>SRLM01000162.1:1983065-2118561 GCA_015708895.1 Populus ilicifolia
AGAGAGAGAGAGACAAAAATACCATCAAAGTACGGAGAACTTGCAAACGTCTATGACGCTAAGCAAACCGAGTGGAAGCCTTCGCATGTTCCTATTATTTCAAGAAAAAATAAAATTCTCATTCAATTATACAAGTCGTTGAACTAACACCATCCACTTGGAGATACTCGGCACCCTTGATTATTTACCTCAAATTAAAAGAGAGTTAAAATCTCCCCCCCTGCACCGCCATCACATGGGCAGACTGTCTGCCAAACTACGAAGACTCTCCGCGCAATTAGCCTCCTAATTACCACTAATTGACTGTTAGCGTAGGTGGTTGTTTGATTCCACAACAGATCAAACAAAGTATGCATGAACGTGGGCGGGGAAATGAGAGAGAAAAGTCGCTGTATGGCTGCCGGCTGCTATGAAGGGGCATGTGGGTACAAGACCGCGTTTGTCTGGAAAAGTGAATGGCTCCTTGGATTTGACTTGGAAGCAGTCCCAGTCCTCACTTCACTCACTCCATCAAACAGGCCCCACAACAAGAGTTGCGTCATCAGCTCGCGATTGGGTGTCCTTGTACTATTGCTTTGACCGACTCTGGTCAGGTCAGTCACTCTTGGCCACCAAGAAACTCAAAATTGGCCACCAAGAAAAGGTGCCCTTCCTTCATAAAACGTGCACCACTCCGTTTATGTTTTGGATTCCTAACCCTTTAAATATTTTATTACGAGTTTCACACCCTCTTGCTTTCCAACCACTTGTCACGCAACTTCCTTCTCCAGTTTTCCCTCCCCCTTATATAACTAACCACCATCATCCCTCGCCCTCACTCATAAAGTTCACAATTCACTCCTTTCCTCTCACAAAACAACAGCCGCTCTCTTTTCCTCTCAAGCTAGCAATTTACCCTTCTTCTCTCCCGAGATTCAGATTAAAAAAAGCAGGTCCGATGGCTGCTCTAGAAGCTTTGAACTCTCCAACTACTGCAACCCCATCGTTTCAGTTTGAGGATTCAAGCACCCACTACATGGTTGAGCCATGGGCAAAACGCAAGCGCTCTAAGCGTCCACGTCTTGACCACCAACCAACCGAAGAAGAGTATCTCGCTCTCTGTCTTGTCATGCTAGCTCGCGGTTCAACAAATCTCTCAATCCCGGCCTCAGACGGCCGCCACCAAAAATCCCTCACCCCGCCAACAGTATCTACGTCATCGGAGCAAAAAATAAGTTACAAGTGTTCCGTATGCAACAAGGAGTTTCCTTCATACCAAGCCCTAGGCGGGCACAAGGCAAGTCACAGAAAACTCGTTGGGGGCGGCGAAGACCAAGCTACTTCCTGTACAACTACTTCTACCACGACAACACCCGTGTCTAACGGAAGTGGCAGGGTTCATGAGTGCTCCATCTGCCACAGAACGTTTCCCACCGGACAAGCCCTAGGTGGTCACAAGAGGTGTCACTACGAAGGCGTCATAGGAGGCGCCGAAAAGAGTGGTGTGACTTCAACTTCTGAAGGAGCTGGATCTACTAACACTCGCACTCATAGTCACAATCACAGTCACCATGACTTTGACCTTAATGTTCCAGCCTTGCCAGAGTTCTCTTCGGATTTCTTTGTATCTGGTGATGATGAAGTTATGAGCCCTCTACCGGCAGCAAAAAAGATTCGTATTTTGACGGCACCCAGAATTGAAGTTTCTCAAGCTCAGTAGAAAAATTGAACTTCTGTTAGGTTGTCCTGCTAGGAATTTCCATTTAGGGATTTAATTATTTCAGTTGTTTTGATTGATTAATTTTTTGTTTTTTGTGTGTAGCAGTTGAATATTTCAGTTGCTTATTTTTTGTTTTTTGTGTGTAGCAGTTGAATATTTCAGTTGCTTCCATGGAATGAATTCATTTAATTAGAATTTTCTTAGCTAAATTTGTTGGATCAGTTAAATTAAATTTACTTTTCAAGTTTCCATGTATTGGGTTATTACTTTTGATGGCACGAATCCTTTTAAGTTTTACCTTTTGGGCATTGTGCTTGGACCTTTGGTTTGTGTGTATGACCTAACCTCCTCATGATGAGCTGCACAACCCTGCTTGGGCGGCGGGGCAAGTTGTGGTGGTAAGTTTGTTGGAAATCCAGTTTGAGGCCACCTAGCGCAGCATGAGTCACGAAGCAGCGAAAAAAAGTTAGACAAAAAGCAGAGGGAGACGGTTTCGAGCCTCTATTTTAAAAATATTTTTTAATTTTTTTACTTTAAATTAATATATTTTTAGTGTTTTTAAATTATTTTAATGTAATTTAAATTAATATATTTTAAATATTTAAATATAATAATATCAAAAATAATTTTTAAACAATTAAAAAATATTAAAATATATTTTAACATAAAAAATTATTTAAAAAATTACAACAACCATACTTTTTCTGTCAAACTCACACATTAGCATTCTAGTTACAAATCCAATCCATGAGCTTCACGCGCATGTGGTAATTATTATATTATATGTATTGTTTTGATCTCTGTGCATTTGGCATGTTTTCATAATGCAAGTGATTAGGATGCCAAGTGGCATCTACTTCAGCAATTGTCCTTCGAAGGAGAGTTGCCATTATATGAAAGTAATATAATGTTTGCTGCCGGTCACCTTATCTTGTCCAAGTTTTCATCCTCGCCCACCACTGTCCCTTGATGATCGTGCTCTCACCTGAAAGTTCGTCGAGAGGGAAGGGCGGGGCATCAGGGCATGTAGGTGACCTAGCTAACCTTCCAGCGTAAATCAACCGGACGCGTTTTGAGATCGAATCAAGCAGAACTCGATCCACAGGTGACATGGTAAACAACACCACATCATTATTAGTGCTGATCTGGCGTATCTAACCATGTCTTTACGGATATGACTTGTGATGAGAATGAGTCTTATAATATACAGAGAATTAATGCAAACTACATATGAATAAGTGGTTGCCATTTGGTGTGGTACCAGACGAAATTAAGAATAAGTAGGGCAGTATTAATCGGTTCGAAGTCACCAATATTTTAGGTCAAGAATAATGTTCTACAGTATATAAACACGATCCGAAGAATATGAAATTATCGAATGTCGAACAGCAAGATTCCACTAAAGAATGTGAAAGCGTTTCCGAGCGGTCGACAAATGGACGGTTCCCATCCAACTGAAGGTTGCTTGAGGATCTGACCAAGCCAGATCAAGCTGCTTTAGACATGTTTTCCTCATTGCCAATATTATTAGAGTAGTTACAAAATGAAGGAGTGGCATCTGCGTGTGGGACAGACGGTTGATCGAGTAAAACAAGATACGGAGAAGGATGCTGAGAAATTTTGTGAGAATCTCAGTCATATGGCACGAGATTCATTGAACTTCGTAACGGAAGATAACAAAAAATGAAGAAGTCAACTGTACGAGACTATTCCAGGCCACTACTAAGAAAGTAAGCTTCCGGGAGGGGGGGTTAAGGTGTCCTAGATCCCAGTGTATATCGAGCGAGGAAGGGCCGTCTAGCACTGGATTTTTTTTTTATTTTGTATATTATTTTCATTTGAAAATAAATTTTAGAAATAATAAAAATTTTAATTATTTTTAAATTAAAAAACACTTTAAAATAATATCTACTATATTATCAAACAAGTCCTTATCATACTTTATTTTTAATAGCAGCTTCATGTGGTTTCTATTCATTAATCAATAGTGTGTAACTATTTTTTTTTTAATTTCTATTCATTGAATTTTTATAGTATTTTAATATATTAATATAAAAATAAAATTTAAAAAATAAAAAAAATATCTCAATCACAAAGTCACTCTCAGCGTGAGCTATACAATCGAGGTCCACTCCACCTATCTCAAAATTTCAGTTGATGAAATGAGGAATAACAGGAATTTCATATAAATAATATTAAATAATTATCTCAACCAGCTCTCGTAGCTCAGTTGGTTAGAGCACCCGTTTAGTAAGCGGGAGGTCTTGAGTTCGACTCTCAACGAGAGCAACTTAGTTCTTTTAAAAGGAAGTGGAGATTCGACTTTTTGCCGGACTTAACAGAGGCATTATCTTTTTAAAAAAAACGAGCGAAAGATGAAGACTGGTTCTCAACATCTTCAATTTAGTTACCAGATACGGAAACATTCAATTTAAGCCAAGTCTTCATGAGAAAATATTCATTTCCGAGGAACATACACTCGTGTTGATTGCAAATCCTTTAATCCAAGAACCAAGACTATCTTTAATCAAACTCCCTGCTCTCGCATACCCTGGGTTACCTTTACTGCATCCATCAACATTCAATTTCATCCAGACCATTGAAGGGTACTTCCAGCCAACAAGGCTCATTTGATTACGCATGTTAACTGCTCCAGCTCTTTTATCCATCACGTGTTGAATATCCATAGACATGCAGTGTACAAGACCAGCAGGATTATAGCCTATAGAGCTACCATGCCCAAAAATTCTTAAATTTCTCCATTTCTAAAGATACCATGTTGCAACTCTAAATGTAATAGATCAGGGAATACCTTCTTATTTACCTTTAGCGGACACAAGGTTATTAATGAGCCACGACATTAATTCTGTGTTAAAGAAAGCCAGCCTATTCTGTCGCTTAAGGATGAATGGTAAACACACCATCAGCTGCCAAATAGGATGCAAAGAACTCTTTTGATTCATTAAATGTTGTTGTAAACCATAAACTGACTGAATGATAAACACACCACATGTGGAATGACCCTAGAAGATCGAGTCGCTATCCATTTCACTAGAAAAGGGGGAGTGACTTGCAATGACCATCAACACTTGCATAAGAAGGAAATTAGCAAAAGAGTCTCGTTGCCATTTATTCTTCAAAACCATGTCCACCACCCTTGTTATTAATTAGTTCACTAGTACCATGATATTGATTTCTAACCCTTAAGAAAAAAAAAACAAGGCTTCAGAAGTTTCTTGTTTTTCATTCTATTATAAAAAGACGATCCAGCTAGTTGCATCTCATGTCATCACCAGAAGTAACTACTGTGATCTCATCAGAGGAAATCAATCTCTTAGCTTGTTCTAATATAAAAAAAATCAAAGTGGATTCAACAAAACATCACTAAGGCCTAAGGAGATACATCAGCAGAATCACTGTCAAAGCCGATAGAAATCCAAAAGGGACCCAACTATAGAGATTTTATCATAGGTCGTCTTTTTTGGATCAAAAGATGGCGAAGGACTATCAAAGAGATGATTATGTTTCCAAGGATGGCGACGAAGAAGATAAGGGTGAAAAGGAATGTCCATTAAAATAGTTGATAATAAAAGAGGAGAAGAATACGTGAACATTAGCGTCAGAATCTAATAATTAAAGTAATGGAAAGCAAGATATGGTACACATATTTACTGAGACAATTGCATATGTTATGGAAAATCCATAAACTAAAATAAAATGAACTTGATCTCCCTCATTAGATCATAATGAGCAACGCCGCCATCATCACCTATCGAGTTGAAGGAATGATGGTGGTGACGATAGAGTCCATACCATTTTGGAATGGTTTTGACACATGATCCTATGCATTAACAATAAGTGGATGCATGCAAATTTCATTGCAAATCACTGTGCTGTTTTCGAGGGTAATTTTGACATCCTTTACATTATTATATAATGTCGAAAATTGTAAACAACTACCAGATTTTTTTTTGTAAAAGATGTATTTTTCTTGAATGTGTCTTTTATAAATTACTGATTCTTGAAAAAAAAGCAATATTTTATTGGTTAATCAGCTTGGGATCGGATTAATCACTACCCTACATAAGTTAAGTATGAAAAAACTAATATACAATTCACTACCTAATCAAAATCCAATTTAATTTTAAAAAAAATTAAAACAACATTGTTTCAAATTGATTAATCCACGTAAACCCATCCAATCCGTTATATGAATTTTATATTGAGTCCACTTTTAGATCAAGTTTTAATAACTATGTAAATAATAATAATAATAATAATTAAAAAAGATAACAGCTTTTTTATCAATTTAACAGGGCAATAAGAGTTCGGTAAAATATAAGTTTTAACACTCAACTTGTAAGATAAATCTTTCAAGAGAGCTGTAAGGAAGGGATAAACATTCAATCGGGTTTTTTGAGGCAAATTAATATAAGTGTTTTTCTATAAAAAAATTTTTGTAAGAGATGTATCGTAACATCATTTGGATTGAGAAAATTTTTTTTTATATATTTCTTACATGAATATTTAATATCACATTCATTAATATTTTTTTAGATTAGATAACGTGTAATTGATAAAACCCTCAACCCCTTTACAATAATCCTTCTTACGCAACTCTTAAAGTGAAACTCGATACATTCAAAAATGATCATTCAGTACTTATATAAAATTTATATAGAATATTGATAATAATGATCATACATTACTTATATAAAATCTATATAGAATATTAATGATAAGATATATTAATAAAATTTTCAACTTAAAAGTTAAATTGATAAAATATAAAGCATACCTATTAAATAAGCTATTTTTTATTTTATTATAAAACATCCAAGTTATAAAATCAAACTCAATTTTATCAAATGACAAACAAATATAATATTTTAAAATCTTATTCAAACTTTAACATGTACATATTATATATTCATACAATAAATTTTCATAGAAAAAGCTATAAGATAAGTAAGTAAAAAAAAATACATATACTACATAAAAATACCAAAATTAACATTTTAAAAATGAATGATAGAAAAAAAGTAGATACTTTTTTGTTATTTGATGTGGTGAATCTTTGAAAATAATTTAATTAGAATAAAAATACTAACAGATCATGTTTTGGGGCTATCAAATTTAAGATGATAAGAGCTTAATTTGCAACAAAATAAAAAAAACATTGCATGCTATTTTATATGTAATAAAAATATAAAAAGAAAAAAGGGGAAGAGAAAGAGGGTGGTTATCTGCTAGGTTATAACTTGGATATTACTAATGGATTATCGACATGTATTTCCAACATGCATATTTTTTAGATAGTTTTGTATGTAATAATGATATTTATTTTTTTATTTTGATTTGTAACTCCTTGATAGTCACCAACAAGAATTTTTTTAGTAAATATTAAGAGAAATAGTAAGGTAATATTCTATCAATATATACAACTGTATTTTATTAAAAGCATTGTTTTTATTGATATTTTTATTTTTATTTAATAATTTTCTAGTAGTTTTTATACCTGTTCGTGACTAGGATGATTAGTGCACGGCCTGAATAAGCATACAACAAATCAGTTTAAATTCTGAACATGAACTAAAAATAGACCTTTTCATCTGGGCTTGTTCCCAGAAAAACCAGAGTCCATAGGATTATGCATGCCGCTGTCAACCCAGGCCACAGATCAACAAAATTGCCTATTCCTCAAACGTTAAATGAGAAGTCCACTTCGTAGTGCCTGACATCTCCCTTCATTTCCCTTACTCTACATGTCGGGGAATAACAGGATCCAGAACTCTAACCTTGTGAATTCAATTGAAAATCAATCGTAGCCATGGAGCTTGTACAAAAAACAATTTCAGTACATTATCTTTTTTTTATTATTATTATTTTAGAATAGCTTTCGGTATATTGATAATAGGTATGAATCATGCATTAATGATTATTCCGAGGATCAATCTTGTACCAGCAGTTAAAGTATATGGTAAAATCGTGTAAATGTTGAAGGATAATGAAGGGATTGAAGGGAGAAGCTGCGATTTGCGGTGTAATCATGACTCGAAAACAAAAGGCAAATATTTTTTTTATCTTGTTAAATTATTCTAAATAGAATTTTGCTAGAGATTTTAGTAACGAAAAGGGGAGCAAGACCATAAGATTCAGCACGATTCCGGACACCCATGTTAAAGCGGTCGCAAGTTTGTGTCTTTGGTTTATTGTAGTTTTTCTTCACGTCAACGGCCCATCGAGTGAAGCTAGGAACATGGATGACAGGTCAGGTATTCACTGATTGTTTGGTGAATCGTTAAAGATTATATTTTAAAGTATTTTTATTTAAAAATATATTAAATTAATATATTTTTATATTTTAAAATTTATTTTTAATATTAGTACATTAAAATAATAAAAAACATAAAAAAATTAATCTAAAACAAAAAAATTCATTTTCAAAAAACAACAAGACAATTCAACTATAACATCAAGCATGTCTTTAATAATCCCAAGACACGGTGCTAATACAAAGTTTATGAAACAAATTAACTTCTCATTTTTGTTGGAAAATCAATACTTTACGCAGATTTACACATCGTTTATTAATTTAATTATTTTTTTACAACAAAAGCACCATGTATTTATCTGACCTCCTATGCCTGGTAGGGGCCTTCTGCCTGCCCATGAGCTGGCACTAGGTTAATTAGCACCAAAAAGATTAGGCAAAAAAGCGCTCATGTTCTTGTTCTTGAGAAGCAAAATGGTCCCTAAACACTTGTTACGTGGTCTCAAAGATGATTTGATGTCTGTAGTTGAAGACAGGAGGAAGAGCTCAATCCAGCGGCGGGGAAAGGTGCTCAGGTTCACGGTATACGACTGAGTGTGTATTTAATTATTAATTACATCATTTAATACTTAGGAACGGTTTGTTTTTTACTATGCATGAACACTTTTGAAAAGTTGATTTTTTTTATTTTTTATTTAAATTATTTTTTATGTTTTTATTATTATTTTGATGTGGTGATATAAAAAATAAATAATAAGTTTATTTAATGTTTTTTTTTAAAGATAACCGATAACACTAATACCAAACACGGGTGATGTCAAATCTATGGAATTCGGGAGTTCAGATGCGATTTCTACTCTTACCACCTCTTTTATCTCCCTCTCTTTTTTTCAGCACCCCACAAGTTTGAGGGTCTGGTGGTGGTGGCCTACATGAAGTTTTTGTGGCCGATGGAATTTTCATGGGTCAATGGCCTACAGAGAGTTTACTGATCTTATGAATAATCTTAGTTATTACGGTAGACTCGGATTTATTTCATAATATAACTTTGTTTTAGGATAATCATCTTATAAAAATGTTATCACCTTGAAAATGTTAATATTTTTCAGAATTCATAATAAAAAATATATATCTTATTATTTACCATGATGATTGGCTTGATTTTTTTTTCTTTTTATTACTACTACTATTATTATTAATACTTGAAGTATTTTTGAGCTTGTGGTCACATATTAAATCTTGATTTTTTTTTTATTAAATCTTGATTTTTTTTTTAAAAAAAAAAGAGCAACCAATCAACAATAAAATATGTGTTTAAGAGAAAATATTTTTTTTTATATTCTACTATGGATTCAAAGTTAGGATAGATTATAACATAAAAAGCATACATAGCTAATCACATGTTTAACTAACCCTTGCAAGGGTGTGTTTATTTTTGCAAATCAATTCATTTTTTAAAGTTCCTTTTAGATTACTCTTAATTTGTAAAAATGTTTTTTTTATTATTTTGATATATTGATGTTAAATTTTTTTAAAAAAATCTAAAAAATTCTTTAATATATTTATAACAATTTTTTTTTTGCATGAACATTATAAAAACACGCCTAAAAAAATTAAGGGTGTTTTGTCCATCCAACGCAAAGTAATAAAAATTTAAAGAAAATAAACACATTAAAAAAATATTAGAAAAGTAGTATAGTTTGAACGCAATCATTATTAAAAATAATAGATGTATATAACCGCTGCAGGGAAAAGCAATTGTTTAAAAATTCATGTTTCTTTTAAATTGACTAACTACTATGAAAGTCAATCGAAAGGGAATTCAATAGGCAATAGATGAGCCGATGCGAAATGGGAGAAGAACAAGGAAGGGGAAGAATGGGTCGTCGAGAATATATCAAGACTTTATTTTCTATACACTCATTATTTATTTATAGGAGTTTTGTTTATAGCTAATTTAAGATTAATCATGACTTTTTTAGTGGTTTTTCAATTATAATTATAATTTTTTTGATGAAATTTTTCTAATAATAATATTTAGTGTGTCAAAAATGAATTCTTCGCGTGTTTCTAATAATCTTTTTTTTTTTGTTTTTTTCCCTTCTCACATTTCTCCCTCACACCACATCACTTCATTTTTTCTTCTCTTACCATAGGATCTTAAATCTTATATTTTGGTTATTAGATTTTTATAAAAATTTGAATGGATTTTTGTTGAAATTAATTAATTTACAAAAGTTATGCCTTTTGAAACCTAACTAAACAATAGCTATTAAAAACAACGGTAGCGTATAAAATTAATATTAAAAAATACAGTTATATTTAAACTATTTTATTTTATAATTCAACCTAAGTAATGCTTTTAAATTTTTTATTAAAATAAGTTCCTTTAAAAATACAAGAAAAATAAAGCACATGAATTAATTCCAATAGCGTCTAGGTTTAACTCTATAAAATTATCAGGAGTTATTATTTTTTGTTTTCGTTTGATTTTTATTGAAAACAATAATTAAATCAAATTTAAAAAAATAAAATAACACCAAAACTTACTTAAACTAATTGATTTTGGTTTGGTTTAGTTTTTAGGATAAAAAATAATTTAAATCAATTTGACTTTATTTTTTTTTTTATCTTTTTGGTTAGTGTTCGGTTTAATCTTTTTAATTTTAAGTTTATTAAATTAAAACCAAAATAAATCAATTAATTTTTATAAAATTTGAATTGATTTAATCAATTTTTTTTATAATTTAATCTTTTCAATTTAATTGATTTTTAGTTTCTTGTCTCATCCCTGATTATCATCTCACACTTGCACTTATGGGGCGACTGGACTAAAACTTCGTACTCGTACTTTCAAAAAGCAATTTAAAAGAAAACAAAAGGCTATGGGCCCACTGCAATCTCACGGCTCATAACACCTGAAAAGTAAAATCCAATGGCTTACCTTGATTTGTAGAACAAGAAACGCGAAAACACGGAATCGCTCGTGCCCAGAGTTTGGAAGATATTCGCCTCAACAACCACGAAACCCTCCTTCAGCCCACCAAACGCTAACAAAATCCCCACCGTTCAATCCAAAATAACCTTAACTTAACCACAGTTACTTTTTTAAGCCCCCTAACCACACCCGCTTTTTCCTTCTCTTATACACCTTCACCACTCCCCAAAGCTCACTCCTTTCCCTCCCACTTAAAATTAATCCTCCTTTGCTTTCTCATATCTATATAAAAGAAAAATACCAGTATTATATTCTTTATCGTCATCGAGAAAAGCATCAAGATTTTATCAGACGGTGGGTATGAGCTGCAACGGTTGCCGAGTGCTGCGAAAGGGGTGCAGCGAGACATGCGTATTGAGGTCGTGTCTGCATTGGATCACTGACCCTGAAGCCCAAGGTAACGCTACTTTGTTTCTCGCCAAATTTTTTGGCCGTAGTGATCTCATGTCTCTCATCTCCGCCGTACCCGAAGTCCAACGCCCTGGTATGTATAAACATACAAATACAAACCAAGTTGTATATATATTTATTTATACCCGTGGAAGAGTACCAATTAATTTTTCCTTTTTTGTTTGTCTTGAAGTATAGTTTTGTTTCAGTCGCTGTTATTTGAGGCGTGCGGGAGAACGGTGAATCCGGTTAACGGAGTGGTGGGGCTATTGTGGAGCGGTAACTGGCATGTGTGTCAGCAGGCTGTGGAGACTGTGCTTTCCGGTGGAGCCTTAGGGCCGTTACCTGGGACTCTCACCGGAGTCTTAGCGCCGAATTGCGATGAATCATCTGACAGATTCTCTGCGGCTGCGTCCGCAGTACATAACATGGCGCGAAATCAGTCAAGATCGTTTGCTAAAGAGAAGAATAACGAAGTGGTGTCTGATCATCATGTCAACCTGCGTCTCGCTAGAGGAAAAGGTGGAAGAGATAAAAGAGGAAGAGACGCGGTGTCGTTTTATACAAGAGGGGAATCGGAGACAATAAGCTTTGAAAGCAGCGGCGGTGATAAGAAAAGGCTTTTGAATCTGTTTGTTTGAATAAATAAGAAAGAAACAGAGTTTTGTTGTAACTTATTATTATTATTTTTTCTCTATATGAATATATAATGCTGGAATTTTGATTCGGTGCGTTTTTGGCTAGCTTTCTTTCCTTCGTAATTTGATTTTTACTAGTTTTTCAGTTTCTGAATTAACGAAATTCAATGCCTGGCGTGTAGCTGGTGGGTATTATTAACTGGGGATGATTACCTCATATTTGGTATAAATTATTGAGTTTGACTTTTTGAAGTATTTTTTATTTTTAGTATTAAAATGATTTATAAAAAAACATTTTTAAGACATAAAAATAAAGGGTTTAAGAAAATTATCAACAACATCATTAACATTAATGCTAATTAATTTCTTAGTTAGTGAAGGGGTGGGGTCTTCGTCCAGTCCGGTCAGGTCCGGCCCGTACATATGCAGAAGCGGTGGATGGGAGCATCTAAGAGATGGAAATAAGAACCATGTGGCTCCAGGATGGAGACCTATGGTCTGACACCTACCTGAAGGAGGTGGTTCTACCTAGGACTGAGATTCCCATAAACCTTCTAGACGAACCACATCTTTTACGCCTTTTTAACATCTAGCATGCCATTTTGGTTTAATAGTGCCTTTTAAATTTGTTTTTTTTTTTTAAAAAAAATTATATATATTTTTGAATTTTTTTAATATTTTATGTTAAAAATAAGTATCAAATTGTAGCAATACTTGTAAAAAAAATTATAGTTATATTATTATTGTTATTATATACACACATGCCAAATTTTATTTGGATGGCGCTCCAAGGTTAGATTGGAGAAAAATTCAACGGAGAAAAAATGTTGGGATTGTAGGGAATTTTGTGATTGTTATTAGATTTGAACCAGCAAGTATCATTTTTTTTTTGAAATATGTTTTAAATTGATTTTTTATTTAATTTAAATAAATTATGTAAGAGTTATTCCATTGTGATATAGTTAATTTATTTCACTTTTATTTTTTCACATCTGGCTTACTTTTTTTCTTTAATTTTTAATATATTTACAAGAAAAAAATACATTGAAAATAAAATTTATAATGTTTTTAATTTCTCAAAAAGGTTAGGTTTTTTTATTAGAACGTGAAATATATATTTTTCAGGCTATTTGTTTTTACATTTTAAAATTATTTTTTAGAAAAATTAAATTTTTTTTGCTTTAAATTATTTTTTTCAAATTATTTTGATATAATGATGTGAAAAATAAATTTCAAAAAATAAAAATATTATTTTAATATATTAAAATACATTTTAAAAAATAACAGTTAACGCATTAAAAAAACCTTCCAGAATGAATTATGTTAATTTGATTCAGAAGTCTAAGTTGTTGAAATGCAAGTTAGGTGAGTGGATTTTTACACATGATGGAAAACAATGTTGATTCTAGCCAATCAATTACTACATGTCACATGTTTTAAAAGAGGAGCGCGTGTGTCCAATTGTACGAGGATGAAATCCTCAGCTTTGTCAACAGTGGTCCTCCTCCACAAAATGGAGTTGAGATCTGCTACCAATTTCATTTGCCTCCTCCATCCTTGAAGGGAGCTACCATGCACTGTTCTCACCACACATTTGTAAAACATAAATGGTATGTATGTGTATCATCTGTCTAGTTCAGCTATCTCTGCTAGCTGCTAAGGTCCATGGATGACGATTGCGTTAATTAATGACCTATTATTCCTGGTTGAGCCTTCCCCGTACGAGTTTCCAAGCCTGCTTATATCTTACCTCGCTCATTTATTATTGTGATAATATTTATTTTTTAAAGTATTTTTTATTTAAAAATACATTAAAATAATATAATACTCGCACGTACCGGAGAAGCGTGAACTTCACATGAAGTCAGATGATTTTTTTGACCCACGATCCGAAAGCAGCCTGTAGACGGAGCGGAAGCATAATAGAATTACGTACTTGAAATGGAACTGAAAATGGGAGTGAAAAGGATGGGTCCCGGCTGGGATTTTACGGAGCAAAAAATGGTGCGGGGCACGTCAGCTTCCTCCCCCAAATCCTCCTCCATTGGAAGTGCGTTCCACGGCATTTTAATACCAATAATAATAATAATAATAATAAATCTTCGCAGAAAGACAACTTGATATCGTATATGAAAAGAGCACACAATTGGTTAAAGAGAAAAAAGAGAGTCGATATTATTCCAATCCTTTCGACTCGCAGCGTCTCGTAGCATATGCCGTGGATCCCACGTCATCTTCACGGATCACCATTTTAGGATACTTCCTTGATTCACCATTCCATCCTAGCAATGGGTGGTGGGCGATGCAAGAGTTAAAGGGCTAAATGCGTGGTGCTTGCTAGAGAGAAGAAGTATGCTTATCATCGTCATCGTCGTCATCATCATCAATTCAAGAAAAATGAATGGAATCACGTGAAGCAGAAAGAGACGATGGGATCTTATTGTGATCGTACGGACCACAATTCCTCCCCTTTAACACTGTCGTAATTCTTGACATATAACATTATACAAGGCGATTGCCTCCGACGAGGAGTTACTATTTGTTTTATAACTAATATGGTCCCTTCAAGTAATTCAATTGCTACAGACAAATGATTCCTATGATAAGCCAATGGCCTTGTGCATGCATGATGTTATTGAACCTTTCATGCGATTGAAGTATGAAATGTGATTCTACGATAAATACCCCTTCATTCATATACAATTAGTTCATTGGAAGCTGACCGCATATATAAAAGCAGTTGGGCAAAAGAAAAATACCGAACACAAAATAATGGGGAATAGGAAGGTCGGAAAGGCGACTTCGCCATGACGCACGAGGCTAGTCATTTGGTAATGAGCATAACGACAACCATTTCTCTTGCAAACGCCAATTGTACAAGTTTCATTGATAGCGAAGTGAAGGGCTTAACCAAATATATGTTGTAATTGCTTGCCATGGATTAGCTAAATCCAGAAAAGGAGCAAGGAGGCGGGGAGAAGAGAGGTGAACAGAGGTGATTCACATCACAGCACACCGTGACCAATAACATGACAAAAGGCCATTTACATAAAAAGAAAATAACTGCAAAGATGCTTGTAAAGCAGGCCCCGAAAAGGTCTGATATAGCAATGAAAATCCATTTTCAAGCCAATAGGCCCAATACAAAGTAAATTCTTTCCAATCGTGGAATGAAATTTCTATTAACTTTGAACTACAACTTTCTTTGTCTCGGTTTTGATTCGGGTCACTAGCTCCTGATCAAGTAATGCGAAAACATGTAGCAAATACTCAACAGATTGATGGACGCAGAAGCAAACTATAACAGATCGTCGTGGGGGCACCGAATGCAAGATCGCACAAGTCCTAGACACTCAGCTAAACAAAACAGTAGCGAACAAGAACTTGAAGAACGCAAAAAAATAGAAGAGGAAACTTGGAGAAAAGAGATTGGAAACATCATTATGTATATTTACATGCGCTGTGCTCTGCCCTGTGGAGAGGTTACCTCTATACGATCTAATTATGACTTTGAGAATGGCAACTTCATGCCATCCATGCATACAAAATAGCTACTTCTGCTTTATCCATCCAATACTTTTCCCCTCGGTTCCTTGAATCACAGGATAAAGGGGTTGATTTGATGTTGTTAGAATTTGGGAACGAATTGGGTGATATGAGCCTTTTACACTTGTGTTGTCAGGCTGGAAGACACTCGGTTTAGTTGTAAAATATGAGTTCTCAGGCTACATTCTTTCACCTGGCAACATGGGCACTTTCAGTTAAAAAGCTAAAAGCATTACAGGATAATGGTACGATTAGGAGTAATCCATAGGGTCGTAATATAGATGGCTCCTCTAATAAGCATACCAAAGGCACTGAAATGAATTTTACATCTACCTCCTCAATTCTTTGCAAAGGTAAAAACCAAAATTACCTGCAAGGCTGCAATAGTTGACAATAGATCCTTGCACTGATAAAGCCCGTTACGCTCCTTCTGAGTTAGTTTTTCAAGATCCGCAACCAACGAATTTACTTCCCCAACCTACCAATGGTGAAAGCAAAGGACAAATAAACTGTTAAAGACATTGAAAATGACTGCATCAACCCACAAAACTGAAGGATATGACGAAATTTGAAGCCATCTTGTCAAGCATTATTCAATTTACAACACATTGTTCATAATTCAGCTTACACTCAGTCGTATGAACACAAAAATAAAGCCGTCGTAATGAAGTTTCTATGTTCCTGGCAGGACTTGATATTCTAATGGCAATTCCATAAATTTATGGTTCTTTTGAAGGTTAGGATTCTGGAGGGGAATTCACTGGCAGGCCCAAATGTCCCAGAGCAAAACAATGTGCAGTGGCCGCTTCTATCCTATAAATCCCATCCACCCATCTCATAAAATCTTGAGCATATACACTGGACTATTGGCAAATTGAGAAAAAAAAGGGGCTTAAACATGAGATAAGCCAAAAATTTTGGGCAACATAAGCTGAACATAAAAAAAATTTAACGCTCAAAAAGCACATCATGCCATGTGTCACAACTTCATTAAAACACAAAATCAAAAACCCAGAGTCAGAGGGTCCTTCGTGATTATGACAACGAATATTTGACAAAATGATCTAAATACATGTTAATAAGGTTGGACAGCAAAAAATGACACTTTTCCCGAAGCCTGAAGAACAATACTCAATTACTCATTGAAAATGGCAAGGCACTGCATGTTTACTATGTGTTGGTACCAACTATAAGTTGTACTGCAGTGAGATAGCATGTATAGGGTCCGGCTTATCATCACAAATTACATAGTTTATATCTGCAACAAGTGGATCAATAACTCTTTTCTGAACAAAATTCTGAAAAGGAAAAGGCACGAATGCAAGTATGAAGCAAACGGTGGACAGGCATAGAATTAAAAAAAAAAAAAAAAACTTTGAGGAGTGGGAAGAGGAAAATTGAGTGACCTTTGATATCAATAAGCAAATTGAGGATGCCATTGCCTGCATCACATCAACTGCTGAACAGATAGCATCCTTCAGATTTTGGACATCTGCCTGTAGAATTATGAATCAGATAAGCCATTATCAGAAACCCAATTGAAACGAAGTAACAAAAATGAAAATCAAGAGAAGGAAAATGGCACATACCCTTGCCCCATCAACAATTGGCAAACGAAGCGTGCTAGCCTGCAAAGCTTCAATGGCCCCTGATAAAGAACGGGAGTAATCCTGGTCAATCAATGCCAGTTCTTCTAAAGACAACATCTGCAGCAATCATGAGTAATTAGTTTAAAACAGAATACCCAAGTAGAAATCACTAGAAATAAATAACTTCAAGCTCCAATCATGCATAAATCTCGATTAAAATAAAGCTTTGGTTTTGGCCTTTGTTCCTTAATAAAACAGAACCTTGAATAGCATTCATGCCACTGACATGGCTGAAAGTATGCCATATGGTTTGGAAGTCTATAACAATCCATTCAAGAAGTCAGCCCAATGAGACTCAGTTTATATGAAAATGTGTGTGATAAACAGAGAGGATTTAAAAATCAGCTTAAAATGATAAATGCCAAATCTTAAAATTCAAATTATTAGAAATATTATAAGAGAAATTAAAAGTTACACCAGTAAAATTTGCATAAATACTGAAATGAAAACATAACATAGAAAAACATAGTGTTTCTATGATGGGATCAAGTCAGTCGTATCTTACTTGCTCCTTGAGGATGGAAATCAGCTTCAAATTTTGCCTTAGCCCTTGCAACCCTGTTCTTTTTGCTCTCACAGATTCACACAATTTTGATGTTGTTACATGTGCATTATACAGGCTTTTCTGGTATAGATAAGAAAAATCAGACAAGAAAATTCCTCTAAATAATTTGACAGGTTGAATTAAAGGAAATTGCATAAGGAACGAGTTACCAAAATAAAAATGAGTGGCAATTGTAAGCATAATTCATACACAAATCATCATATTGCCAAAAGTGGACAAAACCTGGTATTAACATTGTTCAGATATCCTAAAATGGCTTGATTTTGGCCATAATCGTACTAAATGCTTGAAGTAATAGATGGACACATCTACAATGCATCTTCTCCAACAAGACCAGCTATTACAATCTTACAGGCTTCAGTAAAAAATCTTAATCCCACATGAATAATAAATGTGAATAACACATGACACAATTGACTCGGTCAAAACAATTTAAAAGGGAACTACAATTCAGGGGGAAGGGGTCATTTTTAGCCAAAGCTTCTGGAAAGAATTATGAGAAACTAGCATCCACGAACAGTCAAAATGATCAGAATAAGCTAACTGAAGAATCAGCTGTCTCCATCATATTATTTTCAACATCTTGTCAACATGGTTTCATGAACCATAAAATTTCTCTGTTAATTAAAATTTCTTATCAAACACCATATAAAAGATTGCTGCTCAATAAGATGATATAGTTATGAAGTTAGGTTGGCAGATGAAAAGCAATATTCTAGAAAATTATATTCACCTTAGAATTGAATCCGTACACAAAACCTTATAGAATCAACTCTTACAGATTTGACACAGATTTTTCATTCCACTGATCCCCTACTCTGTTTTATTATTATATTAAAAGAAAATCTTCACCCTCAAACACATGATATTTAAAACTAGACTAGATGATCGATTGTTTCTAGAAGGCAATTTAATGCCAAAACACCTGTTTTTAACAGAAACATTCAAACTCCGACACCAAAATATGGGGGCAGAGCAGCGAATGAGATTGCCTCACCTCCACTGGATCAGCCTCCCTTTGTAATTTAGCTTGCTAGGCTTTTCAGGCAGCAAGTTTCCTACAGCAGCGTGTTCACAGGGGTTTTCAATTGCCTCCTCCCCCACCTCCACCAGGCATATATATCATTAGCCAATATACATAACCTTCACCAGTTATAGTCAACACGGCAACAAATTTTTTTTCAATCTATGAATTCCTCCCAGCCGCTTTTCAATGAATTAACAAGTAGCAAGTTTCCTTCTACTTGTTCACACATAACTAACTATTGTGCGAAAAAATCCATCATCTTTCATGACTACTTCTCAATCGCCTATCAACCTCTAGACAGAGATTCAGTTTTTATTAGACATCACTTAACCACCCAGATTTGCTCAAATCCCTTAGTTAATTAAAACTGCAATCATGAAAATTGGCACTTCTCACTGACAATTGAAATCAATGGAAGAACTACATGAGAGAAGGAGTAGACATATTATGGTTTCCTATCCAATAAAATACTCAATGCCATTCATTAACTGATAGTAATTGCCAAACAACAAAGCATGCAATAAAGAAAATAGATGCTAAATCCTAGAAAACAGCGACCATACCTTTGCATTCAACCGCTGAGCAGACAGAGCAGAATCAGCTCTGGCATTGATAAAACGCAATTGCAACAACCGATTATGAAAAATCCTTAACAAATGCACCTCCACAATCCGATTCTCCCCAATCTTCCCTCTCCTAATATCAGCAGCAAAGCTCAAAATTGAAGGGGTACTATTCACGTTGCTCAGATTACTACTCACAACACCTCCCACGGCATTCCTCACCCTCGATGGACTCATTCCCCTCATAGGAGACCGTGCAGTAGCCGATGATATCCCAAACTTACTAGGTGACCCAGGCCGTAACGCCCCACCACGAATAGGAGACATCTGTCCCCTACTATTGACAACTCCTTTTGGAGAAGATACTGGACTATCACTTCCAAACTTCTTTGGTGCAATAAGTTTGGCCGGTGTAGGTCCTTTCAATCCATTATTCCTAGAAACTGGTGACCAAGGCTCTGGTTGCCGCCTGATTCTACTATTAGTCTCTTGCCAAAACCTTGCCGGCTCAATAAACCCACGCCCCCGCTGTCCTGCAACACCAACAGCATTTCCACTACTCTCTGAAGTAGTACCAGATGATACACTCTCAGTATCAGAAGCCGAAGGATGTTCACTATGATCATCAGATCCATTCACGTCAATAGGCTTCTTGGAATCGATTGTGCTAGAATCAGAACTCAATCTGCTTTCAATTGATGAGCTGGTATTGTTGTCATCCGCCATTGAATTTTGCAATGCCCTAACAACATTCAAATTGACTCCAGACCCAGCAAATTTCTTTCTATCATCAGTGCAATCCACGCTTCTTCTAGTCATTGGATTCGGCTGCCTAAATCTCCCTGGCCACCGATGTTGCTCTACAGGCCCTGAATTCTCTACTTGATCAGCTCTTCTGGTCGGTATTGTAGTGGTTGCTGTACGCCTCTCTGGTGTTCCTTTTCTTACACTAATGGGAGACGGAGTTAGTTTCGCTTTTTTCAATTGAATAGAAAACGACTCTCCTTGAAACGACACCGATAATCTTCTCGTTGAAGTTATCAACATTCTCTGGGCATTTGTCATATCACCACTTTCAACAACCCCACAATTGGTATTTCCTATCCTCAAATCAAGAGAGTTAGTTCTCGGTGTAGCAGGACGCCTACGCTCCACTGACTGTGACCGTTTGATTGTGGAAGCAGCGGAAGTCGTTGAAGTCGCTGTTCGTCGTGAAATCGACGGTGAAGCGCACCGTCTTGACGTTGAAGTAGTGGATGCCGATGCCGATGACATGTATCGAGAACTGACTTCTCGAGATTTTGGGCGGCGAGGAGCGAGAGCATTGTCGGGGTCTGATGGTAATAACGGAGGTCTTACTGGGTTTTGGCTTGGCGTTGTTCTAGTTGTTGATGTCGTTTTGGGGTTTATTGGTGTTGAAACTGCAGCTACCATTGTCATAACAACGAAAATTCAATATTCAATTCAGATACCATTCTTCTTCAAAACCCTAATCTCTGTCTAAAACCCTTTCAGTTGACTTTAAATAAAAGAAAAAAAATAGAATGATTATAAAGGAAATTAAGGAGTGATATCAGTGAATGTGAGTCGATTTGGTGAGAGTGTGAGGGAATTTGTAATGAATTTTTTTCTCTTTTGAGAGGAAAAAAAGTGACCGGAGAGGTTTTCTTCTGACCGTTACCTTTAGCCGGCGTGGGAGAGGAGAGAGGGTGGCATTGTTTGGGCGAGATTCAGGAGCATAACTGTCGTCCTAGGCTTTTTCTGTTTTCGGACTTCCTTTTCTCTTTTAATAAACAAGAACACACACACACACACACACACACACACACATATATAACATGGTTTTTGAAGATTTGATAACTTACTCGCGGGTTTTATATGCGGCTGAAGACTCGCGGGTTAAGGCGGTGACGTGGTTAAGAATGGGGGTATTTTTGGATATGGGAAAGGAGAGCGTTGTGTTTTTGTGACGTGGCTATACATGGAAGCGAGTTTATGGTTTTTTTGGTACACTACTGGAGGTGTCTGAAAAGTGGCGCACTGTGTCATGCTTCGGAGAGGCGTTACGCATACGACACTGCGCTGAACTTTGATTTCTTTAGAATTATGGAAAAAATAGCCGTTTTGTCCGGTGGAGACCTGACTCACCGGTGCTTATAAAAGCAGCAGAGGCGGTGTTTTAATGTGGTTTAATTTTAAAATGTATTATAATAATGCATTTTTTATTTATTTTTAAAATTTTATTTTTGATATTAATATACATTCAAAAATATAAATAAAAAGATAATTTAAAACTAAAAAAATTATTATTTTTTTAAATACAGTTGTACCATAAAATTAAACAATATCTAAATACAGGACTTTTATACAGGTTTTTTTCTTCACCTCCTTTTATACCTCCAACGGTTGGGATTACCAGATTTACTGTTAAGACGAGGAAAGGGCTGAGCCACGTTCTGTTTTTACTGTTCACAGACAAGATCTCTGATGCTAATGCAAGCTGGCATTGCTAAAATGACAGTGCGTGTAACAAAGGTATCAAATTAATGTTAACGCAATTTTTCCCACAACTAAACCTCGTACCTTCGTCCATTGATGAGTATATCAAGGTGAAGCACTCACACTTGGATTGAGCCCTTTTGAAAAAAAATTACTTGATTGCTTAACATAAAATAAAAGGTGTTCCTCAAAGTCGTCATTACCGCGGGAAGGACAAAGACATCTGCAGTCAGGGAAAAATAGTATTAATTTAGTGACTGTTTTAGAAGTGTGATTGCATTCATTTTTAAAGTATTTTTTTACGTTAAATATGTTAAAATAAATTTTTTATATTTTTAAAATTTATGTTTAAAATATTTTTTATTTAGAAATATATTAAAATAATTTTTAATTTTTTTAATATTAATACATTAAAACAATTGAAAAAATAAAAAAAAATACAGTCATCAACATTACTTGATGAGATCTATTTCTTTAAGTTACCCCCAATAATCGATTGAGTATCTTTCTTGATAAAATGGAAAGTTACATTCAAAGTAAAACACCAGGTTAAGATCACCTAATTATGCTGACCTGAATTTTGTTCACACAAGAATAGAGAGCGGCAGATGGAGCGGAGAGGCTTCAACACCACCATCAAAGTACACTCACAATGACGTTTCGTCGGGTTTTATTTTCGATTTTAAGTATATGTTTGATATTACAATATATTTTTAAATAATATATATATTAAAATAATATTTTATTATTTTTGAAAATTAAATATATTAAAATAATTAAAAAAGAGAGTAATATTAGGCAAAAATATTTAAATTTTAGACAAATGGTGTCTTTGTCTTTGCGGTGATACCAAACACCCTCTTTAGCACGCTTTGCTTCTTTACAAGTCTTACTTTTTCATGGAGAAGAAAGGGGAAGAATGTAATCACCAACTAAATTAAATTATAAGAAGCAAAGCCAGTTGCGTCCGCCATAACCAAAGGCTAACTAACTACTGATTAGTCTCTTTCTTTATTTTATTCTGCTGAAAAAGGGCTCCCACCCTGCTTTGAGTTTTTATAACTCAACTCTCTGTTAGCTAATCCCAAGTAATCACGAGTGCATCAATCCGTGTGTGTGGTGGTATCAAAACCAATCCAATTCTTCCCATTCCGGATCCCTACTTTTTAAATTTTTTTAATCTTTAAATATCAATTACCGCTGAGCTAATTATTTTACCGTGCCATTTACTATAGAAGATGAAGGTTAAAGGAAAATCCAATTATCATGAAATGATATATTTTTAGGTGTTGTTCAATAATTTTAATGTATTAATATTCAAAATATAATTTTTATGTATTTTTCAATTGAAAGCCATCTTACACCACAATACCAAATTAAATACATACTAAAAATTCTATTTTCTTTTAGATATGAGTTCAATTTAATTAAATCCTTTTCATTTTATGTTATTTTTTATGTAGGTTTTGTTTTATCTCGTTTTATAAAGATTTATCTACTATTTTGAATTTTTGGAAAAAAAAAATAAAAACTGAGATTTACTTAGTAGCAGTCTTTGTTATGGTGAATAAAAAAAAAAAGAGAGAGATGGAGAGAACTTGAAATATGTATTGGTGATTGGAATTATTCGATTCATGGACTCAAATTTTGAATACGTGGCAGCGATATCAAAGAATTTGGAGACTATAGACATTAATCAGCTTCTAGGTTATTTACAAACACATGAGAAAAGATTGAAGAAGAGGTGTAAGAACCTTCGGCTCAACTTCTCCAATCAAAATTATCCTTGAAAAAGAAAGAAGAAGAGAGTGGAAGACTAAAAAAAGAACAAGTTCAACCTTTTTTTGAAGAAGAGGTTGTTGAATTAGTCAAGGCTTGTGAAAAAAGTTATTTTGTATACTTTACTCATCCACAAAAGAGTTCAAGTTGGTTACAATGACAGCGAGGATACATCACGATTGTTAAACCATGTCTAGCGTTGATTCAACGAAGGCTTGGGTCAAAAACATTCGAGTTAATCTTGATTAATTATAATTTTTTATTTTTAAATCAAAACTATATTATTTAATTTTTTTTAAAAGATCAAAACATACAAGTTGATCCAAGAGGCAAGTTGGTTAGTTTTTCGGTGAACAAGCCGAATTGGGTTGGATTTAATAAAAATAATAAACATTCATGATTATAGAAGGGTTTTTTTTTAATGGAGATACTGTTTTCATATGAAGTTTAAAAAAACAAGCTTTTTTTTTAATGGATATATTCCTGTTTTCTTATGAAGAAAAAAAAAACATTATTTGTGTTGAAAACAAGTGCAATTACTTTTGGAAAAATCTATTTTTTCATGAGAGAAGCAAGTATGTAAACACTTTATTAGATGGTGGCTAAGCAAAGGAGAGACTTAGAGACGTAGCTTCAGTTCTGGCAAAGGCTTTGAAGCATGAAGATTTTTGCAGATTAAGAGTTTCACTGAGAGTTATTAAGATCAATTTTAATAAGGGATGTTGGAAGATAAACTTGTACTCTATTATTAATGATTCATATATGCGTTTAATTAACCTCGTACATTAGCCAAATAATTATTTTGTATCTGATCTAGTGTTAGTGTTTGAAATATGGTTTATATTAGTTGGTATAACGTTGATATTAATATGGTACATATATTAGGTGTTATTATTACAAAGGTTGTGTATATATATAAAGAGCCTTCTAAAATTCTACGTAGTAAATACCTAGAAGTAAATATTAAAAAATAATATTAATTATATCTTATGACTTTATTTATTAACTTAAATTTTTAAGAGATAATTTTTTAATATAATATTAAAAATTTAATAATTAAACAATCATAAATTCAAATCTCATCACTTTATTATCTATTCCAATTAAAATTAATTAATAACACAAAGTAGTGCAGAATTGTGCAAATTTTAAGTTAAAAAAACTTTCATTTGAAGAACTTATTAAAAAATAATATAAATCATATGTTAGAATCTCATTTAATAACTTAAATTTTTAAGTTAAGATAGTATTCTGAGGATAAGTTGATCAAAGTGTGCGAAACCTCCTAACCTGATTGTTTGCATATATTAAGCATCAAATTAATTGTATAGGAGCTAGATAACGTGATGAAGTTAATTTAACGGAATTAAAAAGGAACTCGAATGATCAATAAAAATATTGGTGGTTTTTAAAAAATCAGTATAACACATTTTATTATTTTAAGGCAAAGATATTACAAATTATTCTCGATCAACCTAAGTTTAATATAAAAATCATGATCCAAGTCGTATACATGATCACAATGCACTAAATTGGTTACTCAAATATCTTTTTTATTCCTCTTCCTTGTTCTCTTGCTGATTAGGCCTTCATTTGATTAGGTTAGGATATGATGGAATTTAAGTTTAAATTAAAAATTACTTAGATAATTAAGAATTAAATTAAAAAAAATAAAACTTAGACTCATATGGGATGAAATCCAAGACACAATTAATGGGTTATTATACAATCAGGACCAAAGTAAAGAAACAATAAAAGACAAACATAAATAACTAGCATATGTGGGAGGACTCGTCGCTTTGTTGCGGGACGTGATCCTTCCTCTAGCCTCCAAAACAGTCTTGTGTTTTTGAATTTAATAGCTTTTTGTATTTTGTTCTTCCTTTAAAGTGAATGATTTTTTTTTCATTTATCAATTATAATCCCTTAATTTTGATCTCTTAAAAAATGAAAAACCTATGCACCCTTGAGAATCATATCGAGAGCCTATGAAAACAAACTATCATCCAAATTCAAATATAATTAATGTGGAAGGATAATCTGAAAACAAATCAATGGCAAAAAGAAAAAGAAAAATGGGGCACTGTATTAATCCTTAGCAATTGAAACCGTCAATGTTGCGCTCTTTCTAGGATGCCCTGTCCCCCGCTGTCCGTTTCTGCCCCTGCCTCTCTGCATGAATCTTTTCCTTTGCTTTTTTCATGGACGACTCCTCTAAATTACACAGACATTGCAGCCTCAGAAATATGCTATAGGTTATAACTTTCATGGTCCAACTCCTTTGATGGTAACTGGTGGTTTGGGCGGTGACAGGTTTCTTGTCAAGGATTCATATTTACGATGAAAATAATGCGGTTTGTTTGTTTTTGTAATTATTATTAGTATTACTATAGAAAAATGTAGAAACCAAAACTGCTTGTTTGCCTTTGTTTTGTGTCGTCGCATGAGAGCCCTTGCCCACGATCCCCACTAAAACATTAAGGAAATAAAACCCCGCCGTTTTATCTTAAATCGTGTAAGAACTCCAAACTATTTACACTTTTGAAGATAAACACGATTTCTTTAGTGGGAACCAAACAGGTAAAGTCCATCGCATGTATATGGAATGGTTTAACAAACTGAAAAGCTGATTAGGACATCATTTGGTTCCACGCCAACTCCTTAGTAACTTAGCATTAAAATCAATTTAGAATCATATCTTTACCACCAAATCATGATCATAATTAGGAGTTAGATAGTGTCGTGAATTAAGCAGCAATTTACATTATAATTGGTTTTAAAGTAACTAATAAGCTTTTTATCAACCAATGCTTCTAAACTTATTTACGAGACCCCACTTTGAAGGCTACGATAGATGTTTTTTTTTTTTCCTTTGTCCCATTGCTTTGATAAGTACGATGTTCATCTTTCCGCTAACAAGCCCAGAAAAGAAAACAACTGAAGGGCGAGACGGTATGGGCTAGAAGATAGTCGAGTCTCCCGTTTCCAATTCTTATCACGATACCCTGTGTTATCATGGAGATAATGTGAAGAGAGAATGACTTGGGAGAATATTGGTGAGCTAGCTAGGTGAGATGTTGATTTTCAAAATTGGATGGTAATCAGATTTAGCTTGGAGAAGAAGAGATCGTTTGTATTTCTGGGTCTGGTCGATGAGGGTTGGTGTGTGGATAGCTCAATTTTCCTTGATCATTTCCTCCTTTAAGGTTTGGTTTGGTCACCCTCTACATCATTATCTAAGATAGACACTGTTCATGGTCAGAGACACCATGATGGTTATTCCCTCCATGTTTTTGGCTTGTTTTCTGCTGGTTGCTTTGTAGGTATCCTCCGGGTCAAAGAATTTTAATACCATATTAAAAAATAATCATAGGCAATGTTTGAAGAACAGTTTTAATCATGCATAATGTTCAAGGAAAATATTTATTTTCAAGGGATATCGGTAGTCAAGAATTGAAAAAGAAAACTGTATCAGTTGCCATTAAAATGCAAGCACGCATAGACAATAGACGCGGTGGTGAAAAACTGTCAATTTGCTATTATATACATGTTAAAACATAAATTATATTTTTAAAACGAGTCATATATCACGTGCGTGTTAATTTATTTTTATTTGTTTGCCATCATTGCCGATGTCTTACATGAATTCTACTAGCAATATACATTTTTTTAATGGGATACCAGTGCTGGAATTGTGGTTATTGAATTTGAATTCTAGTTTTGTTTGTAAACTGAACCGAGAAAATTACATAAAATCACGGTTAGACAGATCACATCAAACAAGCTAACAAAAAGATTAAAACTAGAAGGGAAATTATTGGGCGTCAAGACAAAGAACATTATTTATTATAACAGTATAATGATAAAATCGCCCTTAATCATAAAACCTTTTAACTATATATTGGAAATAAGATGATTTTCTTACCAAAATATAATTGTCATTTCAAATTATAAAGGGATAGATTGATTTTTTTTTCACCTGGTAAAACTACTTAGTTGCAAAGGGAAAAAAAAAACTTACATCAAGTGTTTTTAGTCTTTTTATTTTTTTAATACAGTAAAATAACTTAATTATTTTTAAATTAAAAATTTATTCAACCATTTTTTAGGGATTTTTTTGTCCTTTTATTTTGATTTTTTGTTTGTTAGTATAAAGGTGACACGAGCATACTTTTACGTTTTAATTAAAATTAAATATTAAAAAAAAAATTGTTGATATATGACAACACCTACTAGATTGTTTGGTGACGTATTTGAATTATCTAGAATGCCTTTTTATTATGCATGTGACCAATAAACCCCTCTAGTTTGATTAGAACAATTTTTTTTTCTTTTCTTTCCTCTTTCTTAATCATGTGTATGTCTTTAAAAATTTTAAAATAAACCTTTTAATTTTGGTTTTTATTTATGTTATTTCATGTAATTTATAAAATTTGAACTCCTTTTTAATTTATCTCTCTTCATCCTTATTTCTCTTGATTACTCTCTCTCTATATATATATATAATTTCATAATTTAAAATTAAATTAGTTAAAAATTTAGGTTCTTAATTGAGGTTAGGATTAAGATTTAACATATTGCAAATTTTAGAGATTAACTTATATTTAAAAGGTTTATCCATGTTTGATTTTTTTTTCTTTCTTTGATCTTATGCCTTTTAAGTTTTATCTTTAAACATTTATTTAATTAAAAATTAGGTTATGTTATTTTTATTTATTTGATTTTTATAAAAGTTTTTATTAATTTTAAAAATGACTTAGGCTATCTCAAGTATTTTTATTTGTTATTTTTTATTCAATTTTTTGTAGCTAATTTTTTTTAATTATGTCCTCCAATACTAAATTGATTAGGAATTAAGATTTTTTATAAATTTAAAAAATTAATTCGAGTTTAGAAGGTTGTCTTATGTTTGTTTTTTTTTAACTCATGTTTTTTGTAACTTCATCCTTCAATATTTATATTGTTAGTGATTATGGCATATTATATTTGTTTTTTATGAGATTTTTTATGAATTTTTAAAATGATATAATTTATTTTATGTCTTTTTATTTATTATTTTTTTAATTCAATTTCATAATTTTTTTCAATTAATATCTTTTTTTTATTTGATTCTTCATCGTTATATCATATTGTAATTCATTTTCAAAAAGTCATGTTGCACCTTATTATCTAATCAATCCTTCCTGTAAAGTAGATTGTCATGAAACTTTATATGAAGAATTTTCCCTTCAAAAGATTCGAATCAAATAAACTGCTCAAAAGAAAAAAAAATCAAATCTCATGCAATTTTATCATTGTTCTATTCTTTTACAATATAAAGCGAAAAAAGAAGAAGAAGAAGAAGAAGAAGCTCTGCCCTCCCTTCCTGGCGATGCTCTGTCTATCGATACAAACAATGCAAGCGCAGAGCATTGCCAGCTGGTTGTAGTGACAAATCACAAGCTAGATTCTAAATGTCTCCGAATCATTTGTCTCTTGCCTTCTGAACCTACAATATCGAATGAAAAAGACATAAATATCGAATGAAAAAGACACAAATCCCTTTAATTCCAAGATAATTCATTATTTGAAGAGAAATAAATCTGTTTTAGGCAAGAAATCTGCATAAAAAGCATGAGATTATAAAGAATTAATTTAATTTAAAAGTTTAAATTATTAAATGAAATTTTAAGATTTATATCATATTATGATTAATTTTTATTAAATAAATAATGATATTCATAACTATTTAATTATAAAGGCTCTAATATTATATTAAAAAATTATTTTAACTCGATAACTTAAACTTTTAGATAAATTTTTAATATATAATTTATATTATTTCCTATAAAAATAATCAGCAAAATCCGTTAATTATTACTCTAGTTAAAGGATGAAGCAATCTCACTCCATTAATTTACTGCATAAATATTAGAGTTACTGTTGATGGAGGGCGAATGCCACACGCATCGTCAAATTACAAGCAACTTCAAACAAAGCAAAATAGGATGCATAAGTTGGCTGCATGCAAACGTTATAACACGCGAAGTACATGGAACTTCAAATTGAGATTAACAGGCTACATCATTTTCGAGAAATGAGCATGTACACCAAGCTAACTCTACGGTTTTGGACGACCAGGACTGGGAGGAGAAGGCCTGGGAATAAATGGGTTAAGAGGACTGCCATGCTCACTGGATCAATAAGGTGGTAACCTTCCAGAGTCATGCTGTGTGCGTTGCCCTTAAAGTCACTGTTCAGATCATAGCCATTATCATGCAATTTCATAGGATAATAGTCGAAAGGGAGTTAATTAGTGAGTTAATTACCATGTTAAATCTCAAATAAAACCAATGTATATGGATCAAATAAAAAAAAATTTGAAGGACTGAAATTAGAAAAGGGATATGAACTTTTTCTTGATCTTGCAAATCAGTTCTTGATGTTGGCAAAAAAAAAAAGACTATTTCTTTAGGCTTTAAATTTGGTTCGTAAGTTTTAATTATTCTAAATAAATTAAATTGAATTTTTTTTTGTAAAACCAAAAATTAACTAAGCGATGAAACATTTTCTTGGTACATTGAGATCATTATATGCACATGTGGAAAACAAATTATCAATACAAACCGCAAATCAAAGGAATTTGTAAGGACCAAATAGAAAGAAAAGAAAATTGAATGAACAAAATGTGAAAAGTTCTAATTTTTTAATAAAAAAAGAACCAATGTTTGAATAAATAGTAGTTTTGATCTAAAAAATTAAGCTATTAGACTAAGAGAGTATATATTAATGGCAATTTGACTTGGTAAGTGGAAGGATCGTATGCAAATCATAATAATGGTTGATTCTCTGTTCATAATTTCTCATTTCCTTGTGGAAAAAGATGTAGTAGCAGTTTTGACTACGGAATTACAAAAGATAAATACCACCCTTTATGCTAGAAAGAATTTTCCTAAAATTATTCTGAGATCCTTCCAAAGGAGTGCTGATGGTCAGACCATCTCCCGAGTTTACTTTTCCGGAGGACTCCCGTTGTGCTCAGGTCATAGCGGGGCAAGTACCTTTATCTGTCTGTTTCTCTATGTGTTGCTCGTTACAAGATTCTCGCTTTCATTTTAGTTCTTGACTCAATATTTGCCCAGCAGCGTATCCTTTCGGCTCTTTTCCAATTGGAAGTTGTCCTGCTTCGCTAATTACGTTTAAAAGGACGATAATTAGGGCCTCAAAAGTTAAGACTAAGGAATTCATTATTCTAAGTAGTCTCGTCATTTCGCTCTAAAATCGGATGAGCTGTGTTCCACGTACCTGAGGATATTTATTTATCATAATGTAAAATAACTTAAGAGCAACAATGAAAAATGAGAAATCAAACAAAAAAATAAAAGGGGAATTTATGCGATACTAATGATTTTTGATCACTTGTTGGTCAGAATACAACATTTCCGTGCAATATGTTAGCTCACAGAACCTAGCAGATTGCCTGAGCAGGTTTAATAACGAGATCCGGAAAGGAGGGATTCTCCGCAAATTTTTGGCTCATTCATTACCAGCACTCCGAATAAGAATCTTTCAAATTCATTTGATCTTTAACAAAAACTCGAGGCTTGCATGCATGTTCAAAACATCTTTCAGAATTCATTCGTCAAGGGGGGGAAAAATTGTTTTGGAAACATGAATTTGATAGCAACCAGAACCCAACCAACTTCTAAATCAGGGTTAAAGCGACACAGGTTAGGGAGGTACCAAGAACAAACCCATCATGGGAGACCAAAATATATTGCTCTTGCACCAATCACAATCTGGTACTTAAATTCATCAAAAAGGTCTCCGGGTAGGGTTCATCTTCATACACATTTGTTGAACACACAAGTGGAAAGCTCACACCAAAAACCAAATCTGCAGACCCAATACTATCTAATGTTAAAACAAGCTCTAAACAAAACAGAAATTATAAAAAACAATAACATAAACAAGGTGATATGAGCGCACAAGAAGAACAAGTAAAATACTCTAAAAGAAATTCTATGAATCAACATTACAAAAAGTGACACTTATTGGCTCGAATGCTGAACAGCATATATAATTTGAATGTCTGAATCACGCATATTACATCAGTGAGGGGGACAAAAGAAAAGGAAACAAAAACTCCCTCGCATCATATTTCAAACAAAGCCTTCAAGAATAGGTATCAAAAAGGTCCCCAATCAGCGGTACTGCAATCAGAAACAAACACAAATAAGTCTCACCTCGCTTAATAAACGAATTCAGCAACAATAATGCAGATTGGTCTTGGGAAATGACACCTCAAAAAATTAAATGTGAGAAAGCTTTCCTATTTGCTTCCTTTTATTCCTCTTTACAAAGCGAGGAGGGTCAAAGGCTGAAATAAGTCTCACCTCAAATAAACAAATTCGGTGACAATAATGCAGGCTGGTCTTGGGAAATGACACATCAAAAAATTAAATGGGAGAAAGCTTTCGTATTTGCTTCCTTTAACTCCTCTTTACAAAGCAAGAAGGGTCAAAGGCTCAAATTCTCCAGGGCGAATTCAACCAGTGACCCATTCATAAAAAAATTATCCCACAACAAATCCAGGCCTGGTCAATTTAATTCCTGCTAGTTTCATTTTAACTTACCGAATGTATCTAACCAAACACTTCACTAAGCAATATTTAAATTGCACTATAAGAACTTACCACCTAAAAGAAGAAGGCATTTTAAAAAGCACATAATACAACCACACATCTGTATAAGCCAACAAATAAACGTAAAATAATAGGCAACGAAATTAACAAATGTTTCTGAACTCTTACCTTGATGAAGCCTATTTCCTTGGCATTGCTGCGGAAGCACTGCCTACAACACATCAGTCCATACTTCCTGATTATCCCATGTGGGTTTCCACACACCCGGCTGTCAACAAGGAGATTCCAATCAAAATCCATAACTAAATACAGTAGGTAAAGTTCTATACATCGCAATCAATAAACATAAAGTTCACTCGGGAAAAACAATTCTGCCCACGCAGCAACTAGAGAACTTGTGAAAAAATAACTTGAACTGAAATGGATTAGCATCAATTTTTCTGGCATTACGGAACGAAGATTCACTGGCCTTAGCTTCGTCAAAAAAATAAGAATTCCATGAGTTGTTATTTCTTATTCAACAACTATCTAACCGAAAACAGATAACATGCAGATATTGAACCCAAAATCAAATATAAAGTAGAAACAACATGGAAATCACCAGATCAAGACGACGATCGAGAGATGATAGGTTTGAAGAAATACCAGGTTCGAGATCCAGGACCGTAGTTCTTGGGATGCGAGTTCCAAATATTTGAGTGCCCCATTTCGTTCCTTCAATCGACGGAGAGAAACCTAACTCGCTGCGCCGCTCTCAACCGCCACTAACCCTAACCGTGATTTCTTTGAGGTGGAAAGAGATAGGCTCGCAATTTTATAGTTCGAAGGCGGACCCACGTGATTTTTTGTTCTTTTTTCGTCTACAGTTTTGTTGTTTTTTACTTTGGTTATTTTTTTAAAATAATTTTTTATGTTAAAATATATATTAATAATTTTTTATTTTAAAAAATTATTTTTAAAATTAATATATTAAAATAATTTAAAAATAATAAAAATATATTAATTTAAAGTAAATAAAAAATAAAAATTAAACCTTTTAAAAATATTTTTAAAATATAAAACCAAACAAACTCTAAATACTTGGAAATAAATATTCATGCATCCCCAAAGCATAAACTTCAAGGTCCCAAATTTTAATATTAAATACAAAAAATTATATCTAATAACTTGTTAAAAATTATATTCACTTATTAAATTTTAAAAAATTACTTTTTATATTTTAAATTTTATACTACACTAGTATTTAATATTCTAGAAAAATTATTTATAAATTTACTATTATTTTTAGTTCATAACTAAAAAATAAAATAAAATAATTTAAAATAAAAATAAAATATTTTTTTTATTTCTTAAAAAACTTTTCAAATGCTACGGGCTATAGAAATGCAAATTACTTGATATTGCAGTTATCGGTGATCACGTGGTCGTTAATTTGAAAGGTTCGATAACATAAGCTATCACTCTTATTATTGGCTAATTCTGCAAGGCTTTGGTTACTTGGTTCGCAGGATTCCGCTAAAAAAAATCATCTCGTAACATTTTAATTTTGAGCTTGGCTGTATAATAACAAGCGAGAAAAACAAACGATTTTTCTTTTTTCCTTTTTCTTTTTTCTTTTTTGGTTCACGAGGAAATTTTGTTTTTCTACCTATATCTCGTGTGGCTTCTATTTGTACAATGGTCCCGGGGGGGGGCTCTGGACATGATCGATCTCCTTTCTTGCTCGCATGACGGAGTATCCCACCACAGATGAAAGAAAACAATTAGGAATTAAATAAAAATATTAAAATTAAAAAATAAGAAAATAGAAATTAAAAGATGAAGACTAGAATTGGATTGAAAAGGTAAATTAAGTAAAATGTTGACAGGAAAAATAAAAATAAATAAATCAAGAAAAGCATAAGAAGAATACAATAAAAAAATTAAATGAAGTAAAATGATGAGAAATGAAATTGAAAAAAATTCAATAAAATACAAGAATAAAAAGTAATCACAAGAACAAGGACTAAATTGGATAAAAAACTAAATGAAATAAAATGACAAAGTATGAAATTTTAAAAAGAACTTCAAAAAAATTAAAAGCAAAAGAAATAAAAATAAAAAAATGAAGATAAAATTCATAGAAATAAAAACTGAAAGATCAATTCAGTTCCTGGAAAGGTTCACATGAACTTCTAAAATAAAAGAGAGAAAAGAGGGGGGAAAAGAAGAAAAAAAAAAGGAAAAAATCACTAAAACCAATTATATTTTCACTATATACACGCTCCCTGTCAACAGGAAAAGAATGACGTGCCACTTCAAATGCTGTCATGAATAAATGACTTTAGTAATTATGCGGTCTCACGTGCACTGACAAGTGCATTGGATATATCATCAATTTTTTTAATAATATTTAATTTTTTCAAATTACTTAATAACTTCTGGTTCAAGCAAAAAATAACATAAGAAAAAATAAAAAATACTCTTGTAAGAACAAGAATATATATAATTTTTTTATTTTATTTTAAGTGCAATCCTGTAATTTTATTGTTAAAAATTAAAAACACAAAAAACTTTTGGTACAAGTTTAGTGGGTGTTTGGCTATGTGGCAGCTGCTGTTTTTTTTTTTTCAAAGTTAGTGATATAAGATCGGTTATAAGTTGTGGTTGTAATTTTATGCATGGGACCCACAAAAAATAAGGTGAAACCATAGGTTCAGCTGAAGCAATTTTTTCACACTTCTCCTTGTTGTTGTTTTGCACAATGAAAAATAAACTCTTTATTGTTCATTTAATCAAGCGAACAATGGAGTTATTCTTCATTATTATGCCTGTTCAGATCAGTTCAAAGTTAAATATATTAAATTGAATTTAATAAAAAAATTAATTTTTATTTTTTCATTATATTTTATTTAAAAAATTAGAAGGAGATCGTTTAATAACATATTATTTGCAGAATTTGATCCCAATCTCAATATCAATATTATTTATTTTATTATGTAATAACAATATTTAAATCTATAATATTTAAATTAAAAACCATTAATATTAATAAATATTTTTTTAATTATTTTATAACTTTAATTTAAAAAACATTCATTTAACTAAACATATTAAATTATTTTTTGTTAAACACATTAAGTTGTTGTTTTGAACAATGGTTTGTTGCTCTTAAGGGTAGTACAATAATTTTAATGTGCAAATAATAGTAGAAAAATAAAAACCTTTAACCAAAGCAATGTGTTTTTTCTTTTAAGAATAACAAAGTCATTTAACGGAGAAAAAAAATATGCGTTAACTATTTTATCCTCAATCAATATTATAATGTCTAATGGATGTTATTAAAAATACTATTTTACCTTTAATTGCAACTTTTATTAATTTTGATGAGAAAGACAAAAACATCATTATATTTTTTTAATAAATAATGTAGAGTGTAGTAAAACAGTAGTTTTTTTTTTTTTAATTCAATCAAAGAACTCAACTGGTACATAAAAGTTTCTCCTGCGTGAGCAATGAGATTGGCTGGCTATAGAATCATTTCAGGATTATTCATTTGGTCAGCTGATTCAAAATCCGATGCTAAGGGATGATCGCACATTTTTATAACTTTCAGGTCAACTGGATCTAATCGCATATGGTTTCCCTCGACGAGAGAGAGGATGAATGGTGCCACCAGCTCTCAAAATCCTCTTTTTTTCCCTGCTGGAATCCCCACTTCCAGATGCTCACCTTGTCCCAAATGACACAAATTAGACTCGAGTTAAAAAATCAACTAGAACATGTCCCACACAGAAGCAAATCAAAAGATCGGCCCATCACAATTTCTAAAGGCAATTTATGGTGCAGCCATGTTTTTCAATCAGAATGGGGTGGTAGCTAGAACCAGGACTATAGTTTTGACCTCTGAACCGTTAAAGTCTAATTTAAAAAGAGCCATCTTAATTATTCAAGCCACTTTCAGCGAACCACTCCATCATTTGAGTGTGCCAATCAATGCCTTAAATAGACTTTCTTCACCAATCTTCTCTCCGTTTGTAAGAATATCTAGCTATCTACATGACCAGTCCGATTCCAATCACCTCAAAGAGACTCATGCTAGACGGAAACAAAAGGACGATGATACAATGCAGGTCACTCATAAATGACAATAGCACAACAGCATGGAACGCAATTTATATAGCCGCAAAAACATCGTTTATTCCGCTGGAGATGAACACATAAAGATAAAGAAGAGATGGAACATATCCACACGGCGGGGCGGAGGAAAGGGAGGATATCTTGTACGTGGAGCCTTCCTTCCTCTTTTATTGTGAGAAATTACTGATATCCCAAACGCAATCATCCGGATAACTGTTGTCTGAGAAGTCTTTCCTCGTCTTCAAAGAGATGATAAGAAAGCCCGCTCAAGATATGGAGGTGCACCTAGCCCAGTGAAAACAATCCCACAAGGATTTGTTTTCGCGCTTTCTTGAGAATTGAACAGTTTCAGTTTCATTTCTTCTCAGCATCTTCCACATGACATGCACATCAGCGTACTCACAAGCTCTTACATCATGCCGTAGCTTCAGTAGTCCTGTTTTTGATTCAAAAAATTATTTTAAAAAATGAAATCAAACATACTTGGTCCTAAGAAAAATCAATTTCCAAAGCCATCACGAGAAGGGGAACTAAACTCTATATCACTAGCTGAATTAGTACAATAATAAAAGAAAAAGGAAATTGGTTCAAATTTGAGTTATGCCTCATTCTCCCTGATAATAATGCCCAGGCTCATTTCCACGATAACAGGCAGGGGAAGTAATGAAAGGGGGACGGACAGACAAATACCAGCGAGTGGGGAGATACTAACCACGTTTGCGAATCCAAAGACGCAAAGCGATGCCGTTCCAAACTCTTCGCAGCTTATCACACAACCCCATGGAGGAAGTTTTTCCGCCCTCCCTCCCTCCCTCCGAGGAGAGATAATATAGAGAGATCAAGAACGAACGAGCTGATTTTACCACTGCATCAAAATACCAGTGCAAAATTATTCTTAATTTAATACTCTTGGCTACCGATCAAAAACAAAAAGAAGCAATTGATTGCTGATTATTAAAATAATACTAAAGACTTCAAATTCGAATCGGAAGACTAAGACTAATAAATTGTTATTGCGAATACTAATTACCAGCATTAGGAATATGTAAAAACCTCCTCTCTTTTGCTTCCCTGTTCTCTTTCCCACCTCTCCATTCCTGAATCACCCAAGTTAATATCGCTCTCCTCCGCTGACGCATCACTTCTCCATGTGTGCCACGTGTCTGTTGGACGTGAAGATCCTAACGTTGTTTGAGGGAGACGTGGTGGTTGGTTTGTTACCACGTGTACTACAACAATAGGAGGTCAATTCTTCGGGATTGTACGGCCATGTGATCGTGTTATTCACTGTGGACCGATACCTTGCTTGCCCTCCTCAAGCTTTTCCAGGTGCCACACGTTGATGCTAAAGCTTCAAGCGCGTTTCTTGTCTTTAAGGAGGGGCAAAAAAAATTGCTGCGTGTTGGGAACGCACGAGGTGAAGGAAGTGAGATGTCTGTGTGAAGGCTACTGCTCTAGTCAGTAACGTGGCATTCTAGCATTAGTTGGTCGGAAAGATAATGTCACCCGCGTACGGTAGCAGCCGAGACCCCACCACGGTTGAGGTGATTTGCATCTACACGATGAGCATTTTGATAGTTTTATACAGGGAAGGTTCTGGTGTTTTTTACAGGACCAAATTGGAATCAGATTCACGTCCAAACAAATGCGACACCAATTTCAGCCTTAGATCATCGACAATCACATATAGGACAATCCAAAACATCAAAATTTAAATTTGATTATTCTTACATGATTTAAAAGCAGGACGGACATGAATTTTTCTTAAGATACTAGAGTAGCACTCATCGAGTCACCTTTTTAAGTTTGGAAAGCATGACAAGTAAATTCTCAGCGCCTATAGACGGGCATCCTCCATTAATCCCAGCCAACAAATATCGCTACTCGCCTGAGGTGGTACCATAACAGTCATCAAGAATGCCATAGTGTAAGAGAAATATAAACAATTAAACTAGAAGCCAAAGGGCCTACGAGCAAGTCAGCACGTCTCCTATCCATAAAGTTAGGGATGTTGAGTGAAACGAGTGAGAAGCCATCCTCAGTCCTTACGTGAGGTCGAGGTCCTTTTCCAAGGAAGAACTGAACGCTGGACAAAGAGAAAATTGAAAAAAGTAAGGAGAGAAAAGACAAGTTACGAAGACAGGAAGAAAATGGAGTTAAAAAGAAGAAGAAACGAAGGGAATTAAGAGAATGTTTCGGAGTGTGGGTGAAGTTTTTTTTTTAAAAAATATTTGTAAATATATTAAAATAATAATTTTAAATTTTATTTATAACTTTAACATATAGAATAATTTCAAAATATAAAAATATAATTTAAAGAAAAAAACATTCAAAATATGTTGAGATTATAAATAACAATGCAACTCCAAACAAGGCCTGAAAAAAAGAGAGAAACAAAGTAAATAGCTTTTATCAAAGTATAAAAAACACCCATGATAATATTAAAAGTTATGTTTAAATAATGAAATTCTAAAACAAATAACAATCATATCAAGTTAAAATAAATAAATAAATAATTATTTAGGTAGTGGTCAAGTGATAAAAACTTGAGATGAAGGGGTTTGTTACCTCTATCGTCTCAAGTTTGAGTCCTTGGTTGCTTATATGATGGTCACTGGAGATTTATATGGTCATTAACTTCAAGGCCTGTGAGATTAATCGTGGTGCGTGTAAGCTGACTTGAACACCCACGTTAATCTAGAAAAATAAATTAAAAGTCATTAGTTTTTTATTATACAATAAGACATAATTTATTTCGAATTGGAACAATAAATGATTGTTTTTTCCTTTCCTAACAAAATCATTTAACTAGTTATTATAGACAAAATCATATTTTTCATCGGGTATATTTGTCATTATTATATTGATGAGGGACATATTATTTTTTTTACATTTTAGATGCATAATGAAATGACTTGAGTACCCTTAAAAACAAAAACAAAAATAAAAATGGGATCTAAGGGCTTTATAATATTTTACTGCTTTGGTTGTATAGTCTAATAACTAGATTATCCTTAAAAGCATAAAAATTAAATGTCCATAGGCGTTTTGATCTTGTTATCATGGTTTTTTAGTTATAACTAATTTAAATGAAGGGGTTATTCAATCTTTTACTAAATATAAATATAATTAAAAAAAATAAAAGTGGATGATGCGTGCTACACAAGCGCTAGCAAATAAAAGATGTCCATGCTTTTTAGAATACGTGTGTATTTCCTTATTATGATTAAATATCACCTTTCATGATGATGATGGAAACATCATGATGTTTTTTTCTAGTGGTTAGGGGCGTGTGCATGACATAGTAGCGGTTGAGGTTATTACAACTAGAGTAACATAAATGATACTTATACTAGTGACGTCCTTAATGAACTTGCTTAAAATGATTATTGATGTAATTTTTACTAGTCTGTGGATGCCTTATTAGTTCATCTCTTTTAAATAGGTTAGTCATCTAGGTTTACATAAGTTGTAATTCTTCTTTAATGGTTCTAAAAATATCATTAAAGGTTAGGGCCATGATAAACATAGATTCAAGGTTGGACATTAGATGATAATAATAAATGCATATAACACTAGTTTAGAGGTGAAATTGAGATATCAAATGCATCTTACAAGTAAAAATAAAATAAAAATAAAGTTAACTCTATTTTTTTAAAATAAAGAATATTCAAAACCAAAATACACCAAGACTTTTTTTGTTAGTGGTGTGTTTATTTGATTATGATTAAAAATTATAAGGGTTATTGTATTAAAAAAGTGACATGAATGGCTATTTTAATGAGTCGAATGGTAATAAATGACTAATATAGTTATTGGTTGAGTGACGTAGTTGTTTTCTTGGCATTGATCGATTTATAGTTGTTTATAGTTAAGATTAAGAGAAGGGTTTACGTGGTTGATTTGACTGATTCTATTTAATTTGAAAGGGTTGATTAAAGTGGTTGGATAAGCTATTATTTTCTAGTTTTACAGTTTCTAATAATAATGATGACTGTTATTACCTAGGCATTGTTGCGGCTTACTTCCTTGGTAAGAGAACTTGGTAAGAGAACCATAAATAAGAGGTGGATATTGAATAAAAAAGATACTGGTTGATGACAACACTATTATTTCTAACAAAAATAAGCATGACTAATGGTGATTATAAACTATAGAGGTTGGTGAGTATCTTGTAACATGGTGACAGATATGTTTAGGTAGAAAATGAATAATGGTTAGGGTTTTGGGTGTGTTTTGGAGCATGTTTAGGTAAGGTGTATAAGAGTTTACACACACATAGGCTTTTCATAAATTCTAGGTTTTAGAAAATGTGTTAAATTTTGAGAGTTTAAACAAGTATTTTAATGGATCATTTAATTATATAAATAATTAAAAGTATTGCTCTGATACCAAAAATTATGTAAGATAAAGTGAAAATTAAAAAAGCTTACTATAATGTGAAAAATTATATTTAAATAGTAAACCATATAATACCAATAATTAAGCCAAAGGCCCACTAAAAAATAAATTGAAGTCCAAAATAGAGTAACATCAAGCCATAATAGATCTCAAATAAAAGTACAAAGAAATTAAACATAATAACATAGGCTAAGGACCAATCCACGAGTTAGAATATTTTTCATTATATATGATCATATATGTGTATGAACCATGTCTTAGGTTTGATTTTTCTAAAACAAACAACACAACAAACATGTTAGATAAAACCGCTTTTGATTTAAATTATATGTTTTAGCAATAAAATGTAATGCTTTCAGTTGTTTATGGTTATGTTAATTAGCTAAGTAAATAAATCATCTAAATAAGCAATAAAACCCCATAAAAAACTCATAACAACTCTAAAGTTTAAAAAAAGTTGCACTCAGCATGCTAGCATCCGATAATAGCTATGAAAATGATAAACACTCACTAATATCAAATAAATAGAGTCATGCTAAAAGCCAAAATAATCCAAGTAAAGGGATTTATATCCAAATGAGAGCTCTAACATTACTTTTAAATATTTGAACAAATAAAAAATAATTAAAAATTGACAAATAATAGCCTCTCTATAATCTTGTGGTGGTAAAAAAAAAAACCAAAAAAATTCTATAAGAGCCAAATATAAAATGTCTTTTAAAATACTATAGCCATGGAACATTATAATTATAATAAAATGAAAATTGTGTTTATCTTGTAAAGTTGCATTATAGAATAAAAAACAAATTTCATTAATAAATCCCTAAACCACTTGTCTTATAATTTTTTTTTTGAAGTAGCCAATATGTTGTGATTTGGAAGAACTTTTAATATAAAATTAAACCAAAGATATTGTGATGGCCTTAAAAATAGCAAATCATATCTATCTATTTGTAATATTTTTAATTTAATCAAAAGAACTAGATGATGACAACAAAGTTATTTTCACGAACATTCATCATAAGTAATCAAAAAAACTTAATTTTCACACACTAACACATATAATATTATAAAATGAGATCCTGTACTTAAATCTAAAAAAAAAAAAATTATGCATGGCTAAAATTATAAGCTATTAAACCTAGTAACATAAAAAAAAAAAAGCAGGTATCAATTTAAACATACACTTTGATGGAAGAAAAGAGTAAACTAAATAGTTTTATTTTTAACCTATGATTATACCTTATAAATATTACATAATAACACCCAAAATTAAAATTGCAAGCCAAAAAAATTGTGATAAATGATTAAAGTTGGATAAAATTACAATGATAATTAGAGTTTCGGCATTTATTAAGGTTAGTATTGAGATAACATCATAAAAAAAAAATAAGTTTCAGTATGTTTATACTATATAATTAAATCTTTAGATAAAAGATATAAAACTCCATTTTACAACCTTAACACCCAAAATGAGAGAGAATAGATTAAAATGACTTATCTATCACTATATCAATGTTATATTCATAACTTGAGTTGTTAGTAGATGAAAATCCTAATAATGGGATTCATTAGCACCATAAGTAAATAACATCCTTCTCCTTCAAATATATTTATTAGTAGTTGGAATCCAAGTTCCTCCTCCTTCCCTCGTTGCATCTTCAATACAAGTTATAAAGGCTTAAATGCATCGTCAAGTACATGAACATATTCTCTTTGTATAACAAAACGACTAAACTTGCATTTCATCAAACATAATTTATCCCTTTTAGTATAGGTATGTAAAAATTGAAATTGAACTATAATAAAATTAAAGAAGTTAAGGTTTAATACCTAATAGTAGAAGTTTTGGTGATAATTAAGTACGATTCTAGCTGATTCAAATACTATTATATAAACCTAACTTTAAATTTAGAACTTGAACATGATGATCTTGATGTTAAAAATAGGTGTGAAAGGGGATGGTTTGTAGACATACAAGTGATGCATGAGGATTTTTAAGAAAATATTTTTTTCTAAGGTATTTTTCCTATTCAATTTAAAAAATTAAATATTATAGTTGATAGTTTTATTTTTTATAATTTTCTAAGGACTTTCATTACTTTTCTTTTATTTTTAGGTTTTCTAGTTTATTTAGGTTGTTTTTTTTAGTTTATTTAAGGAATTGTAAAGTACCTTGTTTTTTTTTCTTTTGCCTTGGGTTGTCTTGTAATACCTTTTACAACTTAGCTTGCAACAATGCATTGATCAACTCGAAGTCTAACAAAAGCAAGCCCAACCACAAACTTAATAGCAATAACAAAAGTGATATAAATTAATGGATTCATGATAAGTTTCTTGTAAAAGAAGAAGAAATGGACAAAAACAAGAGAAGAAAGATAAAAATAACAAACAACACAAATTTTACCTCACAGAATAGTGGCATAAAAAAATCCTAATTCTAAATTTTATTTCTTAAAAATTCACCACACCAAGAAACTTTTATTTAAAAGGTTTACAGCTCCTCAAATAAACTCAAAAAACAACATAAATAAACTTGAAAATAAAGGAAAGACAACAAAAGTCCTAAAAAATTAGAAAAAAAATAATTTTTCCTAAAAATCCTCCTCTATCAGTTTTCTCACGTTGGAAAAAACTTGTCTTCGAGTTCAAGTTGTTCTTATCTCGATCTTATAAATGTTTAATCAAAACTCTTCAATCCTTTTTATTTTTTCATTTTAGATGAATAAAAATTTTATATATGAACTTCAATCCTTTTATTTTAAAATTTTCAAAAAAAAATAGCTATTAACAAATTATTTATTTGTTTTTAAGAGTAATGAATTGCAAACTTCAAACTTGCTTCATCAATAAATGTTACATCCATATAATCCTTCGACATGCATACCTTTATGATAATAATAAACTTGTAATCGAAAGAATCGATATAATTTAAAACAATATTTTTTTATGAGCACCTTGCATTTTTTTTTAACTCGGCCTCTAAATTATCAACGAGAACATTATTAATAATATCATCACTACAATTATAGTCAGTGTATATGATATCATTATCATAAAAATAAATGTTATAAATTGAAAGAGAATATTAATTTACATCTACCTCATCATAAATAGAATTATCAAAATTTTCATAATATTTACTCTAACCAAGAAGTTACCCATGTCTCTAAGACGAGTTTTTAAAATTGACTATGAATTTGTGGTAACTCTCATCATTATTCTCTAGTCTTCTTTTCTTAATCTCCACTAATATATAAAATAATTTTTTAATTTGTCTATGCATATTTACTGTCCTCAATAAACAAGTTAATTTTATAATTTATTTTTATACATTTTCTATCAATAATTTCTAAACATTTCTTTTTGTCAGGAATGAATCACTTCATCCTCTCCTATACGAGTATATCTTGTTTTGCAACCGCTTCTTTCATCCCTGATCATTTAACAACGCACGGTAACTAATTACTAACAATTGTTAGGCTCTAATTGCATGAAAGCTCTAATACCAATGCAAATGAAAATAACATAAGAAATACAATATTAATAAACAACCCCAAATTCTACTTAATAGAATCACTATATTAAAAACACTAATTCAAAATTTTGATTTTTAATATTTCACCATGACTAGCAGTTCAAGAGACTAACCACTCATTGAATAAACTGAAAAACAATCTCCTGCAAAAAAAATAAAAAATAAAAATCCTAAATAAATATTAAAAGTAAAATTATTAAATATACCTGAGAATACAAATAACATTCAAAAAACCAGAGTAAGAGACTTGTGCATGCTTTCTTTTTAAATCCGAGTGGGAAGGGGCCAGGTAGCTAATTAACATCTCCCCCGCGGCTTGGATCCAATCTTCCCTCACTTATTTCAGGGATGGCAAATGCCTGGAAAAGAGAAAACAACAAACAGCCTAAACTCCTATCTCCCATCCTTCTCATCCTTTCACTCTCTCTCCTTCTCCTCCTCTTTCTCTTCTTCTTCTCTGCTTGGTCCCCGTCGAATCCTCCTACCTCCACACTATTTGTAACCCAAGTTTACCCAATCCCTTCTTTTAATTGCTTAGAATCTCCACAAGCTCACCCTGTGGTTGCCAACATTGTGGAAAACCTCAAATACCCCTTTCTCTACTCTCTCTCAGATTTTGGGTCTTTGCCTGACAAGCCCCACAAGAACATTGTGAGGCTTCTGAAAGGAAAGCCTTTCAGGAGGCCAGATATTTCTGCCACGATCCAGCAACTTCTTGAAGGGATGAAAGGAAGAAATGGGTTGGTGGTGGATGTTGGGGCTAACGTGGGAATGGCGAGTTTTGCAGCCGCGGTAATGGGTTTTAAAGTGCTGGCTTTCGAGCCAGTGATTGATAACCTTAAGAGGATTTGTGATGGGATTTGGTTTAATCGTGTTGCGGACCTGGTTACTGTTTTTGAGGCTGCTGTCTCTGATCGGATTGGGAATATTACTTTTTATAAGGTAAAAATTCACTCACTTCTAATTAATCTAATTTATCGAAGATATATTGGATTTAGGGCTGATAATTATAATTGATTGATTTGATTTAGCCTAACTTGAAACTATCTACTGTATTGAATACGCGTCATCTGTGTCATTGATTTGATTTAGCCTAAATTGAACCATACTTCTATCTGCTGTATTGAATACTCGAGTCATCTTAATCCCTTTTAAATTGGCAGCTGGTAGGTCGGCTTGACAATAGTGCTGTCTCAGCCAATGGTGCAAAGTTGGCGTTCAAGTCCAACGAAGAAATAGCCTTTCAAGTAAGGACCATTCCCCTTGATGAACTAATTCCAAATTCAGAACCTGTGTTGCTTCTCAAAATTGATGTCCAAGGATGGGAATATCATGTGTTGAAAGGGGCCGTAAAATTATTGTCAAGAAAGAAAGATGCAGCTCCCTACCTGATCTACGAGGAGGATGAACGGTTGCTGCATGCGAGCAACAGTAGTGCCAAAGAGATCCGGGATTTCCTCCATGGTGTTGGATATAGCCATTGTGTCCAGCATGGTACAGATGCCCATTGCACCAAGGGTTAGCGAGCACCAGACTGTTTCATGGGAAACACAACCCCCCTAACTGAATGGCTTAGTTTCCACTGTTTCCAGACCGCACCTCACCCCTTGCAAGGAAATGTAAGACATTTGGCTGCTTGGTGTTTTTCATTTCTTCGTGCCGTGTGAAATTTTTAGACATGTAGAGTTTGCATGCAAGACACTTGGCTGGCTGCCATGGTGTGTGCCACTTCTTGCCACGAGAATTTTTCAGATTAGTACCAAGCTGTTGTAGGTGACTGCAATATAGGAGGGCCTTCGCATCTGTACTGGCTGAGAAAGGTCAAGTTTTCTTGGATGTGCATTCGAGCTATTCGATTGTAACTTTTATTGATGCAATGATGTTTTTCTTCTCTCTTTCGTTTAAGAAAATCCATGATTGATTTTAGCCTATTATTTTTGCCTGTGAAACCTGTATTCACTAAAAAATTGATATAGTAGAGCTCGCGATCCTTGTAACAACACGAGTGGCGATCATCTCGCAATGATAAAATCTTGCCTTAATTTGCATGGCCATGACTCGTTGTTCGATTGGAGTTACGAAATCTGCTCGATGCCAAATTTTACCAGAAATGCGTCAGATAGCGCATTACATTCAACGAGGAAAGCAAGAAATAAGGTGATAAATTAACACGAGAATCAGCAAACACATTGACCAAGGGCACATCTTCTGGCGCCCACCAAGTTTCTGTGGACGGTTATAACTTGAACGTCTGAGCCCAATAATGCCGAGGCAGAACCTTTACAGTGATTTATCATATAAATCAGACCATGATTGAGCATGCAAAACTCAGGATCACAATCTTGTCGAGCAAAATACAAAAAGCCACCATTATCTGGGAGGCCCATGTGACGTTATTCAGGTGCAGCCTCAGACCTGATTCGCTCGTACAGTTGGTAGATCAGAGTAGATCTGGACATCTGAGGTTCCCTTTCCAGCACCGCCATCACATCCTTAACAGTAATAGTACGAACCACCTTCGTTTGAGGCGCAATTGCTTGATTCCTTCCAAATTTCCTAACAGCCCCTGCCAAAGGAAAAAGAAGGCAAGGTGAAAAACCAACAAATGTAACGAACATAACTATACATATGTGATCACGAACTGAGTTTGCTTCAGCACATGTCCCGCTAATAGTCACACTTACCAGATGCAGGAGGAACTGCCGGGCTCCTTTTTTCTGCTTCGAGATTTTCTCTCACATTTCTTCCAGATGGTGATTGAGGATTGCGGTTCACATCTTTAACTGGCTGGGAACTGGATGCCCCCTCCATCCCTACTTCACGTTTCTGCCGTGCTTGTTCAGCCATTAGTTGCCATTTTGACAGCATGTCATCTCCTCCAACAGCAGCTCGAGCAGCAACATTAGCAGCTGTTGTCCTCATTTTATCGTCCTCCTCTTTGTTAGCCTACGTAGTTGTAGAAATTAGAAAAACAAAGATCTATTTTACTGGCTAGAAGGCAAACTTTTAATACTTGCCAACATCTTTGATACCTTCACTGACTTCACGCGACCTTCATCTTTCTCCTTGTCACCTTCACCTCCATTTTCACCCTCGGGCTGCATTTAGAGATATTGAGGTCATAAAAAATTAAGGAATTCATGCTTGCATAAATATATCATATAGTGAAATATCATGCAATATACTTGGGCATTGTTCTTTATGAACATGTACTTCATAACATCATAGATAATGATAGTAAAAGAAAGTACAGTGCCGTATAAAGCACGCACATCATTAACTTTTTGGAGCTTTTCTGCTTCAGCCTGCCTTTTCTCCCATTCTTCCCGAGCTTTCCGGTTCATTGCCATTATCTGTTGCCTAACATCCGAAGTAATTAGAGTCTGGTGTCTTGGCTTCTCAGCATCAACACGCTGTGAGATCCAATTAAAATCATGAAAAGATTATTAAAGTGAGAAAATAAATAGAAGCAGAGACAGAGAGTAAAAAAGTCACCTGTTTTGACAACCTGATCAGGTTACTTATCAGTCCACGCATCCTTTCCTCCACGCACTAAAAATGGAATTCCATAAGAAATTGTGGGAGAATTAGCAAAAAGAATGCACCAAGAACAAGCAACTCACCAAAGACAAGCATCGCCCAACATCATTGCCAATGTTCTTCAAACCACATTTGGCCACTGGAGACAGACAAACCCAACACATATCAAACCATGTGAATGATACAGCCTTCCATAAAGCACAAAATGCAAGGAGAAATGAGTTTACAACAGCCATAAATAACAGAAATACTAACTGATCTCTCCTAATTTTTTCTGCAAAGGAATTTTCTGCAAAATGAGCCTTTCTTCTTCTTCCTGTACAACCCTCCGTGATGCTTCTGAAACTCGACTGTCCTCCTTTGTCCCTGAAAATAGTTGTTCTTCCTCTTCCTATTTCAAAGAAAAATATCAAAAGAATTACAAGCTTATTTGTCAAAGGGAGTGCTTTTCTGGCTAGGTGATACTTTTGATCAGGCAATCTTGATGATTGTAAAAAATACCATACCCTGAGATTAACTCCACTGACAGCAGTGACATCATTGAGTTGTTCAATGCTTTGATCAGAAAAAGCCCCAGCTACCTTTTGCTTCTTACTGCATGTTATCCCACAGATTATGCATCAAACATGATAGAAAACAAGCTTTTAACTAGATAAAAGAAATAAATGATCAATCAATCTTGCTCGATAAAAAGGAGCTATTTCACCTTGATGCAGGAGGCAATGAACCAAGTGCTTCAAATGGCTTCTTTTGGCCAACAGAAGGTTTTTTGGGAGGTGTTCTTGCACTAACTCCAGCAGGAGAAGCTACAGATGGATTTCGCGAGCTTACCTGATGGCACATAGAAGTAAAGGGGATACTATTCATCAAATAAACAAAGAATGACTAGTTTAATCATTATGAAAGTTTTGTGTGTGAAATTAAGTATGCAAAACAAGATATTTCTGATATGAGATAAAGAAACAAAACTTTTAAAAGCTTCATGTGATTGGAGAATCTGTTTTGTATAGCATTACTCAGTCAAACCAAAAGGAAATAAGCTAGTAAAGACAAATTCATTCACATGTTCCATGCAAGGACGGGGATGTCTTTAGCTGTATACCATATTGAAGCAGGAAATTTAAGAAGAATTAACATTTACTTGGTAATTTTAGTTTATGATGCAGGAGCTTTTTTGGAAAAATAAATATTTTTCTTAGTTAATTTTATGTTTTCCTATTCTATATTATTATGTTTTTCTAGTTTTTTTTTCCCATTTCATGTTCCTAATTTATTCTTTTTATTTAGTATTACTAGGGTTTTCTAGTTTTATATATATATACAGGTTGTGATAGCCTTTAGGCAAGGATAAAATGAAATATTTTAAGAGTCTTCCCATAGTTATGGCGTTCTTCGTCCTTGAGGATTTTAACTTATACCAAACCCCATTATCCCTCGCTTCCATTTGTGTAAGTTGGTATCATGGCCCAACGATTCCTATGGTTTTGGTTTGAAGTTAATGAGGATTTTTATCAAATATCAACAATTCCTTGTGGTTAGTTGACGTGAGATATTGAATAGCCATGATTGGAAAAGATCATACAACAGGACATGCCCATGTCAAAGGAGATGAGAAGATTTCTTCTTGGACAAAAGACATCCCGAAACTACTGTGTTGTTTTCGTTTGCATTAGTTGCCCTTATTGGAAATCCTAAAGGGGTTCCTTCTTGGAAAAAAGAAATCCCGAAACTAATGAGTTGTTTTCGTCTATATTAGTTGCTCTTATTGAAAATTCTAATGGTAGTGGGCTACACAAAGATGCTGTGTTAGGATCCACAATGGGACAGTCCAAACAAAGGTGCTAGGAAACCTTAATGGAGCGACCTGCACAATGGTGTTTGGAACCCATGATGCATGGCCCACAAATAAAAAAAATTTTGTGGTGGACAACGGTTTCTAACTAAAGTCTAAACTTGAGAACGGATTCCTTCTAATCCAAGGAGACTAATGCAAGAGTTTTTTAGAAAAATAGATATTTTCCTAAGTAATTTTATGTTTTTCTATTTTTATTTTCCTATTGCTTTTCTAGTTTTTTTGTTTTCTATTTGAAAGGAATAGTTTTTCTAATTTATTTTTTTTATTTAGTATTACTCAGGTTTTCTATTTATATATATATATAAAAAAAAAATGTTGTAATAGTCTTTTAGCAAATGAAGAAGTTTATAAATAAAATTAAATATTTTGAGAGTTTCCCATAGTTACAATGTTTTTGGTCCTTGAAAGTTTTGACTTGTAGCGAACCATATTCTTCGCTCCAATTGGTGTCAATTTTACATTATTTTGAATTCGCTATCAATCCTATTAATAGTGCTTGGTTATTTGTATAATCTATAAATCATTAGTATTATAAATCCTTAGTATTAAAAGGACCCTATAAGTTTTCATAGTGCCTTCTTTTCATATAAGGATTAGGATTTAAACCTATAGCTAGTATTAATAGGGCTGCCAGTGCCAGGATGTCTTGTATTTTTAGAGATGGAGATTGCTTTCCACTTTGGACGCTGCTACAAACCCTAAACCTATTTTTCTAGTTCCAGCTTTAATTTTCTTCTAGTTTTAGCCATCATATTTAATCTTCTTTGCAGTTTTGAGTTGATTTCTCTTCCCAAGCTCCGTCATATTTGCTCACCTAAAAAGTACTCTAGTGGGATGACATATGCATATCACATCCAAGTATCTTGGACAAGGCTACATTTTTCAATCAATTTCAAAGTAGTTGCGTGGAGGAAATCAAATTTCTAATTAAAGATTTTCAAATTGTTAAACACATGATTAATTAATTAATTCATGCCACAGTCATTGGACTTCACTAGAAGAAACGTAAAGCCCAATACAACCAGATAAATCATCACAGACTAAGTGTGTGTTTCGTATTGCGGAGCAAAGTGCTTTTCGAAGGTGCTTTTTTATTGAAAATGCATCAAAATGATTTATTTTTTTCATTTTTAACATCAAAATAATCAAAAAACACTAAAAAACACCAATTTGGTGCTTTTTCAAAGCAAATGCACTTTTAAAAAGCATTCAAAAGCAGAAGCTACTGTACTCCCAAACAAGGTCTAAAAGATTTGGGCTTGTGAAGCACTTAGAAAGTCCAACCTGATAACTTTTGCTAACTAGTCCAACCACCATCAAGTGATCTAATAAAGAGTCAGGGATGCTGTGCAATTTGCATCTAGTGGTTCAAATAACAACAAGGAAGATGGTAGATAAACTATGAAATCAAGAACTCAAACAACTAAATGTTGTAGAAATATATTCATGATCAGTGCGAGAGTACCTGGCCATTGGGGTCCAGTTGAGTCACAATTGAAGGGGAAACAGAACTGGGGGGGACCATACCAGTAGATGTTGAAAAAACAACTTTAGAAGATTGCTTGTCTAAAGATTGATCCTTTAAATTTCCTGATATGGCATTTCCCTGTTCAGGTGCAGGAGGCAGCACTTGAGGGCTCAACAACTGGGGTTTATTCTGCTGCTCACCAGCCTGTTCAAGAGAGCCCGGTTTTACATAATTCATTGATGAGAATGGAGCAGGACTTTGCTCTCTATTTGGTGGTGCTTGCCAAGGAACTGAATTCTGTTGTACAGCTGATTTGTTTGTATAATGGGAAACAGAACCACTGTGTACTCTACTAGAATCATTAGCAGAATTTTGCCTCTCAAACTTCGGCGTGCTTATCATGTTATGTGGTGGCCCTCCTACTTGTGTCCCGCCCATGTTCTGATGATGTGAAATTTGCCTTGTTTGTTGATCATGGGGTTGTGGCTTCACAGATGGTCCTGAGGTACTAACTTTAGTCCCAGGATATGGATTGTAATTACCACCACTGCTTCCATACATTGGAAAGGAAGTTGGTGGAAAGTGCACATGTTGTTGCTGTTTGTTCTGCCCTTGCATTGAAATAGAAGGTCGCTCCCTTTCTTGATTGACAATACTGGTACTGGAAGAATGCAACTGGCTAGCTTGTATTCCAAGAGAATCTGCCTGCCATTCCACTGCTTTGGATTTCTGAGAATTGACAATGCTTGAATCAGTCTGCAATTGGACTGCTGACGGAGGATTACGAGATGGTTCTGAAGAAATAGATCCCCTTGGGTGAAGTAAATGATGTGGATCAGGAAATTGAGCAGCACTGATTCCAGCAGGCATTCTCACATTGTTCTGGCGACCAGCTTGAGACTGTAACTGGGATTGGTTGGAACCTGACTGCAATATAGGACAAGCTGGCTTCAGCCTAGTATCACCTAAGAGAGTCCTTAGCTCATTATAATGTCACTAAACCCATTCATTACTTGCCTGTGATTGCAGTTGTGCAACTGCCAACCTGAGCACTTGATCCCCAACAATATTTCTCATGAGTCTAACAAATTGGTCTTTCGCAATTTCATTTTTCTAAAAATGACAAAGGAAGATATATCATGATAACAATTAGTCCAGAGCATGAAAGAGAAAGCACAAAAGTCATGTCAGATACCCACCCTCAGTTTATTAAACAAAGTTTGCAGCTGCATCTCTCTGTCTTTATCAAGATGAGGTTTCAAGGCAGGCAACAATAATACAAAGGGTATCTGCTTGCTATTCTTTTGGTTAGCAGCCTGATCTGTGCCTGTAGTTTGCTGATTGCCTATCTTCTGAAAATTTAAAAATTGAGAATCAACATCTGAAATTTGCATTTTATCAGGCTCAGATTTTGGGGTAGGATTTTGCTCAGAACTCTGCGCCCCGATAGATTGAGGAGTCTGGACAGGAGCTTGTTCCACAAGCTCTTGTTTAATATCATCTTGAATTTTTTTCTGAAGCACTGGTGGGTGGGTTGGTTCCTGCAGGACATCCCCCTTTTGTTGTTGGTTATCAGCATTAGGTACATGCTGCTTTGTCTCCATTGCAGATGACTGCTGCTCCTGATGATGTTGTTGTTCGACACTTTTTGCATCATGTTCTTCAGTGTTACCGGCATTGTCATTTTGCCCCACAGTTGGCCAATTTGGAAATTGTTGACTGGAACTTTGATTGTTTTCGTGGGACAAAACTACAGCATTTTTCAGTCGTGCACGGCACAGAAAAAATTATCAGAATTTTGAAAACACAATATTCCAGACAGGCTAAAATACCAAGCACAAGTACAAAAAACATTGCTGATATAATTAACATGACGAACATAAAAAAAGGCTAAAGACAAGCAAAAATGACATTGCCACCGTGATAAACTGATTGACTAATTAATGACTTAAATTATCACAACACCCAAAACATTCTACAACTTTCTTTAAAAAAAAAACAAAATCCTCCAACTTTATGCGTTTACATCGCAATGCTAATTTCCGCCGTCTTATTTCTCAGCCTAAATCATATAATTAAGCTATCAGTAAATCATAAGAAACTGAATTATATAATTAGAAGGTGGTTGAATGAAAGCTCAAATAAGTACCCGAACTCGAATCAGACGGCTGAGAGGTGGAGACATCACCCCCGATGTCCCGATTTAAGGCGGCTTGAAAAGCCTCCACGTCAGCACCGGAATGCATGGTTTCATCCTTCAAACACAAAACCCTCGAGACTGAAAACCTAAAATTCATAATATTATATAAAAAAGTAAAAGAAGAAGAAGAAAGAAATGCGTACCTCGTCTTCTTCAAGAAGCTTCATTATGTTAGGGTCCATTATAAACCAAACAGCCTGTGATTGATATTACAACTATGTTGCTTTTTACACAATCTGTTTGCTTTTGGAATGGGTAAGATTTCGAGGTGCGAAATAAAATAGAGATGAAATTAATTTAGAAATAAAGTAACAGAAGCAATAGTGGAGCTAATTCATTCAATTTTATTTCTATGTTCGAGAGACAGAGACAGGGACAGAACAAGAGACAGGTTTTTCGGAGAAGAGAGTGGAAACCGTTGCAGTCTTGTGTAGCCTTTTCCGACTTGTATGTAGTAATGATAGAGGGACCTCGTGATCCAGAACTGTTTTTGTGTTTTCGGCCTTCCCTTGTTGCCCGAACCGTTTCGTTGTGTGGGCTTGGTTTTATTGTTTGTGTGGGCTTTGGGTCTTAGAGACCAGTCGTTCATGCGCTCTTTAATTCAGTGGCCTGTTTCAATTTTTTGGTGTTTTTCGTTTGAGAATGAAAATGAAAATAATTATTTATAAATTAAAACATAATAGGGACGAAATTTAAAAAAATTATAGAAATAAAAAATATATAATTAAACCCAAAAAATAAAAAAACCTAAAAATAAGATAAAAAATAAGAAAACATAAGCTCTAAAGAAGAAAGAAAAAACAAGGAAACTAGGGTAAACTTTTAAAATTTGGTCTAGCCTCTAAATTCCATGACTTGTAAGTCTTGGACTTGATTTTAATCAAGAAACTTAACTTCCAACAAATTTAATCTTAAATAATGAAATCAAGAAAAAAATATTAATAAAAAAACTTGCAAAAGAAAAAAAGCAATAGCAAAAAAAATAAGGATAAAACTGAACAAGAAAAAACCCAACAAGGATGAAGTTTGAAAAAAAATTAATGATCCCAAACAAAATAAATTACAATTAAAAGAATTAGAACCAAACTTGAAGTATTAAAAAATCATATGGGGTGAAATTAAAAATTATTTGTAATTTGATAAATTATTTATAGATTAAAAATTAATACAGGGTAAAATAAAATAAAAAATTTTTGTAAAGGGCTAACATAGGAGAATCAAACTAAGAAATTTTTTTAAAAAACTTCAATATAGAAGAAGTATGAAAAAACAAAGCAAACTCAACAAACCTCTTAAATTTAATATAATCTCTAAAAATTGCATCATGTGAAATCTTTGATCTGGATTTAGTGAAGAAGCACAATTTCTCAATTAATTTAATGACAAGATGGATAAAAAAATTAATTAAAAAATCCTACAAGAAAAATAGGGATAAAATTTGATAGAAAAAACAAAAGGAGCATGCAATTTAATGAAAAAACTTTAAAATAATCCCAAATAAAATAAATAATAATTAAAAGAATAAGGATAAAATTTTAAAGATTAAAAAAATTACAAGGGGTAAAATTAAAAAAAAAACATTTGTAAAAACTAAGGAAACTTGAACAAATGTCCTAAACGTAGTAAAATCTTAAAAATTTGTAAACTATGAAACTTTGGATTCGGGTCCAAATAGAAAGTTTATTTTGAGTCAATTTAAAAATATTAATTTTTAAACCTTGTAAAAGTAAAAAAAAAATAGCAATTAAAATAACATTGATTAAATTTGATAGGAAAAACAAAATAAAAGAGATGAAATCATAAAACAAAACTAATTTAAAAAATGATTCCAAATACAAACTTATTAAGACAAAGAAATTAGTAATCAAAAGAACAAGTATTAAATTTGATAGAAAAGAGAGAGAGAGCAGAGAGAGAGAGAAGAAGGGTAAAATTGCAAAACAAAATCAACTTTAAAAATGAATTAAAAAATAGCAATAAAAAAATAAAAACAAAATTTGAAAGATTAAAAATTTATAAGGGGTGAAATTAAAAAGACATGTCAATTTTATAGATTATTCAAGACAAAAAATCATAATAAAAAGAAAATAAATCAAATTTTAAAAAATTAACAAATTAAAGGGCTATTCTTTAACTTTTAAGCAATTAATGCGGAAATTTAGGTGAGGAGAGAGAAAAGAAAGGGAAAGATAAATGGTGTCTGCCACCAAACAATCATGAAAGAGATGGTACAAATGTCATTTTATTGAGTCAAAGACATTGAGACCTTTTAAATACTGTCATGAAGGGTGGTGTTTTGTGGTTGAAAAAATTTTTATGTATCGTTAAAACAGTGCATGGGATCTCCTACAAGTAAGTAGTTTCTTAATTATATTTAATAAATATAATTTACAATAATATCCTTTAGCATCTTTGAACATTACAACAAACAAAATAAATTGAGAGTTTAATTAGTTTTGTTTTTAAATGTATCAAGTAATCACTTTATTCTATATATAACAAAAAAAAAAAACCTTTAATTTAGAGGCATTGAATTATTTTTTTCAAGAGTTAAATGAATAATTTTATTGTGTATTAAAAACAATCAATTACTAACACACCCCGACACAATGATTAAAAAACATTAATGATATTGTAAAAAGGCCACCCTGCCCCAAAACCAAGTTAAAAATTAAATGAGAAGAGACTGTTATAATTAATCGGAATACAGTAATATCACAGGAACTTTAATGTTTTTGATAATATTACATATATTTTAAATGGTATGAGAGAAATATTGAGGTCATCTACTGTATTTTTTTCACTATACCCTTGGAAAAAGCATTCTTATTGTTTGCCTTAAAAAAGGGGGGGTTAAATGGTCATTTTGCAACATATAAATGTCAATGTATAATTGCAAGATAATATAAATGGTTTTTCTACAGACATTAACTTATGATCAAAGCTATCTCAATTGGCCTGCAAGTTTACCAAAGACTTGCTTAGCTTATACAAGATATATATATAAGTCCATCAAACAAAGTTATAATGGTTATCAAGATGCATTCAATCCGAGGTCTCCTCAGCCTCTCCAGTGGAGGAGTCACGTGCAGAAGAAGGGGGCAATTGCCCCTCTTCAGTTTTCGAAATATTCATTTTGGCTTGGTTAATTATATCATTTCAAATTTAACTAATTTATGTGTGAGAATCATAGCCACTTTTTCTTTGTTGGAAAGGGTATTTGAACCTGGAGCATTTCCCTTTCGCATTTATAGCGCATCCTTGATGAGATTGTTCTAACTACAATTGGAAGGATTGAGTTTGCTCTTTTCTCACTATTTTTTGATAATTTGGCACATCTAACCCGATGGTGTCTAGATTTTCCTCAGAAGCATGTTAAGATGTTGTATTGTATATGTCAAAAGCACTGCACCATCTCTAGTTTGAAAGAGGACAACACAAAGTATGCCAAATGATCTGCTACACACTGATCTACTGCTTTCTGTAATTTTAGGCACTGGATTACCGCCATTCACAAGGCATGGTGCGTAGAGAAGTGAAACCCTCAAAATGTGATGATTGATCATCAGGTCCAAAAACTACGCTTCATTGACTGGGGACTCGCAAAGTTTTACCGTCCCGGCAAAGGGTACAATGCGAGAGTAGCTTCATGGTATTCATGAATTTATGAAGTCTGGATTAGTACATGTAGACGTTAAAAGTAATTTCTTCTCTAACACTAAGATGGAGATTTCAAAGGGTACTTTGTTTTAAAGTAATTTCCATGAAGGTACAGTTGGCCGAAGCACCATGAGAAATTATGTTTTTCCAAGCAGCTACTGTTGTTGTAACCCCTTCATAAAAGAGTCAAACATTCTGTAAGCTTTTAGCGGCAAAATGCAAATAAGGTATCTATTGGCGTTCATATATTTTAAGGGTCCAAAACTCCGTGTTAATTTACAAGACTATGACTATTCTCGAGGCATGTGGAGACTGGGCTGTTCGCTTGCAACGATGGTGAAAATTCTGGTGGATATGCCTGTTCCTTATATTGTAATTAAATCCCATAAGAGCTACTTGCCAATGTACTCTAGTGTAATGTTATATGATTATAAGTGTTTTGCACAAATATTGCCCTGCAGATATCGCGAAAGGAGTCATTCTGTTGCGGCCGTGACAATTATGACGAGCTCGTCGGAATTGTGGAGGTAATTTTATGTCTGGTTTTTGACAAAATAATCTCACGGTCAGACTTGATCAGTTGCTTGTTTGATAGTACAAGAGGACATGGTATCTCCAGTTTGTATGCTCTATTTTATCTAGTCACGGGGCATCATAGTAATTGGTCGTCACTTTTCTTCAGGTTCTTGGAACAGATGAGTTTAAAGCTTATTTGAACAAGTCTTTCTAGCCTTAAAAAAGAAAGGAGGAGTTGTTGTAGCTTCTGCCCACCCACATCCTCTCCCCTGTTACCTTTATACACAACCTTTCTCATTTCAATTTCTAAAAACATTCAAGTCAATTTCTGCAGTTTGACATATACTTACGGTACACAATACATATTCAGTTCTTCTGCTGTACCAGCGGAACGCCACGGTCTCAGCTCATCACTTCAGAAAACAGGCATCTAGTTTGCCCAGAGGACATGTGAACATTTTTTCTACGGATGAAATATTAGTTTCCAAATAGTCTTCGTAAGAATTATTTAGGCTTTGGCCATGGGACTCTTTTTAACGCAAGCATTGGTTCTTTGGTTTAATTTGTGTGGCCAGCAGGCCATTGATTTTATTGATAAGTTTCTTCGCTAGGATCATCAATACAGGATTACAGCTGGTGAGGCAAGGTATGTTTTAGTATAATTTCTTTGGGATTTAACGGAATGGTGCCTAGCGTAATCTAAAGGATAGCTACGCGCATGCATTCTTCAATTAATTTATTTTCTACCTTCACTGGCATGTAGTTATGGCGCGTTCTCAAGGAATTGAAGCAAAACCCAAGAATCGAAAGATAAAGTCGACAACGTAACCAAGGCATCATAGTAATATAAACACACTCCACAATACATCGCAATTGACATCCATGAATTTGAATGAATTGCTTTGCAAAGTTCCAAACTCGACTACAAGACAATAAAGATGGAGCGTTGAATCCGTATGCACTAGTTCTTCTCCCACGCTTCATTTCTTGAGGTGGGGGAAACACGCATAGACGTCGGATTTGGGGTGTTTGGCTTCTGCATGCTCCCTGCATTTCACCTCCGATGTCGTGCAAATGAATGTCTGCATACACACCTTGCACTGCAGACAAATTACAAGACAGAAAAAAACAAAATTTTCAATTCATAATTCCATATGCTTATTTTTAATAACCGAATTATTGGATCCAATGCATCCAAGGGGTAATCTTATTGAGTCGACCACAATAATCTCAAGATTTCCCATTGAGACGATAACATGGCTGAAGCCACTGGAAAACATAGATATGACACGATCAAGGCGTCCATCGAAATAACCACACAAGGAAGAGTAAGAATTGAAGAGGTTGGTTTTCTTCCTTTGATTAATTCATGCCTAGATATTAGTGATTGGTAAAAACAAAATCAACCGCATTTGGCCTAATATCAGCTCCGGTTTCACTTTATGAAGCAACAGGAGCTGCAATTTCTTTGAATTAAAATTTTAAAAATTTAGCAGGCGGAAAGAGGAAAGAGCAAGAAAGAAATTACCTGGATCGACATGGCTTTCTTGTTTGCTTCAAGCTGACTTCCTGCATATAGATCGGACCACAAATTCGAGTCAGGTTATGAAAATAACCACATAGATCTCCTCAGACAAACATCGAACAGTCAGATGAACTAAAAGAGAGAGAGAGAGATTTGGGTTGCTAGGGTTTTATGAATAGTTAACTAATTACCCTTGGAACCAGCTTTTTGCTTATCCAGGTTCCTCTCGCGAGCCATCTTTGCCTTCTGCCCGTTGCCTCCTCCCATTTTTTTCTTCTTCGGTTGAACCGAGGCCGAGTGTTGGAGTGGAGGAAATGAGATTTGGGTATCTGCCGCTTTAAGATAGGAGAGAACACCCCGGCGAAATCTTCCTAGAGGATACCTATTTATATTCAGACCCCAGTGGAAGCCAGAGAAGATGGGCAATCATTAAATTTATTTGTGATTTTAACTTAACTATTAAGAAAAGAGGAGGAGGAGAAAGGACTTAATCCTCTAGAACGACGTCGTAGCTTGTGTTTCTGCCGGGGAGAGGGTTTGCGTGAGGACTAGAATTGAGACTTGTTTTTTGTGTGCTGAAGGATCCACGAGGGAGCTGCTTAGAAACTTCGTCGGAGGCAGGTTTGGAACTTTGGATCCTATTCGTGGACTAGAATAGGTGGAATAATTTCGGGGTGTGTCTATGTCATGTCATGAAAGTGGATAGAGTCCACGAAAAAGAAGTGTGTGAGTTATCGCAATGAACCACACAGCTGGAGCTCACTTCTAACTTGTGGTGGTTTGTGCACATATATGTGACAAGGCTTAGCTTAGCACACAGGAGTAGTGGACCCGTGCAACCCAGCCCGATTGGGCAGCCTAACAGAGCCACACAGCTTCTCTTTTTTTATTTATTATTAAAAAATTAGTTTATAAAAAATATTTTTTTAATAAAAAAATTCATTTTATTTTAATAAAAAAATTATTTTGAATGGAATATATTTTTTAAGTTGTATTGAATTTTAAAATATTGTATCAAATATAATTCTTAATATTTTTAATTGTTATATATATTATTTTAATTTTTTATTTTCTAATCTCATCTCTTAAGATTTTATTTAATTTAATTTTTATATCAACTTTACTTCTTATAATTTTAATTATTATTTATTTTTATCTTATCCTATTCTTAATTGGATTTTTTTTATCTATTAGATTTGATTTCATTCTTTTATTACTAATTTTTTACTTGAAATAATTCACAAAATTAATTTTTTTAATATTGTATTCTTTTAAAAAAAATTATCTATCAGATTTAGTTTCCAATCTTTTTATTAATATTTTTTAAAAAAAATTATAAAATTATATTTAAAAAAAATATTATACTCCATGACTTTTTCATATATCATATTTTTTTCCTCATATTTTTGATAAATTTTAAAATATATATTAATAAATTATTTTTAATCTATTTTTTTATAGTATAGTAAAATATTAAAAATATTTTTTAATTTATTTTTTATGGTACTATCAAATATTGAAAAATAATAAACTTTCAAGAAATTCACTTAAAAAATATATTTTTTAGCAAATAAATAATGCTTAATTGTTCATGAAGTGAACCCTGACTCGAAGAAAGGTGCAAGCATAAAGTAAAGGCTTAAAAAACATGAAATTTTATTCATGAATTTTACATATGTGAAGTTCGTAGTTTTTCCCTTGTGTTTATTTGAAAAATTAACCCATTAAATTTAAAAAACTTGGTTAAATATTTTGAGGTGGTATTTTTAATCTACTCGGGCTAGGGATACCTAATTTCAGTAAAAAAAAGAATTTGCTTTCTGTTGTTATAATTATGTATATAAAAAAAACTCTAAAATATGTGGAAAAAATAATATTGTTATCCCCGTTAAAAATATCATGTTTTCCTTCTCAAAATAAACTAAATAACTAGTTATAAAAGGTAGTATGGTATTTTTATAGGGGTTTCTTTAGTTATTACTGTATTCATGAGTGGTGAATTTTTAATGCACGGCGAAATGAATGCATTGCCCTTCAATTCAATTTTTTAAGGCTGAGGACATTTTTATATTTTCATTTTTAAAAAAATATTAAAATGATTTAAATGCCCTTATAAGTTGAATTTTCTTAAGCTTTTTTATAGGGGTATTTTTGCATTCTTTTTTGTTATTGTCATGTATTTTTAGGGATAATTTTATAATTTAATAAATACAACTATTATTTTAAAATAGAATTTTTGATATATGCAATACATATATCAGCACGTATAGGGCTAATTGATGGTCAAGCATTGCTTTAAATGTAGTGTTTGATTCATTTTGATGTCATCATAATAATGAAATAGCATGTGTTATTGGTAGTTTTTTTATTCAATATCGACAACTTTTTTTATTTGGTTTTGTTTTTTTTAAAAGAAAACAATAAATCCTTTATTCATTTCCAAATTATGACTATCATGATGGTTGAAAATTCAAGGAAAATATTTTTTTTTATTTTAAAAATTTATTTTTTAACCCGTATTTAACCTCAAAATCTTTTAAAAAACATTTTAGATACTTTAATAAACTTATTTATAGCCTCAAAAAATCTAAATAGTCAACCTTGAATCAAAAAACTTCTCAAACTCAAATATATTTTTTTAAAAATTTAAAAGTTAAAAAATATCCTAGTAGAACTCTCCTCACCAAACATAACCTGTTATATTAAAATCAATTGTTTTGGTTTTTATAATTGATGACAATGATGATTATCTTTTCATCACTAGAATTCTATGATTTTATCGCTTATTTCTTAAACTAGAATTGAAAAATAAAAAAAAATAAAGTTTTAAAACAAAATTGATTTATTTTTTAAAATTTAAAAATGAGAGGAATTCAATTTTTATAATTTAGAAAATATAAGAACTAAATGGAACATTTCATCTAAAAATTCAAAAACAACATCTATATACTTTTTTTTTATTTTAATCCTCTATCTTTCAATGTTTTCTTCCCTAACAAATTTTAGCTAAATTAGATGCTAATTAAGCCCTTAAAGGGCATTTTTTTTTAAAAAAAAAAACTCGAATTAACAATGCCCACGGTGAACAATACTTTCTCCCATGCACGCATTTTAGAGTATTATTAACTAATTTATTATACATTTTTTTACCGTGGATCAGATTAATTTTGTTTTAACTCAAAAACTGGAATGCCTAGGTGTTTCTAATGTGGTTTTTGCCGTGAAGTAAAACTTTAATTGCAAGTTAAAAAGTTGATGCATGAATTTAATTAAATAAATTAAAAATTATCTACATCTATAAAAACACACACAAAAAAATGTTGATGATAATCAAAGACTGAAATACAAAATTAAAAAATATATGTAAATCAAAATATAAAATACTATAATACAATCCATGGACCCGGTGGCTTTTAATTATAAGGAAAAAACAAAAGAACTTGTCAACTTTCCAGATTAGCCTCTGGTTAAATAACATCACAAAACTTTGCTTAATTTATTTTAATTAATCTCTACTAAACTGAATAATTGCTAGGTTGAGCATCTCACACATGCATTGAATTAATCAAAATTAATTAATTTATATTTAAATAAGAAAATAAATTAAAATAAAAAAGTGACACGCTACTGGGCCTAAATTGCCTAAACATATGGCTCGTTAAGAGAAAATGCCGGGCATGCGGGCTTTACCTCTCTCTCCTTTTATACCTTCAATGAAGGCGGGTATGTACGACTGAACATTGCCTTTGATACAAATGGAGACGGGGTAGAAAAATAAGACAGGCTTTATAAAGATAGAGGTGGAGAATGCATTCTTGCATCTCCGTTGGCATTCGTAAAAAAGCCATTAGACGACATGTCACTTGTCCACTCCTTTCTTGCCCGTGAAGTTATACTTGACGGAGTCGTTTTCGTGTAGTGTTTTTTCTTCGGTGTTAATTGCATCCATGGAATTCATTTAAAGTGATTTTTGAAGTCGCGTGAAGACTCCATACTTCGACTGAAGGTATAATCTATGAATACTTGTCCGGGAGACACCACAAGACCCCCACTCCTCCTATCCTATCCACCACCGCCATTTTATTATTTTTCCTTTTTCTCAACCACCACAAACCCCCAAGCACCACCCCACGCCCCCTGATTATTAAAGGAAGATGGCGTTCATCACTGCCACATATAGATTGAGATAAGGACGCCTTTGCATCATAAGATATTCAAAGAAAAAACACGATCAATATCGTTGAAAAATGGAAATTCGTGAACTTGGCAAGGCTATGTGAATAGATCAACGATGAACGATGAAATAAACAGGCAAGTATACTTCTGGAGAGTTTGAGCCAGTCAAGATCGGACATGTCATCAAACTTATAAATGCCAAAAAGAAAGCCATAATTTATTTGTTTTGAGGGTTATGGCTCTCTTGAAAATATTGTCATGATCGGGGGTACTTCTGGGCACGTGAATAAACGCTCTTTTCTTTTAGGCATTCAAGATTCTAATAATTTCTTCTTTTATTGCCTCCTTAGACTTGTTCCAAAACAATTCTTTTTAACCCCGAGCAAGATCAAAACTTTTACAGTGGAATTTTTGAGTTGGATTTAACTAGAAATTTTAATAAAATCTCGTATTTAGAATTATTTTAATAAATTTAATTCTTAAAAATAATAAAATATAGTTCAGAGATCACTGCAGAAAAAAAATCAATGTTAAAACTAAAAAAACCTGTCAACTTATTATTTTTTTTGAAAGAATTTTAAAAAAATAATAAGGATAATATATCAAATAAAATGAATTATTTTTATTTAAAATTATAAAATTATAAAAATAATTAATTAATTAAAATTAATCTAAAAAATTGATTTTAAATTATTTAAGAGCATATAAGAAAGTATAGTATACTTGTATTAGAAAATATATTAAAATAATATTTTTTTATTTTTTAAAAACTATTTTTAATATTAACATATTAAAATAATTTATTATTTTTTTAAAATATTGATTTAAAAAAATATTTTTTTATAAAAAAATTACTTTTAAAAAATAATAAAAACAGTTGAAAAGGGCGACAGTGGCATTTTTTAGCAGAATACGCTTTGCTCTACCCTGCGAGCTTCCTTTCCCTCTGCATCTCTTGTGCTTAATCCCTTTATTACTTCTTCTGCCTTCTCCATTTTCTCTCCCATCAAAAAACAAAACAAAAAAAGCTCTCTCTCTTTTTATGCTTTGATAAGAGATGGAGCTTGTTAAAGAGCTGCTTGTGACTGGTGTTGTTGCTGTTTTGTTCTCTTTTCTTATAGCCAAACTTGTTTCTCTGGCTGCGTCTGGTGGCGATTCCAGCAGTAAAAATGCCAATCGAGAAGTTATTACTGCAGCAGAGATTGTCGGTGAAGAAGAAGGAAAAGTGATCACCGAAGAGTTACGGTTCCGTGAAAGATTGCAAGTCGAGGGGGTTAAGACCGAAACTAAAACTGAATTTGTTGAACAAGCAACAGAAAAGATCGATGAATTCATCACGGAAAGCTTTGCTTTCGAGAACGTTAACGAGGCCGCGAATCGCGAGGAGATACTGCTTGAAATCGAGGCGCGTGACTTGGCTCAAGAATTGATCGAGGCAATTTTAAGAGAAGAAGAGTACAAGTTAAAGGGAGGTGAATTTGACAATGAAGAGGTCAAACATGTAAATTTGGCTAGTTCAATTACTGAAAACAGAGAAGATGAATCAGTTGGAATTGAAGTAGATGTTGTCGAGACTGATTCAAAAGAGAAGATGAATGAGATTGCAGTCAATGATGACGAGGATGATGATTGGGAAGGGATAGAAAGGAGTGAATTGGAGACAATGTTTGGAGAAGCAGCAAGGTTTGTTGTGGAGTCAGGAGATAAAGATGAGAGATTTGCAGGTGTGGGCAGCGATGTGCAAATGGAGTTGTATGGACTTCATAAGGTTGCCACCGAGGGGCCTTGCCTCCAGAAGCCTCCCATGGCTCTCAAGGTTTCTGCCCGTGCCAAGTGGTATTAAACTTTCCTCGATTAACTTTCCCATTTCTCCGTTTACATTCTTCTTCTTCTTCTTATTAGTATTATTATTTTTACTCGATTATTGTTATTCTCTTGTTTGTTAATTTGACTGAATGGGAGCAGATAAACGTTTTCCATTTAGAGAGAAGATAGGATAAGATGGTCTCCAGGTAAAATGCTTTGCTTTAATGATATGAAAAGTGAGAGTTTCCGAAATGTAGATCGAGAAATGAAAATGCCAATAAATAAATTGAGGCAGCTTGCTCATTACAGACGTCAGCACGAACACGTGGAAATCATTAGAAATCCACGCTTCGGCAGGTTGTATTATAAATGACGTTTTTTATGGCCTTTTTGGTCTGTCTCCCTCTAAGGTTAGGTCTACAATCGTTTTTCTTGCTTAAAAAAAAATATATATAAAAGAAGGTTAATGTTGTTAAAACATAGCTAGTTATTCAAAGAGAATTTTATTCCACCTTTCTAAGGTAAGAAATTTTGTTATATCTTGAGAGATACCAAATCAATAAATTTAGATTTTGGAGGGAATATTTAGATGGAAATCCAAAATTTATGTATTATTATTTTTTAAATTAATTAATTTAGGTTAATTAATTAAATTTTCAGAATTAATTAATTTAATAATTATTCATGACACCTCTTCTCAAGTTATTCAAATAATTTGGATGAAGAGTTACTTTTTAAACTCTCTCTATATATTGATCTGAAGAAATGTATCTTTAAATTGTATAATAGATATATTGGTTTGAAAAGATATACCTCTAAATTTTATAAACATATTGGTATGAAAATATTTTATTTTATTTATAAATATCAGTTTGATGTTGAAGAAATAGATTAGAAACAATCATTTTCTCTTCCTGATTTTATTTTTTTTACAAACTTTATGTTTACATTTACTAGAAATAAACAAAGCTTTTTAATAAATTTATAGAAGTTAGTCTATAAATATAAGGTTTTACTTTATCTTGAAGTTATATTGCTTCAACCCTACAACAAACAAATATAATGAAGTCAATTAATATTTTAAAAATAATGATTCACGCTTCAAATCTTGTTTGCTGTATCCTGGACCTTTTCCTGGTATGTTCCAACTGTTTAGATATAGCCAAAAATCCAGACAGCTTAGCAAACAAAATACAAGATTATGGCGGTCATCAGCTGTAATCTTTTGCTAGGTGGACTGTCAAACTAAGAAAAAGAAAATGAATGCACAGGACAACACCTTAGGGGCTGCCTGTACCAAGAAATTACACCGTATAGTTTGATAGCTAGTTATAATAACAGGGTTGACAGCTGCTATGTATGAGTGATCGAGGGCACTGGTTACGTTGTGCAAGGAATGCTTGGCAAAGGCTGGGAAACATGAGTCCAGAGGCAGCTATGGAGCAGTATATTGTCCTTGTATCTGATAGAGCCCCAGGGTGGATGGAAGACAAAGCTGGTGTAGGTATTTTCCATTGCAGCGTTCTGTTTCCTATAATGACTTTGACTGAAAAGAGTCTCTGGTTAATTTCACTTTACAGGGAGACAATAAACCAGGATCATCTGAAGTGACAAATCCTGTTGCTGTAACTCCAGATTTAAGTACATTTTCATCCCGGCAACCAGATTGTACAGGAGCAATGTATGTCCTAAATGTTTGGCTATTATGATTTCCCCCCTAAATCATTTATTTGTTAGTCTTTGTTTTTTCCTGAGCTTATTATTATAACATGATAATATCACTGTGTCCTCGTGTAGGACATGTAAGAATCAAGAACCGAAGCTTGTTGCTGAAGAAAGGGATTTGACTGGGGGCCTCAAACTGGATAACAGGGTATAAATCGTTAATTCATGCATATTGCATTTTCTTCCATATGCCTTTTTCTCCTAAGTTGTTGCAGGAACTTGCCGGTTCCTGAAAGGCTTTGAACTGAATGTTGTTAGTTTCACAGGACAATATGACTGGGCCTGGGGGTAGCTCAGGTGTAGGGGTACGGGAGTTTGGGTTGGGATTTTAGGTTGTTGACTTAGGGTTTTCCGTTGTACCAAAGAAGAAAAATGTTGGTGGTTGCTGTCTAATTTGAATAATCCTTACTGGAATGTCTTTCTTCAATCATGATTGAATTCAAAGAGGTTGAGAAGAAATCCCTTCAAAGAATATTTTGCACTGTCGAAAAAGAAACCACAGGCATCACACTATAAATATAAAAGATTTTTGGTATAATGGGTGGATGATGACCATTCTTTGCATCATCACATTCTTATGAGAAAACTTGTTTCTGCCACTTATTGAAATCAATTCTAATAAGATTCTTACCTAGCTTTCGTCTGCAACTTGACAATCACTAGCGACAATCTATTGGGAATCTGCCATCCATGATTTGTCTTATATTCTTGAGCATTTCTCTAATGAATTTTCATTTTAGTCGTCACTCATTTCTTTCTTATTGAAAGGTCTTACTACCAATGATCCCGATATACAAGCCACAGGGCTTACACGTAACCAATTTAATGTGAAAATTTTCAGGCCGAAGAATGACAAGCATTGCTCTGCTGCTTGAAATCTCCAACCATGGAACCCTTCTCCTTTGGCTGAACCACAAACAAGACTAAATCTTGTTGCTAAGTATAATCTTTGCTTCAATTATGTAAGGTTCTTGCCTGTTTATGCTATAATTAATATGTCCTTGGAAGTGAACTATATGCATTGTATGATACTAATAACGTGGGTGTGCAGTGCATTGTTGAATTTGTATATATACAACGTGTATGTATGTCCCATGATTCATCGCCCAGCTGGTTGGGATCATTGAATTATAATATGATGTTAATGCACCATTCTTCCTGAAGCATATTTGAGCATGCTTATGCTAGTCTTTCCGGGCAATTGTCCCTACTCCTTTTTAATTCAAATCCCTGAAAAAATGTGAAGCGATGGTGGGATTACGTGAAAGAATGTATTACAAGACTTGCGCACTAATTAAGCGATTGCTGTTTGTCAAATACTTGTTACGATTATACATTCACATGCAAGTAAAGTGCTCCTTGGGTTTGGAATTGTTGGGAGGGAAAGTAGTTGTCTATAGTCTCTGTTTTTCTTCGCAAGTTAAAGTCTCCCTTTTTTTCTTTTTCCTATTTCCTTAGCATTTGCACTCCAATAATATGGGGCATCCCTTGACGCTGATTCGGATATAGATGAAACTTGGAGTTTGGATATGTTTAACCGAGTGAAGTTTTCTCTCTCTTTTTGGCTGCTCAGCTGAAGAACGTAGAGAAAAATTAACCAGTCAAATAATTTGCAGAATGTCATGGTTGCTGGTGTGGCAAGTTACATGACCAAGACCATTTGACTGCCCTGTGAGCTCATGATTTTGGGTTCACCGAAGTTGTCTCAAGGGCTCTTAGATTTTAATTTCCCGTTCTTTGGAAGTGGACAATAAATTAGGATTCGTTTCCAAGTAATTCTGGAACGAGTTATAAGCAAATCTCAGAATGTGGTGAGCGTGGCCAAGTGTTAGGGATGGCTTCCATGCCTGACTATTTTATCGCATTTCTTTGTGGTGGCCATGGATGCCTCCAGCACTGATTAATGTAAACGACTGCTCTTTATTAGAGCATGCTGCCTCGCTAAGATAGAGAATACATTAAAAGCAAATTTGGGAGAAATGTTATCCTTATTGCGATACTAGAAAAATTAGTAATTCTTATTTGGTGAAACATGGCATATTAAGATCGTTTTTCTGACACAGAACCAGTGCTACGGACATTGTTGTGATCATATGCCCCGCCGTCCAGGTACCTGTGCTGCCACCATAACCCGAGCCACACCTCCACCATTACCACGCCAGCGAAACCCACCTTCAAAGAGGCCATCCCCTCCAACGCCACCCTAGCTAACACCACCACCTTGGGCCCACAGCATTCCCATTGGCTTTGACGTAGCCTCCACCTCCACTACCCGGCCTATAGCCATTATCACTACCATAGCTACGTTTTTCTTGAAACAAATAAGGCTTAAGTTTTCCCTACCCCACTCTTAAATTCCTGCTCTCAAATTTTTAACCATGTGATATGTAAATATTTTCCCGGTCACGCACCATATATTTCAGAATTTTTGTCTATAGAAGTTAACCAGGTTATTTTTCACGCTATCACTATAGCTTGGATAAAAGAAATAGTATTTAGAGTATTATTATTAAATTTGGTATAAAAAATTTTACAATTCAACTTTTTATTTAACTTGAATTTTAATAAAATCAAGGGGGGAATTGCCTCAACATGATTTTATCAATTAAAAAGGTTTAAAATAAAATAATAATAAAAACATAACAGATTAATTCTACTTAAACCATCAAACTCATTACATAAGTTATAAATTTCATTAGATTGAACAATTTTTTTATTATATGATAAAAATATTAAAAATAATTTATAATTAATTTAATATTAAATGATAAAATAAAAAACTCAACATTAAAATATAAAAGACAGGTTATCTAACTTTTTCTTTTTAAGTAAATATACGAAGGATTACTCATCTACTGCGTAAGAGATAATATAATTCCTAATACTACATGAACATACGACTTTTGACTAATTAAAGACACATATTAACCAATTGAGCTATAAGATAAAGTTATTAATGGTCATTGTATTTTTAAAATTCTATTTTTGTGCCTCGATTCATATTTTAAAAAGGCCAAAGACAGTTGTAAAAACCTAATATACTTAGATTTGACATCATACTAAATTTAAATGACATAAGTATAGCTTGCTTTTAGACTCAATATTTTTTAACTCGGCTACATATCATGTTCGAATGCACATGATTTTGATGAATTGTCAGACGTAATATCTTTTGCTTCGGCTATATGCTGAGCCCAATTATATATGAGTGTGACGAGTTATCATACCCAACATCATTAAATTCAGTCACATGCTAATCTTAAATATACATAGATTTGGTGAGCTGTCATGTCTAATATTACGGGGTTTAGCTACACATTGAAATTAAACAAATATGAGATTAGTGAGTTGCCATACTCAACATCCTTGGATTCAGATGTGCGTTTAGCTTAAGTACAAATAGGCTTAATGAGTTACCAGACCAACCATCCATAGGTTTAGTTATGTACTGAACTCAAATGCATATAGGTTTTGCTGATTGCTAGGTCTAACAATATTGAGTTCATAACATGGTAAGTCCAAATAGATATAGATTTGGCGAGAGGCCATACTCAATATTCTTGGATTCAATTGCGCATCAAGCTCAGGTATATACGGATCTAATGAGCTGTCAGATCTAATGATCTTGGGTTCAACTACATGTTGAGCCAAAACAAATACAAGTTTAGCAAGGTATTAGACTCAATATCGTTGAGTTCAACTGCATCATGAATTAAAGTACATGTAGGCTTGACAAGATGTCAGATCTAACGTTGTTAAGTTTAGTTATGTGCCAAGCTAAAAAAGATATAGATATGACTATCTACTAGATCCATCACTTAGTGTTGCACCACAAGATTTTGTTTGTTTATTTTTATGATTTTTAAATATAAAATATTTATGTCTATAATAATTATTTTTCTACACTTTTTGAAATATAAAAATCTTGAAAGAACCTATCATATTTTCATCAATATTATATATTGTATAAATAATATTTGTTTCTCATTAATATTTTCTAGAAGATATTTATATTTCATTAATGCTATCAGGAATAAATAATATTACAACTTCTCCATTCAAGTAACATTACAATATCCAAGGGCTATATATACCTCTTAAATCATCTAGATAAAAACTTATAATTTTTATTTTTTAAATATTATACTTTAATTATCAAAGCATTAATTATTAAAAAAAATCAAACACTCTTGTTTTTTAAATTTTAAATTTAATTTTTTATTTATTGTAATTTTTTACTAAAAAATAATTGATTTTGTTATTCATGAGTTTCTAAACCCCATAAAAAAAATTATTTTACTGTTATTAAATTTTTTATCACCATCTACTTTCCAAGTTTAAGAGAAAATAATATTAACATGAATATATAATTATCCATTATTCAAACACTAAATTATAAAACAATTAAAATATGTATATTAACCTAGTTCAATGTACCATGCTATTTAGTTTTGTTAATTATTTCTCGCAAGATGACGATGGCAGAAGCATTGGAGAGTGGATTAAATTATTGGAGGGCTCAAATTATAAAAATCACAAAGCTTTAGAAACATCATAGAGTATTTTGAGAACTTTTTGCAGGCTAGTAATAATATTCAAGGGTCTAGCTTGAAAGCATGCTGAGACTAACGTAGTTTCTTTCTACTGTGGCAAGCCACAGCTTTAAGGAGCTCTCCGTTTACCGGCTCAGATAGACCACTCATGAAGATATCTTAATGTCAATGAAGACTAAATTAAGATGTACGGAGATATGATTAAAAAGTTAATCTTTCATGTTATAACTTAATCTCTTGCATGGTTTATAACTAAGAGCAACGTTTTGAATTTAGGGATAATTGCATTATTAATACACCAATGTTATCCTTTTTTTCAATTAAGGACTTGTACTTTAAGTTTTTCATTTGAGTACATCAATTTTTTGAAAGTCTTCAATCAGGTATTTGCATCCACCCTCCTCAATTTCTTATTTATTCAATAAAGTGTCATTTATCCTTAAGTCTCTCTTGATAGAATCATTAAACCACACCCAACCATTGACTCTTTCCATTAATTTCTTCTTCTCTCTCTCTCTTCTCTATCCCTTTTGTTTCTATGCAGGGGGCGGAGCTTGAATTATATAATAGGGAGGGCTAAACTCAAGATATAATTTATTATTAGAAAACTTATCTATTTAAAATAAAAATATATTATATTATACTATCTTATATTTAAACACTAAAAAATACATAAATTTAAATTGTTTTGTAGCAACCCGGCCCCTGCCCGCCTCCCCCTGGTTACGCCCCTGTTTCTATGTGTCTGCCGACTAGAATGTTGATAACAGGAATTTGATTGGATACCACCATGGAAAAGAAGAAGAGGCATGAAGAGGCAAATGGTCCTTTGGTCACATTGTTTTCGCATATTAATTATTCGGTAGTGACACCAACTCCCACAAAACGCAAAGAGTGAGGGGGGGAATTGACTAGATTTATCGATGCTCGTATAAGGTTTTTTTTTTAATAATGGCCCCTGTTCCTGTAGTTATAAGGTCGTGACGCGCTTCTTGCTTGACCGCGCATGAACCACCGGCATGCCTTCTGTAACTGTGCCATTTTAAAAAATAAGCTTTCAACTATGATATTTTGGATATATATTCTTACTCAATGTGTTATTTTTGAAAAATACACTCCATGCTCACTGCATTCTTACAAATTGTAAGATAATAAGTACTCCTATTTATTTATTTTTTGTTCAATTTATTATTTTTATTTGATTCTTTAATGTTACATTGATTAAAAATTAAATTTGATGGTTTATTTTTTATATATGAGAATAGAGATTTCACGATGTTGGGGATTTTTTTACTTGATTGATGCTTAATTTAACAAAACAAAATTTAATTTTATTAATTTAAAAGAACTAAAATTTCACGAATCACGCAAATATAAAGGACTGATTTGTATTACCTCCGCTAAAAAATTCATCTTGAAATAATAGTTATGAAGTACTATAATTGACAACTATTTTTAACCTGATGTTTCAACAGAAAAAAATCATTACAATATCAAAAGCATAATTATTGTGAATGATTTTATATCATAGTTAAATAAAAGGAGTTTATTAGAAGCGGTTGGGAGGTGGCTATGTTTACCTTTCTCCGTTGCCAGTCCTTAAATGGAAGCTGTAATCAAACAAAAACCAGACAAGCAAGTGGTGATGACCGATGGATACGTAACGAGTTGCATAAACAAGCATTTCAAAATAGAGGACAATGAGGCAATTATTAGAGGCGGGGCCCATTCAAGCTAGTTGTCAAGAAAAATATAGCTGTGAGATTGTGAGGAACAACCACATGGGTGTCTGTCATGATTAAACATGACAACGATTCCACCATCTAATCAAAGAAAAAGGCTCTTTTTTCTGAGGGACCTTTGATTACTTTGTGATGATTGTACAGCACCACCTCTTGTCCTCAGCTTTTGTCTCCATAAAGTTTTATTTTTATAGCTCTCTTTTCTCAGCCATGCATTTACTCCATCTAGATGGCCCAAAATCTCCAACTACCCACCACGAATTGACACTGATAATTGCTCATTACGGCAGTAGTTAGAGGCCATGACTTCAGTCTTTCACCAGTGCTCTTTCCACTAAACACAGGCGGATGATTATTTCGTGCAAGTGACATGAGGTGAGGCGAGGGTTATTTTCGCCATGTCAAGCCACATGGGATAACTTATATTATTAGTAGCCAAAAATGGATCCACAGAGGCGATTGGCGTTCTTTCTGTATCAAGTTTAGATTCTCGCCTAATAAAATACGCTTGTCTTGTTCTGTTTGGAAACTTCATTATCGTTATAAAGTTGCGAAAGGAAAGGAAACAGCCGCCTAAAAGCACTGTATCTGTTTATATTACGTTGAGTGAAAGCAGGAATCCATAATTTACTATAGATTTTAAAGCAGCTATGATTCCCGTGTCACTTGCTCTTACGCACGATGACCTGTAAAGTTTAGAAAGAATGGTAGATTTCGTGAATTCCCGCTCCCCACTGGCTACTGAGGTCTACGTATTCTATCCTCTCAAGTGGGATTGTTCAGATAGAACCTGCAAATTCTGTGGCCAACTGCTCGCGGAGGATTAAGACATGGAAGCACCTGTCTACAAAACATGTGGCTGCAAGAAGAAGTGCTTATAAAAGGGGCAAAAAAAGAGCGTACAAATACACCCAGTAAACTGAATATTACTTCATTCACAGTGTAGCTCATCATTAACTGGGAACTTTCTCAAGTGTCCCAAGAGAAATCCAAAGACACTGGCCTTGTAATGCTGGCCAACGGCCATGAGATGGCTTCGGAATATTGGAAATCACATACGAAAACTCGTAATCCTTCAACATCGCACCCCTGTGATCGGCATCCGACTCTGTAGGAAAATGCATTACCTTTAGTGCTTGCCTTTTAAGACAGAGATACTCAACAAGCCGGCCACTAATTGGAATAACATTCAGGAATCCAGAGACAATGGTGCCACGTGGGAAAATGATTATTTAACAGCCATCAATACCTTGCATTTCTACTCTAGCACTGCTTATACTCATGCAGATATCTGTCCCTAACTGTAGTATCGAAACTTGATTGGTTTCCATATATAAGAAAACCAGAGTATATTACACTAGTGCCATTGCAGACGATTTCAAGAGTTAAACAACTAGTTATAAAGCACTGCTAAATTTGATAAGCTTCATACCTCCTCCGCTAGCTCCAATTCCCATTCGGAGTTCTAGACAGCAATTCATTCGATCCAAACCAGGTTTCATCCTGTTATATATATAAACCCCGTGGAGACCGACCTAGGAGCCAAGGGAATCTTCCCTATTCCTATGCAAACCTCAGTTTCTATTCTCCCTGCACTTTAAAACAGGATAAGTTACCAGAAGTATAACATTTTATATACTGCCTGAATTCTCCAATATGAGGTCGGAAAGACATGTCATGAAGATGAAAGACTTGAAGTTCGGGCCTCAACTGATAGCTACAGTTCTGGTTCTGTGCTTCTGTTACACGTATGCGATAGCAGAAGTGAAGAAGCAAACCAAGAAGACTTTCATAATTCAAATGGACAAGTCCAATATGCCAGCGACTTACTATGATCATTTCCAGTGGTATGATTCATCTTTAAAATCCGTATCAGAATCTGCTGACATGCTTTACACTTACAACAACATAATACACGGCTTTTCCACCCAACTCACACCAGAGGAAGCTGAATTACTTGAAAAACAATCCGGAATTCTATCGGTCCTACCTGAAATGATTTACAAGCTGCACACAACTCATACCCCGGAGTTCCTTGGATTGGGAAAAAGTGATGCTGTCCTCCTCCCTGCATCTGCCTCCCTAAGTGAGGTGATTGTTGGAGTACTGGACACCGGTGTCTGGCCAGAGATAAAAAGCTTTGATGACACAGGGCTTGGCCCAATACCAAGTACCTGGAAAGGTTCTTGTGAGGTGGGTAAGAACTTCAATTCATCAAGCTGTAACCGGAAACTGATAGGTGCACAATATTTCTCAAAAGGGTATGAAGCCTCATTCGGACCTATTGACGAAACAATGGAGTCAAAATCACCGAGAGACGATGATGGCCATGGAACCCACACTGCAACTACAGCAGCTGGATCAGCTGTCTCAGGAGCTAGCCTTTTCGGGTATGCTTCTGGGATAGCACGTGGAATGGCTACAGAAGCTCGATTAGCAGCTTACAAGGTGTGTTGGTTGGGTGGATGTTTTAGCTCTGATATTTTAGCAGCAATGGAAAAGGCTGTTGCAGATGGCGTTAATGTCATGTCAATGTCTATTGGAGGGGGACTCTCAGATTACACTCGAGATACAGTTGCGATTGGAGCTTTCCGAGCAGCAGCACAGGGAATTCTAGTCTCATGCTCGGCTGGAAATGGAGGGCCAAGTCCAGGCAGCTTGTCTAATGTCGCTCCTTGGATAACCACTGTAGGTGCTGGAACGTTGGACCGTGACTTCCCAGCCTATGTGAGCCTTGGAAATGGTAGGAAGCACTCGGGTATATCGCTTTACAGTGGAAAGCCATTATCTGATTCGTTGGTGCCGCTGGTTTATGCTGGTAACGTGAGCAATTCCACAAGCGGCAGCCTCTGCATGACAGGAACTTTGATTCCTGCACAAGTTGCAGGGAAAATTGTGATATGTGATCGAGGGGGGAATAGCAGGGTCCAAAAGGGCTTGGTGGTGAAAGATTCTGGTGGCCTTGGGATGATTCTTGCAAACACAGAGCTGTATGGGGAAGAGCTAGTCGCTGACGCACATCTTCTTCCCACAGCCGCTGTGGGCCTAAGAACCGCAAATGCAATTAAGAATTATGCCTTCCTTGATCCAAAGCCAATGGGCACGATTGCTTCTGGAGGTACCAAGCTTGGAGTTGAACCATCGCCTGTGGTAGCGGCATTCAGTTCCAGAGGTCCAAATCTGGTCACTCCAGAAGTACTCAAACCAGACCTAATAGCACCAGGAGTCAACATACTAGCGGGATGGACTGGGGGAGCTGGCCCAACTGGGCTATCAAACGACAAGAGGCATGTAGAATTCAATATCATTTCAGGTACATCAATGTCATGTCCCCATGTAAGTGGGTTGGCTGCACTCATCAAGGCTGCTCACCAGGACTGGAGTCCAGCAGCCATTAAGTCCGCTCTCATGACCACAGCCTATGCAACATACAAAAATGGGGAGAACATATTAGACGTGGCTACAGGACAACCATCTACGCCGTTCGATTATGGAGCTGGACATGTAAATCCAGTAGCAGCCCTTGATCCTGGCCTCGTCTATGATGCCACTGTTGATGACTACATAAGCTTCTTTTGTGCTCTGAACTATAGTGCATCAGACATTAAACAAATCACAAATAAAGACTTCATTTGCAACTCAAGCAAGGAATACAGCCTCGGGGATCTTAATTACCCATCGTTCTCTGTTCCACTACAAACTGCTTCAGGCAAGGAGGGCGGAGCTGGGGTGAAAAGTAGAGTCAAATACACCAGGACTCTGACGAATGTAGGTGCTCCAGCAACATACAAGGTTTCGATGACATCACAAATTACATCGGTTAAGATGTTAGCCGAGCCAGAATCCCTGAGCTTTGCCAAAGAATATGAGAAAAAGAGTTACACAGTGACTTTTACCGCTACATCCATGCCCTCCGGTACAAACAGCTTTGCTCATCTGGAGTGGTCAGACGGGAAGCATTTTGTCCGTAGTCCAATAGCTTTCAGCTGGACATGATCCGAAATCTTGAAGAAATCCCATAAATGAATATCATTCATAGGACATGTGCCTCAAGTTCTGTGTATTTTTAATCTCTTCTCTGATGTTCCAACAAATGTGCCGGTTGAACCAGCTGTAACGTTTATATTTGCTCTCTGAGGTGATCAGAGGACGTAGAAAGAAAAGGGAGAATAGTTGTACAGAAGCCCATGGAAAGAATTGTGTGTGAACTGAAAATGGATCTCCAGTTGTCTTTATAAGAGGCTCTGAATCTAAAGCCTTTAAATAATTTATGCTTCATGGCTGAAGATTAAAGAGGGAGTTAATTATGTTCTCGTATGCATCAAGTGAAACCGAACTCCAACGAGAGGAGAAATCCAGTCGCCAAACGAAAAGGCTCCCATGTTGAGATTGCTTACGTGAAGTTATCATGTGCCCAAGAACTAATTGGGAACAGGGGTTTTACAAAGACCTAGCTTAAGAAGAACACGAAGGGGTGTAAAATCATCAAAGACATCCCTCTAACTAATTTAAACTCATAAACCCATTAAATTCTCGTCAAAGGTTGAATTAAAAAGCTCAGTGAAAGTAAAACCAGCAAAGTAGACTGGCAATCAAAGTGACGCTTTGTGTGCAATTCATGTCCGATACCAGTCTCCGTTTCTTTCGTACTGTACCAAAAAAGAAAATGGAAAAAACACCTACTTAATTGCCAAGAACTTCTGTGAGGCGTTTTCCTCTCCATAAAATAATTTGTAGACATCGTAGATAAGACACTGAAAGGAGTTCAACGATTAGTGAAGTGTACATATAAAGGCATCACGAGATACAACTACAAACATGCACCAAGAAAAATAATAAAACGTCTGGTTCTTTATTAGAAATTTACTCTGGTTGCCACTTCGCCAGGAAGGTGCTGCATGGAAGCCGGGTACTTTTGGGGGATATTCTGATTTCGGCTTTTAAATCATCATTCATTTCATAGACGTACAAACTATCCTGGCATGTAGAATTTCTATGTTCAATTAAATTGAACAATGTGATTTCGACACTACAGTACTTTGAACATAGAAATAGGTTGAAGAGCAAGCTGCTGCTCCTTTTTTACATTGCCATGACAACTGGAAACTTCATAGGAAAAAAAAAAGGAGGGAAAAAAACACAAGAAATGCATAAACTTTGCTTCATAACAAATACTCAAGACTGATTGTCATCACTTTCTTCTTTTTTGGCCAATTCCATGCCCTGGAATGTGACAGTAGATGACCTATACTGGCTCCCAAAGGCAGTGCCAAAGCCCCATCCAAGGCCTAGACCAACCCCACAGCCTGCACCTGCAAAACAAAGGTCCTAATTCTGAACAATTCTTGAACGGATTATTTATAGACCAAGACACACACACACACACACATATGAATGATAGTCTAAGATCTACATTTGGGGAAAGAAACAAGAAGGTGCATACCTGCACCAAGACCCAAAATATTCAAAGGCATGCCTGCACCAGACAAACATATACGTAAGCAAATTGGTAGCTCAGTTCACACTCAAAGGGAAGATTTACGCAGAGTCTCAAACCGCAAGTCAGATGAGGTGACTATTCTACCACACAAATCAACCAGACAAGCTTTATATCAAGGATCATGGGATCGTCATGCAAAATTCTAAATATCACAAAGTTGTTCTTGACAATCGGATATCATTCACAACATTTATCGCAACAGTTATTGGATGTAGCTCATATTTTGCAAAACATGAGGACACAATCAGCTGTTTTCTGTCAGCTGTGGTAGAAGGTAAAGGCAACACTAGATCAATTCATTGAAATTATGCCCCAGCCATGAGTAGCAAGGGACACATAACTCCACTGAGCAGGATTGAAGTACCGAGACTGGTTGGGTTGGACAAGCATTGAATCCCAACCACACTTAACCAAACGGATCCATGCATCACCCACGTCTACCAGACAATCAACACTGTAGAAGGACAGTTTGTTGTTTTCTCTCCAGAAAGACCAGCTAATGTGAAGACTACACTAAAAATACCCTTACCACCTTAAGAGAATGGCAAAGTGATGATTGTTAGATTCTTCATTCATTAGGTTCTACGAATTTCTCAACAATTTCACTGTCCAGGCAAAGTATTTATTTATATATACTGCCCTGAAAAATAAATATAAAAACCCCAAAAATACATGACAAAGAAATAGAAGACGATGGGCAGAAGATTCAAAATTGAATTGGGATCAATAGCAGTGATAAAGCAGTGCTTAGTTATGAAAAATTAAGGACACCAGTTTAACAAAATAAGGCAACCCCATAATCAAAACTCAAGGCAGAAATCACTCCCAACCCAACCGCCTATTCCAATCAAATAAGAACCCACAATTCCGAGAAACAGCATGTTATTTTTAGCTTAGCTGGGTTTTCTTCAAAGAACATCACAAGCAAGACTTTAAAGTGAAATAAAAAAAGGAAAAGGAAAAGGAACTGACCCCCGAAACCCCAGCCCACGCCAAAGCCACAACCAACACCGAAACCTGAAATCAAATTTCGCATAAACGACAGACAGATAGAAGAAGAAAATCAGAATTAATTGTAGTAATAATCATACCGAATCCAACACCAGGTCCACTAAAATTTGTGAGCACCATTGCTTTGGGAGCTGCGCAGCAACAGTCGGTACATAAATAAAATAAATGAGAGGCAAGAATATAACGTCGTCGAGTGGAGGTATGATTTCAAAAACACAACTCTCTCTCTCTCTCTCTCTCTCTTCCTTCGCTTCTATAACCGAAGAAGGAACAAACACCCAGCCCACCAAGAATTCAAAATAGGCCTCTCAGCCTACAAACTATTATTATATTAACTGGCCCGGTCCACTTAGAAGGGATGCCATCTACCAATTCCCTTGCATTAACTCAACTCTTGACTACTTAGGTAAAGCTACATGATGATGATCACCACCAAATTATCGGAAATCTTCTTATCAATCCAAAGTTTGCAGGCCTCGGATTGCGAGCGACACCTTGGAGTTTCGATGGACGTGTCAGGGAGTCGGAGAATCTCAGCCAAGCTGCTGCCGACTATTCAATCCTGTTACACCCAGGGCGGAGACAAAAAAAATAAAATTAAAAGAGCTAAAATTTCGGTTGTTATATTATTTGAGCTAAAACCATATAAATTATCAAGAAAAAAGCTGGAAAAATACTTTTCTTGCAGGGCCGGGCCCTGCTTAAACCATCTCCGCCCCTGGTCACACCCCCACTCTGGTAGTCTCGTGATGGGGCAACATCGTCATCAGATTTTTTCGGCGGCCAAAACCAACATCTCAACAATATATACCGAAACATAGAAAAACTTCTGGTGGAATAAATTTAGTACGAAATATATAAATACCGTAATATAATAGGTAAAAGTTTCAGCGAAGCAATTTAACTCGCACAAGTTCATTTACAACCCAAAACATAAAACTACATTCAGAACAATAGAGGAGACCACACACTCCCCCCATCATATTTTTCTCCTGATCTCACTTTTGATACATTACTTTTCTTCCTGTATTTATTAACTTATATATTAGATAGTCTTTTATTTCAATAAAAAAAACTTATTTTTGCAATGAGCGTGGAAATCATTTCGTCAACCCACCAACCGGTGAACAATCCAAGTCACTCTACTAGCTATATAATCACAACATTGAAAAGCTGAATCTAGAGTGAAGTTTTCATAACTTCATCTAACTATTATTTTATTTTTCATACAATTCATGTACCTGTAATAATGTGATTTCAGAAAAATATATAATTCTGTTATATTAAGAATAATGTACAACATAACAAACTGAATAGAGGCAACAATAACGTCCAAACACCTAGGTGCATTCCTGCTATGTTGCTGGCAATGAAAGTAAAATCGCGTTTAGTCATGAAAGTAAAGTGTTTTTGCAAGGAACCAGACCGGATTTTGGCTTTGTTTGATGGACATGTATTAAATTCTTGACCTCGACATGTATGATCTTCTAAAAAAATTGTTTGTTCTTCGTATATATTACTATCTGATTTATAATATTTGAAATAATAAATAAATAAAATTATTTTCACACCAGTTGCATTAATTTTTTTAATTAATTTTAAAAAATAATTTTTTTATCCATTAAAATCTGTTGTGTGTGGTCTCACACCATATTATAGTAGAACCACCACATTTATTAAGAAGAGAGGGAGCTGATCCTTTTAAAATTAAGTGGTTCGGGTATTGTTGCGGCAAAATTGAAAATAAAAGAGAGGAGAAGAAAACCAAAAGAGAGGAAAAAAAAAAAGAGGCAGCAAAGCAGCATGTGTTCTTCCTTTAATTTCCAGCTCGTTTATCGTTGGATTGGACTGGGATTTTGACAGCGACTTCTAGACACGTTAATCTTCATTCTGCACAGTTGGATCGAAGATTGATAGTGTAAAAACTGACTGTTTTGACAGAAAACAAAGCTGTCCGTATTATGAGTTTTTTTCAAATAATTTTCCTTTAATTTTATTATCATCCGAGAATAAGTTGTTTTTTATGATATATATGTTATATCTCTTAGTTGAATTTGAGGAAGAATGATTGTGAATCCATTATTTGTTGATAGTGGAAGTTTTTAAGTGAACAACGGTCCTGTGATTTTTCTCGCATCGAGTTTTCCATGTTAAAAATTTTGGTGTTGGTTTTGTGATTATTTGCATTATATTTAGTCATTGCTTGATTTTATTTTACTGCACAAAGAGAAAAAGAATTGAGACTTGTAAATTGTATTCCGCTGAATTAATCTGAGTAAATTGGTATCTGGTTGTTTCTAGTTTTCGCAACAAAATAATGTCAAATCCTTAATCACATAATAAAGAAACAATTCAATACTCAATTATTAAATAATTTCTTCAAGTATATTTACAAATGAAATAAATAATTAAACTTATTATACATCAAGAATTCAAATAGTAACTAAATACTATTTATCCTGGAATTGCTTTTGAGATAGAAGGGAAAGGTACATGGTGTTTCCAGCGAAGTTAGCCTTCCAATCGGTTTATCACGCTAGAAATTGACTATCCTACAAGATAAATTCTTTTCAATCATATATATTAACTGTTTTAAAAAATCTTCTTTTTAAAGATTTTATTTAAAATTTTAATTTAGCAGCTCTTGTTGGCCTTTAAAGATGTGTCAAGAATAATCTGAGATGGATGCCTAACAGTAAAGGTACGTGCTTTCTCTATTTAAACATCATGAAGTAACATTTTTTAAAAAAGAAAGTACTATAAAAACAATTGCTAATTTGATCGTTCACCAAAGAACCTCATGGCAGAATAATACCCTCTTTATTTATTTAAAAAACATTTTTAACATAAATTTTATTTTTTTAATTTGATTATTTTTTTAATTTTTTTAATGTTTTTAAGTGGTTTGATGTGTTTTAGCATGCTAAAATTATTTTTAAAAAATAAAAAAAATATTATTTTAATATATTTCTATATAAAATACATTTTAAAAAAGAATAACTTGCCACTGAAATTTTTTCTATCATTTACCACTGAAATATTTCGAGGGCCACAGGATTTTCTAATTTTTTACAAGTAGAAGAGCAATCTAATGAAGCGGAATGCAGACAGCAAGATAATACCAACTAGAGTTGTAGGTTTCACAAGGAAATAGAATTGAACCAACTACAAATGCAACTTTCTTTAAAATAGCAGACATGATACCAGTTAACAATGGAGCTCAAAGCCCCTAATCACTCTCCAATTATTATATTCTGAAAACAAAGATTATAGCAACAAAACCCAAAACCAACCATATCAAGGCACAACCTTGTAAGCTCTCATCTTGTCTATCCACGAAACGAATGATTTCTTGGAATTGCGAAATCCCAAAAATCCATGTTCCTTGCTCTTATTCAAACAAAGGACAGAACCCGGTATACTGAACATCAAATCTGCAAACCACCATCCCCCAACTTGCTCCAGCTTGTTAGGCAGTAGCTGGTTCTCCCTCACAATTTCCTCCCACACTGGTCCCTTGTCTTTCATCTTCTCCGCAAAGGTCACACTACTCTCCCCCTCCTCAAATCCATACTTTTCAATCCCAAACTCTTCAGCTAAAGCCGTCCACAAATGCTTCCATTTGAACAGATCCCCGTTTTGGATATTAAAAGCTTCATTTTGTGCATTAGGATCCACGCACGCCCAAATTTCATGCTCGGCGATCAGATCTGCATCAGAAGCAATTGAGTAACTATTCCATGCCTCTTTCGATCCACGAAAGATGAGCGGAACTCCCTCGTGCTTGCATATTGCAGCGTAAACAGAAATAGTCACAATCATGTTCATCAAGCTATAAGGTGAAAACCCAAATATAACACCAGGCCGGTGAACAGACCAAGTCACCCCTTCTTTCTTTGCCACTTCCTCGAACATAACATCTTCCAATGTGTAATAAAAATTGGGAAATCTTAATCTGGGCAGATCTTCCGTGAAAGGTGATTCATGAGATTCAATCTTGCCTAATAACGCAAAGGGACCCGCATAATGCTTCGCTCCGGTTTGGAGGCAGACATGGCGGAGATTAGAAGCGTTAGGTATAACAGCCTGGAGGACGTTGCGGAACATGAGACCGTTAATCTCACAGTTCTCCTCCTCCGTGGATTTGCCGGCCCAGGTAACATAAAAGACGTGGGTGACATCGGTGAGTTTAGAAAGCTTGGATTGGGTTTCGGCAGTGTTGGAGATGTCGCACTGGATGTACTCCACCGGATGATCCTCGTTCCAGTTGGGGCGGGAACGTCGGGCGACGCCGTAGACTTTCCATGGGCCACCAGGCGTGTCTGAGAGAGGGAGAATCTCCGCCAAGCTGTTGCCAACAATCCCGGTAACACCTAGAATCAGGGCCACGCTTTGGTAACCTCTTGATGCTTCATCATCTTCGATTTTTTTCTGCAAATTGAAGAAAAATAAATGATATATACATATATACATGTGTGTGTGATAGATAACAGCGAGAGGGTTGTTGAATCCGTACCTTGGCAGCGCCAGTAGCACCAGACCACCACCAGCTCATTTTTCTCTTTTCTTTTGATTGAATTTGAATCAGGAGGAGACAGGAAAGGATGATAGTAGATCAAATAAATCAGGAGAGCCCAAGGAGATCCTCGCTAGCTGATAACTTTTTCTGGAACTACGGTAGTGTTTTTTAAAATATTTCTGGCTTAGAAATATTTCTTTTTATTGCTAAAATTTATTTTAAAATATTAAAAAATAATTTAAAACAAAATAAAAATTTTTTTGTTTTTTTTAAAAACAAAGAGCACCTAACGGTCAAAGCTGTTTCGTTGTTTGTTCTGCACGTGTCTTGGTCCGCTTCGATAACCGTACTAAAAGTGATTTTTTCCATTATTATCAGACGCCACCATGACATGTGTGGCAAACTCCTGGCCTTGGGATCGCTCCAAGTCCACAGATAGCATAAATAGAATTTTCTAGTGAAAGCACAGAAGAAGAAAATATTCGATTAAATAAGTTTTTGCGTCTATTTTAATTATAGTATGTCCAGGATTTTAAATTAAGAAGATGTGTTTTCAAACCTTAATTATATATCCTCAAATTAATAACTTGTTGCAGCATTATGGAACACATGTTCTAATAGAAAACGAAAATACACTGAGAGAGGGTGTCGTGAGCAAACCTTTTACTCCATAAGGTTAGTCTATAGCAATTAAATCATCTATATTTAATGTTATTTTTAGATAATATTAACCCATACTCAGTCTCGTTTCTCTGTAAATCAACCAAATCCTGACGCCTCTGGCGGACCAAATGATTTTGAAGTATAATGATAATTGAATGTTTTATTTTGCCTGGAAGGTTCTTTGTTTTTTCCCGTTAAATGATACAGACTCGTTTTATGTTAGCTTGATTCCTATAATAATTTTTCTATCCTTAAATTATTATCTCGGCTTACATGTTACATGTGGTTTTTTCTAAATATATAAGTGGAATATTTTATATAGCTCTTACTCATAGAAGGCCCGCTTGATGCCGCACATTGGATTAAAAATATAATTTAATATAAAAAAATATTTATATATTGTTAACATATTTACGAATCTAATTAGATTTAATAAGTTTTTTTATTTAATTCTATAATGAAAAAATAGTTAATAGATCAATTTTTTTTTTAAATAATCATGATAACTTTGTACATAAAATAAAATATACTAGTTAAAAAAAATAATTATAAAGTTTAATTATCAGACAATCCAATATTAAAGTTGAAAATAAAAAAAAAAACAACCCCACTCATTCAAAATTAGATTGTCACACTCGTGACATAGATAATGGAGCCATGAAAACCCAATAAAAAAATACAATATTCAATTTTTAACTATTTAAATATAGGATGATGAAATAAAACATTAACAAAATAAAAACTCTAAAAAGGTAAAACATCAACAAATCTAGATAAATTCGTCAAACTCCATAAACCAGATCATATAAACATGATAACATGATAGAAGGCAAAACATGAAAAAGTATAAGGTGCACTTCTCAAACCAATCAAAATAAATTTTAGCAATAAAAAGAAATATTTCTAAGCCAGAAATATTTTAAAAAACACTACCGTAGTTCCAGAAAAAGTTATCAGCTAGCGAGGATCAACTTATACTAATATGCCAAATTTGCAAGGAATTCTCAAACTAACAAATGCGAAGGATGAAAAAAAAAAATTCATTCTTAAAAAAATAACTAAAAGAAAATTAAAGACAATTTAAATTAGTCTGTTAAGCTGGCGATCTAGGTATTGAAAAAAAATAAACTTATATAAAAAATAAATAAAAAAATTATGAAATGTAATTTTTAATAAAAATAATATTAAAAAATAAAATCAATATAAAAATATATTTAAAACACCAATGTCAATCTCGGTTAAACTTTTATTATCAACCCAATTGCATAGGTTTGTATGACCGAAATCATCCTATTAAAGAAAATAACGAAGATTAATTTATGATTGATTTAATATCAAATGATAGAATTAAAAAATTTATTTTAAAAAAACTAAAGTAAAAATAAAAATCAAATTTAATAACAACTATATTTTACTCTGATTTCCAAAGTAAAAACAATTTCAGCGTTATTGTTATTCCATGTATAACATTCGGGATGTAAATATATAATAAATTTTCAAACTATAATGGATGATCACAATTTAGATCAAAATACAGGATGATTTGTGTAATTCTCCCTAAGAAAAAAGTTAGTGATTGAAAAAATTAGGACATAAACCTTTTCTTTTAACGTGCAAATCAGTACTAATATCAGTTCAAAAAAAGAACTTATTTAATTAAACTCTAATTATTTTAAATTAATTAAAAAAACAAATTGTCAAAAATTATAGGATTGTCACTGTTACAAGAATAATGAAAACCCATCATTTTTCAGCGTTTTGTTCTTTCTTTTAAAAACGAAACTGGTGAAAAATATAGGATTGTCATTGCTACAATATCCACACATGGAGGATGAACAATTTGATTTTTGTGGTGAAACCTTATTTTATAAAATTTTATTTTTTATTTAAAATTAATTTTTAAATTAGATTATTTTAATATGTTGATGTCAAAAATACATTTTTAAAAATTAAAAAAAAATTATTTTTATATCTTTTTAAATAAAAATAAATTTAAAAAATAACCACAAAACTCCTCTAAAATCTATCCTCTTTTAGCTGTTTTTTTTTTTAATGTTAATGTTTCCCCAAGCATCACAAATTTTAAGTCATCTTTCTTATGGGCTCTGGGTCCTGACATGAAAGAGTGGCAACCCAAGTTGTTTATTGATACTACTGGTAGCCCAAAAAGAAGAGAGATTTTTCTCTTTTTATTCCAAATTCCTGACAAGAACAACCACAAGAGAAACAGACCTCCAGCAAATCCCTCGATCTTCAAAATTATTTTTGAAGACAACCTACTACAGCAGTAAAAAACAAGCAAACCGAAACCCTCTCGGCTCAAGGAACAATCTTATGAGCCTTCAACTTGTCCACCCACGAAATCAATGAATTCTTGGAATTCCTAAACCCCAGAAACCCATGCTCCTTACTCTTATTCATGCACGAAATAATGGACTCAGCACCCAACACAAAATCTGCAAACCACCACACTCCTACCTCCTCCAACTTGTTAGGCAACAGCTGATTATCCTTCACAATTTTCTCCCACACTGCTCCTTTATCCTTCATCAACTCCGTCAAGCTCACTTTCTTCCCACTCTCAGGCAACCCATATTTTTTTATCCCGAACTGTTCAGCCAAAACCTTCCACAAATGCTTCCACTTAAAAACATCTCCATTGTGGATATTAAACGCTTCATTTCGTGCATTAGGATCCACAGCTGCCCAAATTTCCTGCTCAGCAATCAGATCTGCATCAGATGCGATGGAATAAGCATCCCAAACAGACTCGGTCCCAGGGAACAGCAAAGGCATCCCTTCATGTTTACATATAGCAGCGTAAACACAAAGGGTGCCCATTATGTTCATCATACTATATGGAGAAAACCCCAAAATTGTATGCGGCCTGTGCACAGACCAAGTTACTCCCTCTTTCTTTGCCACTTCCCCGGCCAGAATGTCTTCCAAATCGTAGTAAAAATTGGGTGCGCTTAATCTGGGCAGATCCTCCGTGTAAGGAGTGTCATGTGGTTCGATCTTGCCTACCAGCTCGAATGGACCAACATAGTGTTTAAGACCAGTTTGGAGGCAAACATGTTTGAGATTGAGGGCGTTGGGGATAACAGCCTGGAGGACATTGCGGAACATGAGGTTATTAGCTTCGATGTTCTCGGCCTCCGTGAATCGGAGGGCCCATGTGACATAGAAAATGTGAGTAACATCAGTTAGCTGGGAGAGTTTTGCTTGAGTTTCCGCCGTGTTAGATATGTCACATTGGATGTACTCAACAGGGTGGTCTAAGTTCCAGTTTGGTCGTGGACGACGGGCCACTCCATAGACTTTCCATGGTCCACCAGGTGTGTCGGAGAGTGGAAGGATTTCAGCTAAGCTGTTGCCAACAATGCCAGTTACGCCTATTACTAGGGCCACGCTCTGGTGTCCTCGGAACGCGTTGCCATTTTCAGACTGCTGCTGCAAAACATTTGCCCAAAAAATGAAACGTTAAGTAACAACATAATTCAAAAGTTGAAATAAAGTGAAGATTTGTAAATGGGATGGTTTGTTTTTACCTTGGCACCTCCAATTGCACCTGCCCACCACCGGCTCATTTTGTAGACTGGATTATTGAAGAAGTAGGAGAAATGGTAATGGATTATAAAGGGAAAAAAGGGAGGGATATGAAGGATACAGGAAGAGTCTAACTAACAGTCAATCTTTACTGTCTCGCAAGCCTGTCTGTTGTTTTGGGTGGGCGGGTGATGGTGTTGATTTTGGAGCTTGGAGGGATGCTCTGTGGTGCCATTTTTTGAAGGTTGTCATATAGATATGGCATGGACGACGGTTTGGAATGGTTTTAAAATAATTTTTTCAGACCCGCCCCGCGATTATCACCTATCTTGATTGTGTGTACAGTGTCAAAAGTTATTTAGAAAAATTAAATTGTTGATATGATTTTTTAAATGGTATAAATATAATTATTTTTTTATTTATACTTCAATAGTAAAAAAATAATTTAACAATCCATTTATATTTAATTTTAATACTTTTAAGAACATTGTAATTGATGAAATATTTTTTTTAATATTTTGACTCTTTTAAAAGACATGTAAGAATGATTTTTTAGTCTCTTTTCATTTGCTTTTTTCATTAGAGCTGCAAAATAAAGTAAAATGAAAACTTAAAAATTAAGTATTTATTTTGGGCTCTCTTGTTACGGGGTTTTTGCTATTGAATTTCAACCTAATTTTTTGTTAAAGTTTGATTTTTTTTATTTTTTTAATCATTTTAATATATTTATATTAAAAAAAGTAAAACATTAAAAAATATTATTTTAATATATTTTAACCAAAAAAAACTTTAAAAATCAATCATTAACCTACGACACTTACTAAAAATAACCTTAGAAAGGTTCAGGGCCGTTAAAAATGCTCACAATCATGCGATTTCCCAGTGAAAAATAAAAACATTCTGAAAGTCACTCAACGTTTCAATTGTTATTCCCCAAAAACCGAGCCCCAACTTTTCCCAAACATTGATTGTTATAATTTTAGCTCCTAGCAATAGCAGGTAGGGTTTGAAAGGGTGGTTATCAAAAAAAATTATTTTTAATATTTTTTTTAAATAAATATAATTTTAAACGTGTTCTCAGACAGCTATTTAAAATATTAGTTTGTACAAGACATGGTCCTGTGCCACTACGGAGAAACATTAAAAAAAAAATTTATAGAAAATAATTTTTAAATATTGTTAGTGTGTTTTTAAAAGTATAGAAGAAAAATTTATGATTTGGATAATAAACATAACTATGTAAAAACAATTGGTTTTATTTTAATTAGTTAATAAAAAAATTAACAACAATATCAAATAAACTAGAACTTTTTAAAAAATGACCAAGATAATTTAAAAAAAAACAAAAAAACTAATGTAGTTTAATTTTTAATTAATTAAATATAAAAAAAATAAAATTAGATAAAAATAAACAAAAAAAACCCTAGTCACGAGTTGATATAATTAACATGTAATATAGGCAACAAGAGGCAAAATAACTTGGGTTGACCTTTTAAATTTACAACATAGATTATGAAATAAAAATAATTTGATATAAAATAAATAAAAAAAACCATAAAATCCATTAAAAAAAACAACATCAAACAATAAAATAAAAGGAATAAAAAGACATCAAATTATCAACTAAAAAAAGAAAGAAATGAAAGGATGTCAAGTTGTCAACTAATGTTAATTGTTTAAACTTATGACTTACTAGATTAAAAGAATTATTTATAGGAACATACATGAGCCCAGTCATTAACCAGTAAAATATTGAAATATAAAATCAAGGAAAACAATCAAATTATAAAAAATAATATATAAAAAAATAACAATAAAAAGATTAACAATAAAATTTAAATTAAAAAAATTAGAGGATAACAATGAATTTTCAATTAAATGGTAAAATTGAAAAGAACAATCATTTCAATAAAAAGATAATATATATATATATAATATAATGAAATTGAAAAAATATATTTTTTTTATAAAATAGTAAAAAAATAAAAATCAAAGTTAAAATATAAATAACTAAAAAAAAACATTTAAAAATTTAAATATCAAACATTATTCTAAAAAAAAAGGAAAAAAGAAAAAAGAAACCCTATCATCACCCATTCATTCAACTGCAAGCCTGCTGAAAGAACGACGTTGCTCGCTGGAAGTTCATGGGAGGCTTTTAAATTTTTGCATGCACCAGCTATTTTTTCAAGTTTAATAACATCTTATGCTTGCGAAAAGACATACGAGCTTTAAAACTTCATATGTCAAAAGCGATTGAGTCATTTCACTGTAAATAAAAAAGTGAAGAGAATTAAAAGCTCCAGAATGCCACTTATTTTTCCCTAGCCCCTAATTTTTTATTTATTTGTTTTTGGCACAGGTGCGGTTTCTGGTAGAAGAACACGACAAGCGTGAAGTTGGTTGAATGTTATTATTATTATTGTTATTATTTTCTAAAGTCAGGATACAAATATGCGGACATGGGCTTCTGCTGGAAGAGGGAAAAGGTAAATTGTTCTGTCAAAGCTCACAACAAACATTTATTTGTCTTTCAGGAGCAGGGCACCATTCAAAGTAATCCAGACGCTTTAGCTTCGTCGCAACAAACGTTCTTTCCAGACCCTGGTATTATGATGCTCATACTTAGAAATGAATTATCATGATGTTATTTTATATTTCATTATTTATTTTAACAATGAAATATTAAAACCATCTAATTTTTTAAATAATAATTTAATATTTTTTAAAAATAAATAAATATAAAAAATAATTTAAATCATAAAAACCCTCCCCGGGCTTGGGTCCATCAAGTGCTTGTGACCAAACTCAAATTTATCTGCAGCTGCACCTTGCAAGATGGATGGGTGTCTTGGCCCTGTTCGGGAGTGAGATAATGAGGTTTGTGGAAAATTATTTATTTTTATTTAAAATTATATTTTTTTTGACATGATGATAAAAATAATTTTTTTAAAATAAAAAATATTTTAATATATTTTTAAATAAAAAATACTTTTTGTTGTTGAATGCTAACCTAAAAAAACCCATTACACAAATGGACTCTTCTATTGAAGGTTAATGCCTACTGTAGGCCCAATATTTTGAGTCCATTTTCAAGAAGTCCACTCTGCAGATTTCACACCTCTAAGGAGTCTAGGCCTCTAGTTCTTAAGCCCCGCAATAGTTGCATTCATAGCAATTAAACTCAGCCTCGCCCAAAACCTTTTTTTTTTTTTTTTAACTTGTGATTTTATATATGGAATTCATAATTTTCATTTTTAAAATATATTATTTTACATATATTTACGTTGCTGATACAATTAATTCTCGTTGTCATTTTATTAAATAACACTGAATAAATATTGACTTAATTTTATATATGTGTGTGTGAATTAACGTATAAAATGTAGATCTTTTCTATTTTGTAACATGATCAAATAATTAATTCAAGCCCATTTTATTGATGCATGATTTGACCTAATGATTGTTTTAATGAGCGGATGAAAATTAAATCCAACCATGCCCCCTATATATATATATTCATATATTCCGAAGTGGTCGTAGTTATTTTATTTTTTAATAATTAATGCAATGGTGGTAATCTTGGAAGAATATTTCAGCCACCTTTAATCTTCCATTCAACTGTATCTGGTATTGTGATTAGATTTTAATTTATTTTTTGAACTATTTGCTTCCTCATGATATATAAATAAATTTAAAATAAATGCTGGTACTAGTTCTCACATGTTCACCACCTCGAAAAGGTTACAGCTTAATTACTCAAAATGTTCCAGAAATTGATCACTGTCAATGTGCTCGAGATTCCATTTTCCTGTTTAATAAAATAAACATTATGGTCTGCATATTTTTTTAGGAAAACAAGTGGCCAAAAAGTATACCGAAGATATCGAGTCCACCGCAATAAAATCTGGAAGTCACAAATCACAGTATCTCTCCCTCAGCACGCAACAATCCTGATCCCCATCTACCTTCCATTGATCGAGCCACAACAGCTTTCTTACCCCTTGCCCTTTCCATCTTTCTCTCCACCCCTTCACTTCCTATGGTGGACAGCCCTGAAAAGATGCAAGCAAAAGTGGCTGTCAACGCTAGACTAAATAGCTCAAGCAATAGCTAGGTTGCAAGCAAAAGTGATTGTCACTCGCAACAATGGAGTACTAAATAGTTCAAGCAACAGGCACATGCACCAAGTTTAAAGAAGAAATTGAGTGAAACATCTGAATTGGAAACAATTGTTTAAGTATGCATTATAATTAATGTGCATGATGAAAGCTCATATCGCTTACTGGAGATAAAACCTTTTTTCTCTATCATAATTCTCATCATCTCATCATATTTTTGCTTTTCATAATTCTCAGAGTCACAATCCAGTTCTTGCACTCTACTTGATTGATTGCTTGATGTTTTTGACTTCAGATTGGCGAAAACCCACGTAGCTTCCATCTGTTTGCTGATCATACGTGCTGCATGGTATGGGATTTTCACACCTTTGGCTGTTTCAGTCTTGATGCAGCCATTCAGGAACATTACACAGTCTATCAAGCTTTCTTTGGCCATCCTTTTCATGTCAAAGGCCTGTGATCTTCTCCATAGGCTCTTGCTGTGAGAATTTGCAGGAGTGGACAGGCACAGAGCTCTAGTTAAGTCACTAATGGCAGCATCTGGGTTCCCAAGCAGCAAGCGACACTGAGCTCGGTCACTGTAAAGTGCCACTCTCTCTTTTCTTAACCTCAATGGACATAAATCTAGTGCTTCAGTATACATCACCGACGCTTCTTCTATGTTTCCTTGCCAAAACATGTGGTTGCCCTGTTGTTTTATCAAACCCGCCAAAACCCTTCTCTCTTCAACAATTTCTCTAGTCATTGTTTTCTCTCGTTTTCTCCTCTCTACCTTCAAATCCCAAATTTCTTGCATAACTTTTTGAAATTCATTGTTCTTTAATTTCAACATGCTTTGTCTGTAGTCAAAAAGAAGTACTCTTGCAATTGCTTCTCCTACATTTGATCGATTGCCAAGGCTCCTAAGTTCAATCAAATCTACAAGAAACAAGGCGGAAACGTCTATGACTTTAAACCTAGTATCTTGGTCCTTGAGAAGTAATAGAAGACAATCAATACCAATGTACTGCCAATCATCTGAAGATCTCGAGAGATTACAGAGACTTCTTACAACTTCTTTGGATTCAGCAATACTTTTTCTTCCCTGTTTGCTGTAACATAAAATTCTAATGAGTCCAACCCCAGCAGGTGATACGTGATTCATCACCAATCCACCCCACATTTCACACAAATCTCTTAAAAAATCTCGCCTACAAATGAGATTCAGAGACCTTTCTTTGCAAGCAAAGCAATTTAAGAGATTGAGAGACCAGCATTGAAGTTGGCAAGCCCACTCCTCTGCTTTCCTGTTCTCAGTGTCCAGCCCTCCAACACCTCTTGTGAGCAAGTCACTATGATACTTCAGCCTCTCCTTTGCGTCCCGTACCCCAACGAATTTTGAGTACACCACTTCAAGGCAATTGGAAGCTAACTGCATAGCTGATTTCACCACATCTTCTTCATACATTGCTACCGCATCAAACGTTTTCTCAAAGCTTGCAAGGTGACCCAGAGCTCGAACGGCAACTCTTTGCTCCACCCAACTAATCTTTCCTCTTAAAAGACCCATTAATGGAGGTATCACACCAGATTGAACAGCTTTCTCTGCAAACTTAACCTTGTTCATGGTGTAAGAGCCAATAATATGAGCTGCATAATAAGGGATGTAAATGTTTTGATCCTTAAGAAGCCAACTTCTATTATCAATACCTTTCTGGATCAAACTTGCCATGCAGTGGAAAACACCGAGGGATGGGAACTCTGGATCATCTGGTTGTGTCATAGCAATATTCCATAGACCGCTAAGAACCAGAGCAAGTGCTTGGCTGTCTCTGAAAGGCATTTCCTTGAAACAATTCTGTAGTCCTGCTCTCCTGATCATTGAGTCTGGCTCTTTCATCGTGCAAAAGATACAACTGGGATTGATGCAGTTCTGTTCAGTATCATTATCAATAATGCTTTCGTTAGTGCTGTTAGTGGTAATGGTGTGAATTATCTTCTCCTTTTTCTTCAGGGAATCCATAGTTCAGTGGCAAATGAAAGAATTGGTTTAGTGTTTTTTTTTTAAAAAAAAAAATTCTCAGGGTTAGCTTAGGGTTTGTTACATATAAAATTTAACCAGAGGACATGAAAAAGCGGGGGCCGGCTGGTGGAGTGACACCTAGTCACCTAGCTGTACTGTGCACGTGACAATCTTTAATAATATATAAATTCAGATTTTCTTAGAAGCATTTGCCAAGATCGAATGTTTGTCTTTTGTTCTCGAGAAAGGTCAAGACTCGGTTGTTTCACCAGCAACTAAATTTATTATGACAGCTCTTACAGAGAGTGTACTTCGCTGCATGTATTTACGAGCTCGAGAATGGAAGATCCAATAGTTACAAGATGCTATTCATATACATTCTTCTAGAGGGTACTATAAAGGCATTAATTTGAAATATCATAAACAAGGAGGAAACTACTGAAACTACGATCACCATGCTCGATGTAAGAGGATAGGACGGCAGATTTTGTTTGTTTGGAGCTCAATGGAGGGTGCATCATCTACCTTTCTTCTACACACGGAACCCAAAACAATAGTAATTGCCATTGTTCGCCATTAAATACCAATGGAATTACTCTCTATTCTGAAAAATCTACACTTTTATATTCCTCAGCAGTTTATGAACCTAGCTAAAACAATCCATAAATTATACTTTGTTCACTACTGTATGCTCTCCAAGTGCTTCCCAGATCATAAAGCAAGTGGTCCTCACCAGTCCTTGGGTGGGGGGGGGGGGGGGGGGTCTNCGACGTACTATCTACAATTCTTCGCCCCACAAAACCAGAAAAAAGAGAGAAATTTCAGCCAATTGCCATTCCTTAATTTTAATATTTGACAGGACTCGTCATTCTATGAACCGATCTTCCTGAGCAGTTCATGGACCCCGAGGAATGCATAAATTAAGCATCATTTCTCTTCCATCATGCCAAGTGCTTCTCAGTTCATAAAGCTGGTGGTCCTATCACTCCTCCGCATTTTAGACCTTCCACATAGAGCTCTTCTTTGCTTTTGAATCTCACTCTTTCCCCCCTCTAAATCCTCTTATTTATATATACACTCCCAATGTCCTGTGGTAAAGAATCACTTAATCAAGAAGAATAAATCTTTGCAATTTCCTAGATGTTACAAAAGAATAAAAGTTCTGAACTTAATTGAAACAAAGTTTCCTGATCATTTTCTGTACGGGGTCTTCACCATGCATGTTGGGTTCCTTTCCTTCATCAGCTTCTTTATTGCTACTCTCACTGTCGCATTCTCTTTGGAATCTTGTTTCAGTCACAGCTACTTGCGAAAGTGTAAAACATAGAACATTAACAGTAGAGAACCTTGGCACCAAATGTAGATGGTCACTAAATCAACTGCGACTTTAGTGAGTGTTTATTCTCTTCTTGATAGGAAGACTTTATGATGGGGGAGATATATATTTTTTTAATATATAACTTTATATTAATAAATATAAATTTTAATCCCAATATTGAATTATATGAAATTTTAAAAAATAAAATCGCAGAGGCAATGTTTCTGACCCGCAATTCATAAATTGACCCTTACTGTGACCTATTCTCCTTTTCAGGTCAATCAACAAGCCAGGTATGACAACCATAATATTTTTTTTTCATTAAAATAAATGCTGAAAATATTGGTGGTGGTGAGAGAATCCTCATTTCTCTAAAGAACGAACGGGGTCTTTCTTCTTTATCTGGGCTTAGTTTTGGGCATTTAGCCTATGGTTCTGGACCTCCGTTTGTTTTTTAGTTCTCCGCTTTCTTTTGAGGCTTTGACTTTTGTTATTAAGCCCATTGACTTTAAAAGTCCATTTATGTTCTGCCTATCATGCTCAATGTAAGACCATCATTCCAGCAACACAGTGAATCCCACCCTCCAATAAGATTTTTTATGATATTTTTTTTGGATGCGAAATGTATCAATTTTTATTTTTGACGTGCATGATTTTTTTTAAAACTTATCTAATCAAGTCTATTTGTACACTTCAGCGGAATCGAGTAATTAGTCAACCAAGTAACTCAAGTCTATTTGTTGAATTCATGTTATTTCCATGCTTAATTATACAAAACCATCTCTAATTGAATTATTTTATAGCTAATTTATAAAAAATTCATCAAAATCTAAAAAATAATTTAATCATAGTTATACCAATCATGAATTAACTATAAAATCATAAAATTAATAACAATATAGAATGTTATGATATAGCTATACTACAGATAAGATCTATACTACTTTTGACATCTATACTACTTTTGACTTCAATTGTCCAGACAAAACTTGTCTATAAAAATTTAAATAGGTTTGGCGTAAAGTGGTGGCAACAACTGGGGTGGCGGTTTCTAATGAGAAAAACATGCTTCAAGGCTTAGAGAAGAAGGAGATGCAATTTCTGGATGTTTTATGATGAAAACCAATTGTTTTTTGTGGGATTTTGAGAGAGGGAATGAGATAGTTGTTAGTTTTTTAAAAAAGAAAGTAAGAGAAGGGTGTTTTCTATTACGAGAGAAGAAGGGAGGCTAAGGTTTCATTTCGTGACATGTAGCAATTTCAAACTTGACTGAGCAATTTGTTGCGTTTTAGAAGTGTGATATTCATGAAATATCACACTTTTTAATCACAACAAGTTGAAATTATACTACTTTATTAAATATTTTTTTAAATTGTATTACACCACTAATATTTTTAATTTACTTTATTGTTTTTTTTTTAAATTAAGGATGATGAAATTGTAAAAACAATCAATTAAAAATTTATTTTAAACAAAACAAATAGCAATTAAAAGAACGAGAATCAAATTTGAGAAATTAAAAGATTAAAGGGGATGAAATTAAAAATAAATTCTAATTTTATAAATTACTCAATAGAATTATTTCACATATTAAAGGATGAAATAAAAAAAATATCAATTTAGAAAAATTAACCAAATAAAATTAAAAAAAATAAAAAGACCCGAGATAACTTGAGTTATTTAAGAGATTAATAAAAATTCTAAAATAAATAAATAAATAAAAATGATGGAGCTTAATCTCGAATTGAATGAATATTATATGACAAAACTAAGAAAACATGAACTTAAAGAAAAGGAAAAAAAAACAAGTGAATCTAAATAAACATCCTAAACTTAACTTAGGTTGATTTCTAAAATTTACAATCTCTAACCGAAGCTCAATTAAAAAGATTAAATTATATTAAAGAATGAAATAAAAAAATATATCATATTAAAATATTTGTTAGAGCAAAAAAAATAGCAATAACAAAATAGGGATGAAAAAATAAATTTAAGGGGGATGAAATTGTAAAATAAAAATAAAAATAATCTCAAATAAAACAAATAACAATAAAAAATAAAGATTAAATTTAAAAGATGAACAAAATAAAAGGGTTGAAATTGAAAAGAAATTCAAATTTTATAAATTATTCAAACAAAAAAAATAGTTTTCAGAGGACACGAACCAAATGTCAAGGAAATTTTTTTAAAAGGAATAGCATATAATTCAAGGTAGAAAAAGAAGAAGAAAATGGCTGCATGTACAATATAGGAGATTAGCTTGCCGGATCAACCATTCCATTATAGGAGAGATGTTAAGACCTTTTAAATGCTATCATGGAAGGCGGTGTGGTGGTTCAATAACCCTATATGTATAGTCTAAAAGGTGTATGAATCATATACCCGTGCTAATTTTAAAAAAATAATATTTAATAGATATTTAAATACAAAAATGCTTTAGAATCTCTTTGATATTAACCGAAAAGTGGTCAAAAAAACAAAAAGCCACCGTAAGAAAGTTTAGTAGAATTTATCTTTAGAGGTAATAAAATCATTTAATTGTTTAAAAAAATCAAGAAGACTAAGATGCTCCTAATGTAAGCTAAAGTTATTTTTTAATTAAGTGGAAACTAAGTAATTTATTTGTGCAAAAAAATAAAAAAACTAATTTACCCCTATATAATCTAAAAAAAACAATGGTAATACGATGAAAACACCATATAGACTTCAATACTTACATTAATTATTTATTTTTTTTATTCATGGATAATTTCATAATTACATTTTTACGGTGTTCTTGATAAACAGTAATTTTGCTATGAGAATTAGGTCTTTGTTAATAATTTGTTATTGTCTACTTTATTTACTTTCAGTTTTGATCCAGACATGTATAATAGTGATCCCTCCAAAAAAAAGTGTGAATTTCATAAGTCACGATATGACCGGATAAGAATGTGAGTTGGACTTGATGTCTCCCATTGTTATGAACCAAAAAGTTCTCCGGTTAGCATAGGAAAGCCAAGTCATGTGACAGCGATAGCTTTTGCTTGTCTTTCTCCAGCAATGGAAAGCTAGTCCTGGGAATATGAAAGCGATACCTTTTGGTTGCCCTTTGTCATGGATCTTTTCATTTAGAACAGAGACCCATCTCAAGCAGCCAGCAAAAGATGAGAGTTGAGACCATAGCAGAAAGGACCAGCAGCAGCTATCGACACGAACAAACCGAAGAATGGACCCAGCAGGCTACATATAACAACTAGCTTTCCCTCCCATTTATGTGTCAGGGAAGAGCTCACGCCAAACATGCACTTGGGTGAGCATTTTGGCTTGGGAACGGGGCAATTCCGCACTAAGAATTAACAACGGGCATTTTTCTCATTTATTATATTTTTCAAAGTGACAATTTGCAAATAATTCGCCATCAGGAGAAGATATATCGCTAATGAAATCTACCTCACATCAAATAAGGAACAAACTGCACTATAAAAAATCATCACACTACCTACTTCTGAAACACCATGAACTTAACATGCCCTTTTGCGAATGGAGAACTTTAAATATGCAGTAAAAACAGCGGGATGATCTCAAAATATACACAGTTTAACCTTCTAATTCCCTCGAGATTGTTGTAGGCAATTCAGGCTAGCTAGTTCCTACTCAGTTGCGGAGTGACCACGACCTCCAAATTCATTTGTTCCAATACTACAAGTCTACAACAGTACATCACAAGAAAAAAACAGGTAACATCCTAAACAACAACAAACAACAGGCACCCGCAAAGCCATTCACCATGCTGAAGTGTAAGAGGACAGTTACGAGCTCAACTGAACAAAACCACTAATAACGGAGTAAAACTTGAAAAAAAAAAAAAACCCAATACCGAGAATTGTAGGAAAATTGTGATTAGAGTAACTCCCTCAGTCTATACATGCCTATAGGTTTAGCAGCCTCCTATTCTTGGTCAGCCAAACAAGCACCTTCTGCCCATAGATATTGCTGATCATCATTTGACTGTTCCTTTCTATCAGAGCAATTAAACCTCTTTGGACTTCACCCTGCTCTTGCAAAAATGGGAAGAGGACAACAAGTGATCAAAGCCCGCTTGATTTTGTGCTTAAAATACGCTTGATACAGTAAAAGAAAAAAAAATAAAGGGTACTAAACCTATACTAGTCATGCATGAAGGAGGTAGCAGCAAAGTTTTGGCAAGCTTGGAAAAACTTCTGAAAATTTTTTTGAGAAGCACTGTGGCTCTTCATGTTGATGGAATATATTTCATAAAACTATTACGTGATCTAACAACCATTAAAAGGCCTATTAACTACTAATCATTGTCAAAATGGAATTTCAACAAATGCAAGTTTAAAATCATCACCACCCCAGTACAGAGACTGATTTTGAGATAAGTAGTCTACCTCACGAAAAAAAGAACAGTACACAATGTCTGAGAAAATCAAAGATGCAACAGACTCAATTCTTCACAGAAAAATGCCTCTCATGTTGAGAATTGACTAAAATATATTCAGACCAATTCAAGCAGTTTGAGCCTGGGAAGTCCAGATTGTCAATACACTCAGACTATAAAGTTCAATTAAACAACAGAAATGGCAAATAAAAACAATTTGATACTGATAATCTCTGTTAAATATGTTGAAGAAAAAAGTGATGCTTACTATCTGCACATTACACCTGTTTTGCAGTTATCCAACAAGCAGTTGAGATATATCTTGGAGTGCAATTATCTAACCTGAGATACTGATAGTGCCTTCTGGATAACAAAGTTTCCGAAAGGATCCACAAGGAGCACGGAAGCACCTGGATTGCTTAGCAACTCCAAGATTATTTGTGTGGATTGATCCTCACTTGTTGTTAACAAGCACCTCTCCACAACATTACTTCCATACTTGTTACATGAAAGAGCCATGTAACTCCCTTCAAACTGTGCGAGGAGATTTTCTGTGATTTGTGGCATCTTTAAATCCAGAATATGTTGCACTACATAGTTTCTAGAGAAAATTATGGAAAATTACAAGAACCGTATTAAGTTAATATTACGTTTGAATGGGTTGTAAAGCATTGATGAGGTTCAGTAAAAACAAACCCATAATGATCTTCAGCCAGTATTAGTGCATTTGCTATGATCTCAGCTACCAGTCGATCTCTGTGTTCTCCCTTAGAGTATTCAACACATCGCTGCAGCACACAGCATCCACTCTTGTTGGTTGCAATCTCAAAGCACTTCTCTGCCACCTGTTTCAAAATATACTGCAAAAGAAAATCCACTATCTGATAATCATGAAGCCAGAATATGATTTAGTTTCAGGCAATATTTTATTTGCAGAAAAACAGCAAGTCTAGCTTGTTGAAGATCACAAGTGCATCAAAAAAGAGGATGACAAGTGTGAGAGCAAAAAGTTCCAATATCCTGTAATTTTAAAGCAGATTTTGGTGATGAAATACCTATATTTCCCTATTTCACATTTTATGCAAGTCTATTGTGCAACTACGCTGAGATAGAATGCCTTGAAAAAGTTGGTGATGGACAAAAACAAGAAAGTGAGGAAATTGTGATAGAACGTTAGAGAGGAAGATAAGAGAAACATGAGGCAACAGACATAAAATAACCCATGGTAAATAGGTAACACTATGGATTCAAATCAAAAGATTTTAGAAAGCTGTGGATCCAACCACGGCAAGATCAAGTAATGTTTCCATTATTACAGCCTACAAACTACCAAAAGTTTTTGCAAGATTGTTGATGGTCCTAAGCTTTACACCGTAATTCAGGTTGTGGAGATGTAATGTTTATAGCTATATCCTCCCCTCAAACTGCACACCAATGATTAGGCACAGAAAAACATTTCACATCCAGTCTAAAAATAGAGCTTGTAGAAAGGAAGAACCTTGCAAAGTCCGAAAGATTCAAATCCAAATCAAAGCATAGGAATCATATCATGTTGGAGTCCTGATATTCTAAAGAATGAACTATGAAGAGAGCACGCAATAAATAAATAATTAAAGACAGGAGAAAATCAATACAAGCTATACGAAAATAAGGGTTTCATTCTACAAGTTTTTATGGAATTTCTGAAAATTTTGCTAAAACATTTTCAATTGTTACAGGTCAAAGTTGACCCAAGAAACCCTGTGCTGATATTTTCAAACCTCAGTCAGCTATATAATTAGCTAAAGCAGCCAATCACTTTACTTCAGAAATCTCTGATATGGTGTTTACAATAGCTCACATCAGATGTTCACGACAACTCAAACAAGAGAATTCAAACTTGCAAATTGATTTGAAACTCTATTGCAAATTAAATAAAAAAGGGCGCAAAATCAGAAGCAATCAGAACTGAAGCCATAAAGTTATCATAGATCCCAGCCAGATGAATAATGAGTGCAACCAGTACATATCAAGTGCAAGCAATGGCATTAATTATACTAAACTTCTTCAAAAGGAACCCATCAAAAGCCAAAGCTATGAAGCCTATGACAACCCACAGAGAGGTTGCCAGCTATCCTTTATCGAGAAAAGTGACTAAAGTTATAATAGTGTGGGAGAAAAAATTGCAGCCCTTTCCTTCCCCATAAAAGATAAAAGATTTTCACAATCTTAGACGAAAGATTCCACTGGAAACGGTTAAATATTCAGGATTTTAGGCTATAGCATAAATGCGTATACAGAAAGGAGAATATTGCAGTAGTAATTGCACCTCTAAGAAGTTCAGGTGGATGAGGAAATCTAGAATTTGTTTATAACCCAACTAAGTATCCATTAAGTAAAACTTAAAAGACGGAAAAATTGAATTATTCAAAGATAAAAAAGGTATAAAAAAGAACTTGATCGATAAAGAAAATCACTTGACAGAGACAAAATGTGAAGAAAGGTAAAATAATCACCACGTTGAAGGGAAGTGATGGAGCAAATTATCTAGAAACACAAATAGCGGCAGGACAAGAAATAATAACCCATATTACACTCCATCAGAAATATGAAATAATAACCCAGATTACACTACAGAGATATAACAAAGGATCTCCAACAAACTTTTTGTTTCTTGGGAGTGGGGGGTTCAATGAATTGAAGATCACCTTATTGTCTTGAGGAGAAAAATGCTTCACAGAATGCTGGATCACATGATGACCATTGGAATCCTTTATCAATGCAATAGCACCTTGGTTTAGAGCTGATACAACTAAAGAAACTTGCAGAGGGTTTGTAATACAATTCAACAACTTCTGTACAGCCCGAGTTCTATTGACAAAAAGAATAAATAAATCAATTCAACAGACAATATAGTAAGAAGAAACAAACTTAGCGGCTGTATGTCAGTTTCTTTAAGCGAAAACAAAAAAACAAAAAACACATACCACATTCTCAATTTGCATAGAAAATAGGAATGAATAAAATAACAGCCGAATGTATGTCCATACCCATGCACATCAAGACAAATTCTCACAAGTTGAAAATCCGTTCGAGTAAGCATTCGCAAAACCCGAGTCCTCTGTTCCTCACTAATCACCTCTATAAGCTTTTGTACAACATAATTCCCAAATGGGTCCGCTATCAACCCCCCAACATAGTCGATCACTTCGTAAAACAACATATCAATTTGTTCTCTTGTTGCACTCTCAATAAGCCTTTGTAAGAACTTACATCCGTGTTGATCCTTAGCCAATGCCACGATCTTGCCACTCAAATCCTCCCAGGACACGTAATCTTGTAACCAAGGTGGCCTCCTCCCATAATTCTGGCTTTTAGAGACCAAAACATTATTCATCGACCCATAATGCGATTCTCTTTGCATTAATCCTCTCCGGTTGTTAAGGTTTGGATTTTGATACGCACCACCATAAACGAAAGTGTTACTCCTCAAATCAGAATTAGAACCAGCCATCATTGGATTGTGAACAAGATCTTGAACCCTCGTAGCCCCGAAAGCATTTATCTCATTGTTTTGGGTTGGCAAAAAACCAACCTGGCCGCTAGAGGCAAGATCATCCAAAATTTTAAAATCTACAACGGACCCATTAAAGATATTGTCATGAGAACCTGAATATAAAGTTTGATTATCATGAGATACATTGAGCCTTAAGAAGACAGATTCAAGAGTTTCTAGGTAAGGGTTTTGAGTAGAAGTTTCAGGGCTCGCAAGGCTTTGATCGATTAAACGGGAAAAGGTAGTCTCAGGGGAAAACGGCGCCGTTCCAGCAAGAAATCTGCGGCGCTGCTGCTGCTGCTGTTGGTGGTGGTAAGGGTCCATAATTCAGGATGAAAAGATAAAAGAAGCGAGAAAGAGGCAGATAAGGGTTGGGAGGGTTATGGGTTAAATACAAGTTTTGAGAGGTTTGGGGGTTTAAAGGAGAGAAAATTGGTGATTTGATTGGAGAAGAAGATTGTTATGGAGACATTTTACTGGTGTTGGTAGAGTTTGTATGCAAAGAGAAATGTAGTTGACTGGAAGAGTTATAGATGGAGAGTGAGACTGCAAGGGTGTGAGAGGCAATTTTGCATGCCTTTTTTGGTAAGTATTCATGCAAGCAAGGAAGGAAACCTTCAAGTGTTGGCGTCCTCTTTTCTTTTCTCTTCCCTTGCCCTTTTCTTTTGTTTACGCGGCGTATGCGTTTCTTCTGCTTGTTGTGGGTGTCCACATAGGTTAGCAAAACAGCGATTTTTTCTTTCTCGTTCTTTTGCCTTCGCATGTGTATACCGTGTCCTTATTAATATTAATACACACACACACACACACACACACACACACACACACACATATATATATATATATATATATATATTTTAAGGTTGTTTCTGGCCTCCTGTTTATCTGGGACCCATCGTTGAGGTTACGGGAGCTCAGGATTGTAAGACATCGACGTGCAATTTGGGCAGTTAGTATTCAAAATGAAAAAGAAAAGCGAATTAACACGGCAACAACAAATAATTTTATCCATGTCACAGTTTAAAGAGCTGATATTTAATTAAAGATGATGTTTATAAATTGGGATAACAATTATAATTTTATTGTGATTCTGAAAACATTATTAAATTATAATTAATAGTGTAGTTTATGATCACTACATTAATTAAATTATCGATTGACTTTGAAACAAAAATAAACTAATATATGAATAATAATTTCATAAGATTTTGAGTAAAATTTATTCTTAGTCAATAAATTAGAAAATGATATATATTTTAACTTATAAAATATATTTTTTAAAATTTTTTATAAAATTATAGGATTTTTTATGAATCAATTAATAAGTTTATATAATTTTCTTACTCGATTTATACAATTATCTTGATTGACTAACTAGTTGATTTAGAGGATATCTAGTGAGGTTTCTGCCTCATCTAAATCTAATAAAAAAATAAATGAGACTTATTATTTTTTTAATATGATATTTAATTTAATTAATAATTTTAGTAAGTTAAAATTTTTATATTTTTAACAAGATTTGGAAAGTATAAAAACTATACCTAAAATTTTATCTAATTAAAAAATACCTGTAAAAATTCATAATAACTAAACTCAACAAACTTTTAATAAATTCAACAAAATTTCATATTTTATAATCATAAGTAGTCAATAAATACAAATAAGAAATATATATACATGAAAAATAAATTTCAATTACTTAAATAATGCAACATTCAAGTAATTAAAATTACAAAATATATAAATAGAACTTATCTATCTATTTACGTCTATGATATCTACTAAATGACTTGGGTTTATTAATAGCATGATTGGATCCAAGTTTTTATACTTGCCCAAATAGTCTCATCCTTTACCATGATATCATCAAGAGTTAATCTTTTTTGAAAGGTTTCAAGTCCAGCGCGATAAACATTTAACCATCGGGATTCATAGATGTAACCTTTTTTTTTGTCAATATTATAAAACACAAATACAATCCATTAACCCTCCCGTAGCATAAAGTTATCCTAATATTTATAAAACATTAATTTTAAATTAAAAGATCAATAAATAAAAACCAATGTTTAACATATATTAATTATAATATATTAGATTACTTTTGATATTTCAAAGCAAGTGGACATGTTCGGAATCCAAAGTAATGACTTGATGTGTAATAAAAATATGCCAAATCAAATACTTCTCATTGGTAATCATAATATGAATATCTGTAAATATCTCATTCTTTCATGTATCACACTATGATATATAAACTTCAATGCAACTTAACCAATTATAATCATTATTTTTACCCCAACTTATTATAGTGTACAAAGCTTCACTCATATTGATATTATTTGGAATGCTTTGTTCATAGCTGAATTGACACGTTACCTGATATGAAAAATGTTACTCGACAATATCAACAAGATCACTAATGTTTATGCATCCATCTTGATAGTACAAATAGCTAGATAAACCATTAATCTTTCATTACCTTTAAAATAGAAGTTTTTTAAATACTAAACAAATACAATTAGGTGGAGTTAAGTTTTTTAATTTAACAAATAACTCAAAAAATACTTGGATAGCATACTATCTATCTAGCTTGCTGCCATAACATGCCAACTCATGCTAATCGTTGTCATAACTCAATTTTTTATCTTTATTTTTTTATCTAAATATTCTCAAAATATAAAAAGTCAAAAAATATTTTCGATGCATATAGCAATTAACACACATATTTGAAAATCATTGAATAATTCTTGATATTAAACTGACATTAAAGTTTCCTTTTTTAAAATATCAAAATATAAAAAAATAAAAGAAGTTAAAAATAAAAATATATAGACAAGGGAACCAAAAGTGTAGGGAAAAAAAATTAAAGACTAAAATAAATTTGATTTTTGGTCACCAAACAATTAGGAAAAAAGAGATAAAAAAATTTACCTATAAAATGGTGAAGGAATCTCGTAAGGGTGGGAGAGGGAAAAAACCACATATAATCACTAAAACACTCCCTCTCCTGGAAAAAAAAATAATAACAACAATAAAGATTCTTATGAGAAAAAAAAAAAAGTCTATCTTTTTTACAAACTCACACTCTCCAGTATAAAAATAAAAAAAATAAAAAAAAAGTGATAAATAAACACACACACACATTAACAACATTATCTCCCTTTCTCGTTATCGAAAACCTTTTCTCAGCCATTGCTATGGCCATCAACCACCACCAGCTACTTTACCTGGCATCGCAAGTCATCACCTATGGTAGCTCCACCTCAAAGTGACATACTTGCTTCAACTTCTAGCAGTTCTTGACTAATTAAAGTTACCTTGATAGTAACTCAAACTAGCAGTTCCTCCTTTCAACAACTATTTTATAACCCATACATAATAACACCCAACATCCATGACAACCTCTCATTCTTTTAAATCAAACCAGCCAAATACCACATCTATTTGATCTCTTCTTTCTCTCAGTTAAACTTTGTTGGGAAAATAAACCCAAATAGAAGCATCAAATTAACCTTAAACATTAATCCATTTCATCACTTTTCTTCACTTTAGCAAACCACCCGTAATGAAAAAGAAACATTAATGTCATATCGTCTAGCCCCTATAGCTTTGTTCCTAGCATCAACTAACACAAATATCAAAATCAATCCATCTCTACCACAACCCATCATTGTCATTGACAATAACAAAGACCTCTTAACGTTAGTCATTGTATGAACCATACCCACAAACCATTCAGCCTATCTTCATAGCTATTAACCACCATTCTAGTTTTTATACCCTTACTAATATGAAAACTCAATGCCAATAACCTAAAATTAACAACCAATTACCAAAACCTTTTAATCTTTATTGTCAAACTGACTTACCATTACTACATAACCATGTAATTTTCTCTTTTTTAACCCTTATAGATAAGTCTCCTATTTTAAATAAGCTGACCCGTGATAGCTTATACCAAGTAACTTCAACTTATGACAAAAAAAAACACCTTTGTCTTGGCCAAAACAGCCTCCAAGCAGCCTATCTGAATGCCACTAAATAATTTTCATTCATGACTTATGACCACCTCCTTTTCTAGCTTTAACCATCAACCAATAACTAATATACCTTTAAACAAGCCATTGACAATAACAAACACTAGTAATAATCCAATAGAGGGCTAAAAAAGAAGATCCTCTTGTGAGAATAAATAAGAAAATTAGAACTTATTATGTATGTGTCTTTTCTTTTTCAGGTCTTCATTGGTGATACCATCATCATATGAAAAGAAAAAACCTTTCCAGATCACCTCATCCTTCTTATCTCTCTTGCGGCAATGTGTGAACCCACGTATTACTAGTAGCGGCGACGTGTGGATACAAGCGCCACCATTATTCCAGCAGTCCTCTAACTTTGATTTTAATAGTTGATACTCTAAACACCTAGAAAAGTTGATTCATAACCTTAAATTATTTTTTTGGATAAATAGTTATAATATTGTGAAATTTGGGATATAATGTTAATTGTTGTGTATAATATTTAAACTATTTAGATAATATTAATTTGATTTAAATGTGTTTTTTATTTTGAAGTGATTTGATTATTTATGTTGAATTATGAGTTTATTTTTTTAGATTGTTATTGCTTTTTGGACATTAATTCACAAATTATGTTTGGGATTGTGCTAATTTGTTTAAATAGTATGCAATTTGAATATAATTTTTTAGATTAACAAGATTTGATTTTTCATTGTTTGTTTTTTGGATTATTAAGTTGGTGAGTAGTGAGATAATAACTTGTTTTTAATTGGTATCTTGTTTAATTTAAAACATATTATTGTGTTTTGACAACCAAACCCTAAATGATTTCTAAAAATACATTAATTTAAAACATATTAATTGGTATCTTGTTGGATTATTTTAAATTATTTATGAGTCCCTCATATATTTTCCAACCATTTCATTTAATATAAGGGCAAAAATCAATTAATAAGTATCATAACCAGTTTATGATTATCTATTAGAATTTGATTAAAATTTTAAAACATCACAAAAACTAAATTTTTTAATTAATATTCAAGATATAAATTTTATAATGTAATGCATATTCTTGATATTAAAGAAATGAATAAAAAAAATTGTTAGAAATTAATTATAGACTTCAATATTTGAGGATATAAAATTACAATGTAAAATATATATCCAACTATTAAAGATACAAATAAAAGTAAATGCACCGTTAAATTTTGGACATTAGAATGGTTACTTTTAGTCTAAGAGATTGGGACCTTCTTGGTAAGAATGACATTCTTTTAATTTTAAATGGACTAATGAATAGAAATAATATTTAAAAAAAATAATATAATCAATTAACAATGTAGCTTACAATAAGTAATATGCATTGGAGGTAATGTGTCTTTTACATGCATAAGCAATCCATTTATCTAAACTCTTACAGACCATTAGATTTTCTAATTAGGATAATATTAGGTGATAACTTTTAAATTTTTCATATTATAATTTTATGATTTACCTTAACACATTTAAAACCCTTTTGATCCAGGAGAAAAACTATCATTCAACGTTGTGCACACCATGATATTTGTCATGTTCAAACCATTTTAGATGAAAAGAATTAATCATTGTCTTAAAACTACTATCATAAATAATTTTTATATGATAACTTTGATATTCACCAATTTGACACCTTTAAGTTATTTCAACATTAATATCATTATAATTTCATCAAATCCATGACAAAATAATTGCTTTCATTTCTTCATATGATATGCCTAAATTACCCTTTAACAACAAATTATTCTCATCATTATTAAAAATACTATCATTTATATCATGAATAATAGAGCAATTATAATAACATAATATAAATATACTATAAGATATTTTGTAAAAAAAAGAAGGATTATGGTTAATTAGATGTAATTTTAACTAAATTACATTACCCCAACCCTAATAGACAAAATCCATGAAAAATTCAATAAGATTTCATCAAAATTAAAATTCATGATACGAAACCTAATGGATATTTTTATGATCAATAAATTAAATGAAACCTAAATTTATATCAGATTAAAATTATTCAGTGAAAATATTAAATTCATCAACTTATCAACAATTTAATGCAACATGTAATTCCTTATAATTCTACTATATTCATACTCTACTCTACTGCATAAAATCACCAAGCATGGTAAATTAAATTATTAGCTGATTCCAACAATCTATATAAAATTTTTAATTTGTCAACTTATCCAAAATTAAATGTAACATATAATTAATTAAAATAATTAATTCATCATTAATTAAAATTATTTTCATATTTAACTCTTAATGTTGCTATCAGAAGTTTGAAGCATTTATTCTCGTCTTGCATGACATTCAGAAATAAAAAGGCAAAGTACTTATGTACCTTTTACACGTGAAACTTTCAGTGACCATTTATTCACTAAAGGTAAAGGGTATAAAGACAATGGCCATTTAAGCTAGATGGCTACAAGACCCAACAATAACAATGATTTATAACATGAGATAGGGATGTAAGCTTAGTGTAGTATGCAATCTTTATGCATAGCATACATATGGATTTATGTATAGTTCCTTTTGTTTATGAGATTAATAAAGGTTGGAACAGAGTTTCTATAAAGCTTATTGTACACTTTGATTAACTGATTCTACTTATGTATTCCATTGATCTTCTAACTTGGAGAAGTTGGGAAAACCTCTCTGGTGAGGCAAACATGAGTGAGATTAGTGAGGAAAAGTTGAGTTTAGTAAAGGACTAGCTATCATATGGGTTTCTTAATGGAGCGAAAATTTACCTTTTGACAATATTAAATCAACCCTAACTAATGGTATTTAAAACTAATTTATCATTAATTCAACAAACCTTAAATTCATCATAAACTCTAAATTTAACTTAAACAATCATTTTATTTCAACCAAATCAAACATAAATTTATAAAAATATAGTATTTGTAAGACTAGAAAAAAGAATAGGGATCTGCTGGTAAAGATGGTAGCGGCGACAATAGTAAATTTTTAACAAAAAAATAACCTATAATACTTAAAGATCAAGATGAGTTTGGTTTTTAGGTGTTTTAAAGGGAAAACAAGTGTTTGGTTGGGTTTTATAGAAAGATATAAACTAAGGGCATTGGTTTGTTGAGAGAGAAAGGAATTGCTTTTTTGTTTTTGTGTTCTTCTTTCTAGAGATATGTTTAAATTACATAACATATCACATTTCTAAAGCGCGATATCTAGTAAAAGTCATACTTTAGAAGTTCAACAATATCAAAATATGTTGTTTTTCCAATACTTTTTTCAAATCGTGTTATTCTGCCACAACTTTTAATTTACTATGTTAATCTTTAAAAAAAAATTGATTGATATATTACTACCTAAAAATAGAGGCTAATAAGCTCACACCTAATACGCAAATACAGCTTATAAGTATATAAAGAGATCGTTGTATATTCATATAATAAACTAAATGTCTATTTGGTATTGCATTCTCTACTCTCTTTTTTAGGTGCATTTCAAAAATATATTTGTCTAGAAAAAACATTGCAAATTTTTATTTAGTTGTGACAAATATATATCTATTCAAAATTACTCATAAAAATTATTGTGTAAATAGTAATGTTTTAGTATTTTAATTGGAGCATGTTTTTTAACCTATAAGTTAAAAAATATATTTATTTGAAAGAAAAAATTCATAAAATTATATATGAAATGACTAATGAGTTGGTAGTTATCGTATTTAAAAAATATAATATATTTAAATATATGATAATTATTTTATTAAATTTAAAAATAATATCATTTAATAAATATTATATTTTAAAAATATAAAAAATTAAAAATATATTATTTCACTAATTTTTTTTAAATAATATTATTTTGTGATGAATTTTAACATCTTATGTTAGTTTTTTTTTAATTAAAAAAAACAATTATTGGTTGGAAACCGGAAGCAACGTGCGACCACAAGACGAAGTAACCGAGGAGGGGAATCGTTACCGTTTTTGGCCAGGGAGGGTAACCTTGCCAGGGTTTTGTGGAGAAATTCTGATTGGAAGTGACATGATAGTCAAAGTCAAATGAAAGGAGACTGCCAGATTGTCTACAAAGACTTGGCAGCTTCCACGAGAGTTCTTTGCAACGGAAATGGATGATTGGGATCACGCAAGCAACTTTACAGCCTAGTTGTAAGTTGCAACTAACTACAACAATTTCCATTGTATTTCCCACAATAATCCTCACATGTTTCTAGTAATTTTGACTTATTATCAACATCGAGAATCAAAATTGTTAGTAGCATATTTTTTTCTTTGATTCCTATATGCCTGAAAAGTTCATGTGTGCTGAACCAAACCCATTATTAGAGAGCATCAAAAAATGGTGACTGAAGTCATTAACAGAAAAACTAAGTGGTATGACAAAGGAATTGTTCATCTATACTGATATCACTGTATATTGTAATAGTTCTTTGAGTTCTCTTCTTTTGATCTCCAGTTCCTTCTGCTTGGTATGGTTGGGGTGGGTTATCAGAGGGTTTGGATTCTTTTAGAGCATGGGATGTGGCTCTCGGCTCATGGGTTGGTGTTGGGTGCTCTGTGTTTATTGCTTGGTTCTATCAATCTTTGCTGTTGGATGTGCTTTGTGTTGATCGGTTGATTAGTTCTGTTGGTGGCTCTAGCATGACTAGTGAGGACTGGTTTGGATGGAGCTAGGTGAGGGCTGCTTTTTCCCAGGTTTGAGAGAACACCATCATTGTGCATTTAATACACAGCCTACTTTCACTTACGTTGGCCCTCTGTTCAACACAGGGCACTTTTCAATCTGCCTTGCCAGTTTATTGATCTCTCTTGCTTGGTTTCTGCTCATGTCCTGATGTAACCGGGTTATGTTTTTTTGTTTTTTTTTCATTCGGTTTCTTTTCTTGTTATGGCATTAGTGGCTTTTGTGCTTCTGTTGTCATTTCATTATGCCTTGTGTGGGCTTTTTTTTGGTATTTTTTGCTCAGCCTGTGTCCTTGATTTCTTTCATACTTTCACATTAGTTGGGGTATATATAACAAAAAAAATTCTTAGTGGTTTTCCCTGCATTCTTTCTTGATGCTTGGGCTCCTGTTGCTGCCCCCTCAGTTTTGTTTTCTTTGTGTGTGCTCTTTGGCTTCTGTTTTTTTGTCATTATCTTTTGACCATGCCTTTTCTTATGCATCCTTTTTTTTGACAGGTTTTCTGACTCCCTGCAAAGCTTCTCATCCTTTCATTTGCTGCTTCTATCTTGGTTTTGCAGGTGGGTTTTCGTTCTCTATTGTTTTTTATGGGTTGCCTTTTCTTGGTGCCTTTGTATTGTTTGCTTGGCTATGTTTGTGGTCTGTGATTCTTTTTTTATTTGGTTTTCAGATGCTTGATCTTCTTCTGTTTTTTCTTGCTTATGTTCTGTTCTTTGCCTGTCTTTTTATTTGCTTTTTTTTGAGGTAGGAACACTTGCCTTGTCCACTAACTATTTGATTATAAGTTTATTTATCTCTTTATCACCTCTTGCTTCTTGTCAGCTTTTCTGTGTTTCTTTCCTTTTTTTTTCCCCTGCTATGTGTGAAGGACAAGCAATCCATGGAATTCGTTGGATTGGTTGTGATTGTTTTTGTGCAAGAGGTTTGATCTTTAATCTTGGTTTAGGGTCGTCATTAAATTAAGATTAGGAATGACCAGTGTGGTTACTGTGCTACCTTTGATTTCTATGTTTTGTCCTTCCATTGTTTGGGATGAGAGGCTTTCAACCAGCCATCTTATTTTGAATGTTGGAGAGTGCACCACTGAGTTAAATGTGTCATTGCCATGTCTATGTGAATTGCCAGTGCTTCGAATCCATTAATTTGTTTTTTGTTCATTATTTACACCAAGATTTTGGTTCAACCATTTCTGTCTCATAAGCTGGATTTGTGTGCATTTATTTAGGCTCGCTTGATGTTATCTACATATATATCTTCTTGAAATCTCGGTTGTTTGGTTGTCATGTCATTTTTTTAAAAGATGGTCATGATGCTAGCCCACGTTTAAAAATGTAATATGGCCAATGAAGATTGCCTTGCTCAAAATAGTTTAGCAGAGTTGGTAAACTGCAGGGAAGAAAAGCCTGCTCCTTTTTTTAGTTGGGATTAATAGAAGACTCGCTGGATATGTGTGTGCAGAATTGTGTCCTAGATTCTATATTTTGGGCAGCAATGAAAGCTGTCAAGTTATATTTATGATTTTGAAAATTAAGTGAATTGGGTCATTTTATAATCTATATAGGTTTGGGTTGAGAGATTAATGATCCTTCTTTTGTTGAGATTTTCATTGATGAAGGGATTGATCAATAGGATTGGATGATCAAGAGCCATGAACCCTTATGAATTAATTTGAGAAGCTACTTTTGAGTAAAGAAATGTGGTTCTGAAATTACAGTGTGAATAAGAGCGTCATTATGAATTTTACAGGATTCTTCTACCAGTCTCATGGCTATGTAGGCATGCTTTTGATGGATATAACTGACAAAAGTGGTCAGCTAGGGAGGAGGGGTTGAGGTATGTGTTTTATACTGAAGATTGAGGTTATAAAAGAATTATGGTGATTGAGAATTAAAAACATGTTTTTTTATTGCTGTCAATGCATGTTAACTTTAATGGTGCTGGGAAATCAACTTTTTTTTAAGATTAAGCTTCAGAGCATGATTATTTCATTAGTTGACTCTGGTAATCTAAATGAGTTACACGTTTGCATTGAAATGAAATGAAATGTGGCTAAATCTTTGCCTATTTGCACGAAACCATTGCTATGAAAAGATCAAGGCAACAGTCATAAGGGGCAGTATAGAGGATTGTAATTGGTTAGAATTTTCTTGGTTGCACATTTAGGCTTTGGATAACTTTCATGAAGTTGCCATTCATTTGGACTAGATAATGCAGCCTTTACAAGGATTATCATGCTTAGTTCTTTGATGTATGAGACTATGACAGACCAAAAGGTGATATTAGATGGAGATGACTTCACATTAGATTTTGGCAAGTGGGGAAATTCAAGGAATGGCTAGAAATGAGAATCAGATTGTGAGAGTTAGGACTATACCATAATCAAGAGAAACTGTCCACCTTTACGTGGTAATATATTCAAGTTTTCCAAATGTTGGAAGTTTTTTATGTAACCAGGTGTCTTACACGCAAGAACATGTGTACGTTCTAAAAGTTAAACTTATCTAGTCCCAGTATTCTACCAATGCTATCCTTTCTATCTTATCCTGCTCAACTATCCTACCCATCCTCTATTGTCTAATAAGTGGCTGGTCTCTTTCACTCTAAAGAAGGGATGCATGTACTTTCCACCAAGTCATATAAGAAGGTAAACCGATAAGAGGCACTAAATTGATACCAATATGTAGTTTTTTCGCAAACAATATCATGTTGTGGTTCTCCATAAAAAATTAAGTTTCTTTCAGTAATATTTTAATGATTTTTAAAAAAATATATCTGCATAATTTGGCATGCCTTTCCAAAATATAAAGCTCCACAAGGATCTGTTTCTCCTTATTTTGAAAAAGTGCAGCTATCAAGTTCATCATCAAACCGTGAGCATAGATATTTCCAATGTATTATTAAAAATGACAAATATCAACTGAAACCAAGAATTAAACCAAGTGCTGAAAAGAAATGCAGTGTCCGATTTCCTACCTCCAAGGTTATCACGCAAGGATAAAAAATGAAACTGGCAATTAAATTATTTTGTGTTAAGTTTTTCTGTTGGAGCAGGTGGTTCACTACCTTAGTATTTACCAAAAAAAAAAAAACATGCTGGCTCAACATGTTCTTTTCCTGTTAAATGTCACCACTTTGTAAATTATTGTATTCCTGTTTTCAAAGCACATATGATTGTTAAACGAACATCACAGAAAGAGGGTGTGCGCGTGCACGCCAGGATAAAAAATTAAATTAGGAATTAAGTTATTATGTTTTTATCTTTTAAGTTTGAGCTTGAGGAAGCTTTTGTTTGTTGTTTTTTTTTTTTTAATAAGGCGTGTATATATGTATAGATATATACATGTTTTGGTTGCAATAGAAAAGAAAGAATGTGTGTATTGTGGTTGGACCATGCCTCTTTTTATTTTATACATTTTTAATGTGGTGGGAAACTAACTGTAAGGCTAACTGATTATTTTTGTTGTCATTTTTTATCATTGAGGGGCATCCTTTCTATTGCTCATAGAACCATATATTATAGGATCAATGTTCCTCTTTAGCATCTTATTAGGTTCAATCATAAAGAGACATGATGGGAACAGATAGTTGTTGTGGGATTGCCATCCTAAGTGAGTTTAATGGGATTATATGACTATTGCTAACAGTCAAACTTTTAAAGAATGTTATGAGAATTGAAGGTGAAAGGGTGTTTGATAAATAATGTTGTTCGAGAATTGCTCAGGCCAAAAATAGCATCGCCTTTCATCTTGATTTATCAATGGAGGCAGGCTACTGCATAATTAAGCTAAGACAAAACTTATGAGGTTTTTGTCATTTTTGTCGATGTTTGGGGAGTTCATAACCTGCAATTTGTATTTTTGTTATGATCATTGCGTCTAACATTTTCTCATTTTTAATTTTTGAGTCAATGGTGTTTTCTATCAATAACATCAAGAAATACGTCTTCCATGCATCCCTCCATGCTCAGGTGTGTCATGTCCGGGTGCCAAAACTAAACGATGAAACAAGCAGTTTCAATTGCTTGTTTGTTGTCAGGTCAGATAATTCTTTATCATGATTTTTGTCACGTAACATTTATAGCTTCATTTTTATTTTTATTTTCAATTCCCTCGTCATTCACAGGGAGGCACAATCAGGAACATCTAAGGGTAAAGATACACAACTATGTGCTGCTTCCATACTTGAGGGTGATTGCTATGAAATTCGAGGGTTCTACACCTTAAAACATAGGTACCCGAACTCTATTGCCAACCATAAAATAGTTATTGATTTCAAATCTAATACCAAAGTTGCTAGACTCGATGCTCTAACACCTCTTAAGCAGTGCTACTATTTTAACTTCACGGATTTTGCACATGTCCTAGCCAGAGGAAGAGGGTCACAGATACTCACTGGTATGAACACACGCTTCTATAATAAACTTTTAACAACTTCTTAACAAATTTTATTTGCCTTCATATCACTAACAAGTTTTGCACATACTTTTCTTAAGATGTTCTTAGCAGACTCAAAGTGGTCCAGCCACTTGAACAAATCTTAGTTTGATGATAGACGCTTGTTTTCAAGCGAGAGTTTATTATGGATAATATCAGGTTGTTTAAACATACCTTCTTTTTTTTTTTACCATTATCTATGCCAGGCTAAGTTATTGGTTTCCATCCTTTGTTCAGGGGCAACGAGCTTAAGATTACTCTTTGGGTTGATGTTGCTGTAAGCTTTGATGACACCGCTCTAGACGGTCAATAAGAACCAGTGCTTGCTGTTTTTGCTGGCTTCTAGGTCAGCGAATTTCAAGACTACTTTCGCCATGCAACTGACTTTCTACTATAAATGATGTCCACCTCTTTTCTTTTCTTTTTTTGTAATTTTCCTTGCAATCTAACATTTGATTTGCTTTTTTCGAAAGGAAATCCTTATTTTTCCTATTCTCGTTTATTTTCTTTATTTCTAAGGAAATACTAACCTCATTGGCACTGCTGTCCCTATGGTATTTTAATCTGGAGATTTCTGAGCTTCTCCCATATAAGCATCGATGCACTGTCTACTCTTCACTTTGATGCTTTACATTGTTTTTTGTCATTTATTCTTTGCCTTCTAACACACTTAACCTTTTACTTCTCAGCTTTGGCCAAATGCCACTTCAAATTCAGCGCCTTTCGCAAACGCTATTAGATCGATTGAAGAATAAATTGATGAAAATAGAAAGATAATCAAGGAAGTTCTTTGCATGGATCCATATTATCACAAGGTACATGAAAAAACAAGGTCATTGGTTTTTTTTTTTTTAATGCTATTGATCCATTCTTTCTACTTTTGTTTCTTTTTGCATTGCATAGCATGACCATCTCATATGCTTTTTAAATGTGCAGAATGACCGATTCACTTACAGAGCTCCAGTAGCTGACTTGACCTTTATAGAGGGTAGTGGTATGATAGTTGTGCCCAGTGCACCAAATCATTATCTGGCGAAGGAAAAGATCCGAGATGTACTGAGCGTCCTGCACTGACACCAACACCATGGTAAAAAAAATATTATTGATGTCCAAATGCTTACCTGACATGAAGGTAGTCGTACCCCAACGTAATTTCAACAATACTTCTATTTATAGTAGAATAATATACATTAATATTTATAAGCTCAAATATGATAAGAAGATATAGAATTTAAATGAACCTGCAAAAGATGAATGACTATAAAAATGACAAGACGAAAGGAGACAAATACATAACATCATCGAAAATTTATAAATGGTTGTGCCAGAAAACTTATAAACGGTATGATTTCTTTTGGTTATAGAAAGTTAATAATAGAAGCAACAAAAGTAGCCATGATCAATTTGCACCTTGAGCATGCTAATTTTTCAAGTATCTTGGCAAACTTTTTTTTTTCCTTACAAAAAAAGATTTAATTTTTTGTCATGAATATAAAAAAGATGCTACAACCCAGGATTCCTCCAAAAATAAAAATACCCCGTGTTGTTAAGCCACTGTGCTAGACTAATTGTATTAATGGTTGTTTTTCAAAGTGTTTTTTATTTGTAAATATATTAAAATAATATTTTTTTATTTTAAAAATTTATTTTTAATATATGCACATCAAAATAATTCAGAAACATTAAAAATATAATTTTAAATAAAAAATAAATTTTAAACAAACAATATTTTAACCACAATTCCAAAAAAAAAAAAAAAAGACAATGAATCAACTAAACCCATTTCCACTGGTACACACGGCCTCTTTAAGCACGCACTGTAAAACTGTAATGTTGCGTTTGGGGAAAACTGAATACTGCACCGACCACCTTATTTATTAGTCGTTGAGGAAAAAGCTGCTCGTGTACAATCCTTTAAACAAATTAGTGAAACTCCCTTTGGTTGTCCAAAACGTGGCCTCAAAGAAAGGAAGATGACGTTCGTCCTAAGAGAAGGTAGATAGGACAGAAACCACTGGCTGCATATGGCATTTTCTGGTCCAAAACAATTTTTTTTTTTAAATTTCACCATGATGTTCTTATGGAACCCCACCTGTTCTTTCACAACTGCATCAATATCAGAATATGCAACCCAGCAAAAACACAGCAATTCTCCCTCATTATAAGTTGATTTTCTCAAGTTAGCTGTGTTCAAGGGAAGAATTTTCTTAAACAGATGTGAGTTTGTATGACTGCACATCATAAGAAGAAGGTCAAAAGAAAAGACAATAATGAGGGGCAATAAAGTTGCAGAAACGAATACGTTCCATATGTACATGTAAAAAAACACAGTTCACCTCATTCTGTTGTATTGATTAGTTCCATTCAGGAACTGACAGTGCTAGGTTGACTATCGTACAAGACAAACTGTCATGTCAAAAAATAACAAGCTCATCCCAGAATTTCGTAGGGGCAAACAAGGCACGCGCATCAACTTATCTTCTTGCTAAACTGCGGTCCTTCAACCACCAAAACAGAGAAAAGAATGTTCTTCCGTGGTTGATGATAGGAACATGACCATTAGGCTTCTTCGAGCGAAATTGTTGAGGGGACCTGCTACATTGATTGTTGGACATTGTACACTTGCCTTATGTATGCACCAAGGTTGGTGATTCCAAACATTAATGTGAATTTTACTTGTTGAAAGGATCTCAATGTGTCATATTATATATCGCATGGCAGCCTCTGAATGACCGTCATTATTCCAATGGTCTGAGGTTTCTGCAAACTGCACCAACTCAATTTCCATTGCAAGTAATCCTCTCCGATAGTTCTAAGCTGAGCCCATTAGAAGGACTTGTACCGCAACGAGAAACAAGATAAATGATAAATGATACATATGCAACCGTGCCACTTCCAATCAGAAAGCCGAAGAGCAAGCCCTTAACTTCAGATATAAAGAAATCAATCAAAAGATACCCATTGATCAGGATAACCAGGACAGCAATAGTCCACGCCAGTCTCTACAATATAAATGAGCAGAAAATTAGACACAGAAAAAATGATGCAAAAGTTTATATCAATTGGGAATCATCTTTTATATAGAAGATGATTGATCACATTTACACTCATTTTCAGACACAATAAAAATTTGCTGAAAGCACATAGATGCTAGTAAACAATTGAAAGGTCGTTTGCAGCTTGAGAAGATTATAAGAAGTCTAAAACTACATGAAATGATAGATTTGTCATGGCCGGCAATCTAAATGCTAGAACTACATAGCAGATAGAGGAGAAAATATGAAAAATTGGTTTCTTAATTTATGAAGTTAATGCATAGTCTCTAGACTAACAGATCTTCTTGCTGATTTGTTTTTGTATTTACATAGAGGGACTTTGCATTTTGTGCAACTGGAAGCCCTTGGCAATATATTCCGCAAATCAAACTGCAGATGCAATACTATAACTGTTAAAATGGCATTGAAAAACCAATTTCTAGGAGCCAAGACCTCTGTAGCCTGATGTTCTGACATGAAGAACAACAGGTATTGAACATGGAACTTTTCTGGTTCTATTTCAACCGTGCAGCTGCCAGCTGCCAGCTGCCAATGTATCACACATGACAGCACAGACAACACAAAAGTTACTAGAAATGTGAGTCAACAGTTTACCTCAAGAACAGGCCCGATTTTAAATACCCCCATGACCTGCTCCTTGGCTACCAAGGTCAGAAGAGGGATAAGCGCGAAAGGAATCTGCATCGACTGGAGCACATTAAGCCACTCATTCAGAATATCCAATGAAGCTTCAGATGTGTTGAAAATGATAGCCACAATAATAGTTGGGACAATAGCAAAACTCCGTGTTATCAATGCCCTCATCCATTTCTTTAAACGCAGGTTGAGAAAACCTCCCATGATAAATTGCCCAGCATAGGTGCCAGTTATTGTACTACTTTGTCCAGCAGCCAACAAGCCAATACCCCAGATATAAAGAATTGGAAAGAGTCCTCCACCGTACTTCTCCTCGAGATACTGCCCTGCATTAACTAGTCCTATGCTACTGGCTTGTGGAGTACCATAAAACCCCTTAGCAAACACGGTTGTAACGAACAAATTTATCATAAAAGAGACAAAAAGAGCTACTGAGGACTCAATTGAATAGTAAGTCAGTGCCTCTTGCACCTGGACTTTCTTCTGAGGATCGATCTTTCTAGACTGCACCAAAGCAGAATGTAAGAACACATTGTGCGGCATTATGACACAACCCACCACACCCACAGCTTGTCGAATTGTCTTTGAACCAAGTCTTGGGATTAAAATACCTACAAGAAGGATCGTAATCAATCAGAAGAATGGGTGCGGCCAGTGAAGACATTCACAGAAACAAAATCCAAACACTGAACAGCAGAGTTTTCACTTCCTCTACCAAATAAAATTCTTACCCTTTAAAAGTTCTTTTCCACTTGGCTTGGTATCACCACACATCCAGGCAAATGATAAAGCCATTGTCGCAATCAGAACCGCAAAAACACCTTCCAATTTCCTTACTCCATAATTCTCTAGAAATAAAAACATGAAACTGTCCACACAAACACAAAATAGAGAGGAAAAAAAAACCCAGTTAATAAAACAAATCAACAAACAAGTGCAAATATTAACTACTATCTTCCAGAACTAAAAAAGAAGAAGAAGAAGAAGAGCATCAGAGAATTATCCAAAAAGAAGAGAATGACAATTAACGAGCAATGTTGACTTGATGCCCAACTTCACAACGAAGACAATATAACTCGATCCGAAATTATCAGTTTATTTCAAACCAAATTCTATAAAACCTGTCGAAATCATTAAAAAAAAACATGGAAAAGAAAACAATAGGATTTGGATTCAAGAGTAAATCCAGAAAAAATAAAAAATTATAAACCACAAACAATTCAACACAGCACATACCAATCCGATGCCGTAATTAGAACTCCGGCCCAAAGGGGCAAGAACCCATTACTCAAAATCTGAATAGCAATAGCACTCCCAATAACCTCCTGTATATCAGCACCAATAAGTGCCACCTCCGCCATAAACCACAAAATATACCTAGCCCAATTCGAATACTCATCTCTACACAACTCCGCCAAGTGCCGCCCCGTCGCGACCCCAACACGAGCTGACAACATCTGGATCAACAACCCCATGACTGTTGCCCACAGTAAGAGCCATAACAACGAGTACCCAGCAATCGCCCCTGCCTGAAGATCCCCTTCTAAATTCCCTGGATCTAAAAACGCTATGCTCATTAAGAACCCAGGTCCTGTGAATAGCCAGAGTTTTCTCCATGAGAATGGTGGGACATAATCAACGGCGTCAATTGAGTCTGGTCCTTCCACGTCAACAATCACGATTTTCTCTCGCGCTTCGAATGCTACTTCATCGGAATAATCCTCGCTTTGTAACGATTGAGATGGTGATGAGGATGACAACGGCAACAGACGGTTTGATTCCTCGTCTTTTTCGTCGTCTTTAGAATCCTCTCCTCCAGATGGCGAACTCATTTTTGAAATTCCGTTTTAAATTAGAATATTCCGTTGTGGAGTGGACTGGAGAGGTGCAGACAGCGGGGACCTTAATCTCCGATATGGTGAGGTCCGATGTGAATTTGTTAGGATGGTGGATTTATGATTTTATTTGGTACTGGCTCTCTTTTTTTATATATAATGATGGTTATTATAGAGGAGGTTTCAGGTAATAGATGATCATTGCAGTAGGATATTATATAGCCAATCATGCATTGACGCGCGGTTAATTGGTGGGCTTTTTTTATGGAACTTTGAAGAAACAAGAAATTATAACTTTGAAATTGCTTTGAGAGCATAAATCTGTTCTCTATGCTTTTTTGGCTGAATTTTAGTTAAAACAGCTAGTTTTTAAAAAAAATGATTACATAAAGAGTTATATTATGTTTTTAATAAATTATTATATATGTACTAAAAGAAATGGTGTTTTGTTATTAAAAAAGGTATATTTGTAAATTTTGTCAATTTCTTTTACCGTAAATCTGTCAAAATTATAATTTTCAAGATTTTTTTTAGGAAATAATTTTTTATATACATTTTTTTATATTTAATATTTTTACCATTTTACACTTGGTTCATTTATTACTACTTTATTTTATTTTTAATGGCTTCATGATAGTATTCATTTCATTTGGTAAAATTATAATGTTGCCTTTTTATATATTTGTGTGAAAAAATATTTTTTGAAAAAAATCAGCAAATTTTAACTCATGCATTTTTTATTCTACTTTACTAGATTTACTACAATAGCTTTCATTTCATTTGGAAAAACCTTGATGGTGCCTATTTACATATTCATTTGTGAAAAAATCCATTTTAAAAAACCAATAACTCTTAACTCATGCACTTTCTTACTTTATCATGATTTTATTTTATTTTTATCATTTTATAAAAACTTGTAGTCATCTTGTTTCCATACAGATATTTATTTTTCAAATAAGAATAAAAATTGCATCGGCAAGTCTTTTCTTTTTAATTAGGATGTCAAATTTTTCATAAATAATATAGTTAGAGAATTTTTTATTTTTAGTGATGAATGTTAATATTTTTGTGAATAACCTAATTAATGATTCTACCTGTGTAAATTTATGTGAAGATATGAATGAAAGAATCAAAGTAGCTTGGAGTTGAGTTGTTCATTACACTTGCAAAGAAATAAAATATGCAATGTGATTCAATTAGCAAGGCTAGGTTAAAGGAGTTCTAAAACTATTCAGGTGTGTTCTTTGCATCTATTTTTATACAAGAATGTTAAACCTTGCTTAAGTTCCTTAACTTATTTTTCTTGCAATTTGTTGGTTCGTTCTTGGTTAAGGATTTATGAGTTAATATTATTTTAGCTATTTAAGAATGTATTAATTTAAGGATGCAAACGAGTTTGGTTGTTTCTTTACCGGGTCAATGTATTTTTTGTAATGCATGTCACTTGGATAAAACAAATTAAAATTCAGGTTATACAATAAATTACCATCCTGATTTTTTTAATTAGGGTTAAATTAATGATAATCATGTGGCTATCCTGATTTAATAATTGTATTTACATGGTTAAAATTAGATAGTGACATGATTATTATGCTACTAGATCTTTGAGATAATTTGTTGGATGAGGTTATTGTTTCACATGTCTCTAACAATTTTTTATTTCTTGAACATGATATGGAAATGGATAAAATAAATGTCTTCATGTTTCTTATTTCTAATTTACTTAAGACAACACTAAATGTCTTCATGTTCTTTTGAGATGAGCACATATCATTTTTTAATCTTTCCTTTCTTGCATCTCTCTCATGCCACATATATATATAAGTTGAAGAAATAAAGTTTTATTAGTAGCTATGATATAAACTTATAGAAATCGTTTGGTTGTGAGAATTGATGGAAGAGAGGAAATTGTATTTAAATAAACATTAATAATAAATGAAAAGTCCTAATCGGAATAATAATAATAATAATAACGATACACCGTATATCATGTGGATGGATGGGATATGATAGAAATTGCAGCAGAAAGGCCCACGAGAAAATGTTAACAGAAAGGAGGACGATGAGCACCTTTCTTTATCCTCATGGAAGAAGGAATTCATGCCATTCAGCACAGCAAGCGGTGCGAGACAAGGCATATGCTGACTTCTCATTGTCTTCAAAAAAGCAACGATGAACATCTCATGGCTTTAGCCTTGTTGGAGGCCGTGGCATCTCAGCTCATGGCCATTAACTTGAGCTAATGAAGGTAGCATACGCGGAAGCAGATGATGTTCGAGGTACTTTCTGCAGATTTCTTGCATTTATTGCCACATGATAGCCAATTCCCTGTCGTTTACTTTTGATTTAAAAAACAAAAAAGCAGTCGTAAATATCCATGAATTGAAGGAACAACCCTTACGCAGTCTGTAACACAACGTTCAATAACCACAACGAAATAAACAGCTTCAGTTTTTTATGGTCATGATACAAGTGAAGAAGTTCTAAACAGGGAATAATCGGAAGAAGAGACTAGCTATGGATCCGGATGGTACACAAATTTGATTCCCACATTATCATCTAAAATAAAAATAAAATCGTATGGATGGCACAATGTGAATGATTGATTAGTACTAAGACCACAATTAGCCTTAAACGACAGGTTTGTGTCCAAGCACATGAAACTATCCTGGGTGCCATCGCTTGGATGCAGGGCCAAACTATGTCTTATATAAAAAATAATATTTAGGTATTGAAATGAGTTTCAAAAAAAGACATGAAAAATATATAATAACACTAATTTGTGTTAAGCTAACATGAGATATCTCATTAAATTTAAAGTTTAAGTTATATGATTGAAATAAAAAAAATTATAAAGTTTTTTTAAAAAATATATTAATTTTTTTAACTTATAATAGAGATCAAAATCACCATTACTGCTATCATTAATAAGTAATACCATTACTATTATTTTTATTTTTATTATTATCATTATTGTTATTAAAACTACTTTTGTTATTATTGTTGTTACTAATACTATTATTATTATTATTATTCATAATTATTATCAATATTTTTATTATCATTCTTCTTATTTTTCTTCTTCTTCTTCCCTGTATTATTAGTATTATTATTACTATTATCATAATTTTTGTTATCATTACAATTTTATTATCAATATTACTATTATTAGTATTATAATAAATTATTATTACTACTACTACCACCACTAATATCACCACCACCACCTATATCATTTTTATTATTATTAATTTATTATTATTATCACAGTTATTACTATCATTATTATTATTATCACTATTATTATAATTATAAACAATATTACTATCGGTGTTATTGTTGATGTCATGATCATCATCGTTATCATCATCAAAAGTCATAAAAAAATTTACAAGAGTGCAAAGGGAAAAAATTAAAAGTAAAAGAACTGAATTAAAAAAATTTGTACAAATTAAAAATTAACTGTTAAATTAAAAATAAATAAAGTTTTATCAAAAATAAAAAATGATAAAAATACAAATACTAAAATTAAAATTAAAAAAATTAAATTTAAAATATTAATAACAATGATAACCATGATATATTTATCAAAATAAATAAGAAAAAAAAAAGAAAAAAATCATCTATGATAAACTAATTATATTTGGACGACACAAGCCAATCATAATAAAAGACTATTGATTTTTTTAACTCTTGGAGTGTTTTTATTAATTTATTATTTATTAAAATATGAAATATAAAAAATACTCTCAAACAAATCATAATACATTATAAATCATCTAAAAATATCACAATTAATTCTTTTTTAATTAAGATCACAAACATCACTCCATTATTTTAATGATTTAGTGAATAGCAAAGAGTGTGTATCTCCACAGTAAAATCAACTCCCCTTTTGGAATGTTTTTTATTACCCATGTCAAGTAGATACTCTCAAACAAATCATAATACATTATAAATCATCTAAAAATATCACAATCAATTCTTTTTTAATTAAGATCACAAACATCACTCCATTATTTTAATGATTTAGTGAATAGCAAAGAGTGTGTATCTCCACAGTAAAATCAACTCCCCTTTTGGAATGTTTTTTATTACCCATGTCAAGTAGATCTAGGTATACGCTTAGGAGGCTAAAAGAGGCTTCTGATGTACATGCGTGACATTGCATATCTCGACCAGCACCAAGACCCCACCAGAACGCGACAAAGACAAAAGAAGGCCTCATTTCATTGATTTGATCGTACTGCAAGTCACAATCCTCCAATTTCTTGTTCACATTGCTTGCTATGCACTTCCAGAATGGGTAAGAAACAGGCTTAGAGACAAGAGACATGATGCACAGTAAAATTACTCGTGCGATCGAGGGCTCAAAGCGAAGGCAGCCATTTTGTTTTCTCATCCTCCTTTTCTCTATGATGCATGTGCATGTATTATTGCTGGTTCCCATCATTAATAAAGCTTTTTATCTCTAATAACATGGGCCATGCATGCCCGAATCTACGATTTAACGGGCAATTTATTTGCCATTCACAAAGCAACACATGTGGCTAGACCGCCGTCTTCGTGTCAAACTGGAGTCATGAATCATGGGAGAATGCATGTAGTTGGTTTTGTTTTTTATTTTTTTTTTAAGTTTCTTTACTTGAAAATATATTAAAATAACTATTTTTTAATTTTGACAATAATATATTAAAAATTTTCAAAAACTATTAAAAATAATAATTTAATATTTTTTAAAGTAAAATATACTTCAAAAATTAAAATATGTATAGTTATTATACTCTTAAAAACTCTAAATATTTTTAAATACCCTAAATACTTGCTGAGAAAAAAGTTTGAGCATGCTTGGGCGTGGCCGACATATGGCTTTCAATGGCTGGGCCTTTGCCATGGTGAAACCAGGCCTCTCGGTCATATCCAACGATTTATCACCCATTTTCTGCCACTCAAAACACTGAGTCAGCGAGCCCAATGCCACCCCCACCATTCTCAAGGCCAAGCCTTCTCCAGGACAGCTCCTCCTGCCATACCCAAAAGGCATCAGCCTAAAACCATCTCTTGCCCCCTCCAGGCCATTAAATCTCTCAGGCCTGAATTTTTTTGGGTCCAACCAGATTTTAGGGTCATTTTGTATGGCCCACACGTTCACAAATAGCATAGTGCCACGTGGAACGAGGAACCCTCCAACCAGGCATTCCTCTGATGATTCATGAGGTACTAGCAGCGGAGCTGGTGGGTACATCCTTAGTGTTTCATTTATGATGCTTCGTAGATAAGGAAGTTGGGCAAGATCCGCTTCATCAATTAGACGATCAGGTCCAATATACTCGTCGATCTCTTTTTGAGCCTTTAGGAGGACTTCCGAATGGTTGAGCAGGAGTGAAAGTGCCCATTCCATTATACTAGATGAGGTGTCTGTTCCTGCAAATAGGAGCACCTACACTCGGAAACAAGACATTGTGATGATCAGTGGCAGTTAGAGAGTCGACAAAAGAGACGCAAACCGAATTACCATGAAGTGATCTACCAAATCCATAATGGCTGTGAAATTATTATGACCTGTGTATTGCAGTTACTTGAATATTTTAGTCAGACAAGACTACAAGTCCAGCAGATTTCATCCACCATGTTTAGAACAGTTGCACAGCGTTGACGCTTTATCATGTTTCTCAATCACATTCCACTGTCATCTTAATTTCAATGATTCCCATTGCAAAATGACTAATAAAATAAGACAATTTTTTCATCAGATCGCAGTCATTTTAAGTTTGACGATGCCAAAAATAGAGTACGGGCGGATTTTAAATTATGGTCTAATTACCCTATTGATGAGAATATATGTTTTGTAAATTGAGCAAGTGATTGCAGATCTTACCAGCATAAGCCCTTTGATAATATCATCCGTGTAATACTCAGGTTCGGTTTCTTGTAATGAAAGCAGAACCTGAATCATAGTCCTTTTCCTTTTCCTTTCACCACAACAATCACTCTCCAAAACTCTCCTTTGTTCTTCAATCAAACACTGCATGAAACTGTCCCTCTTCACTCGGCACTCTATCAATCTCTTCTCCATCTTCCTTGATTTAATCCAGGGTACGTAGTCTCCGATTATGGTTTGGCCAATTAGAGTATACATCTCAGCATGAATCGCACGAAACCTTTGTGCTTGTTCCACATCAGAAACATTGTCTCCATAATACCTCTTTCCAGCTACCATCTGCATGATGATGTTCAGAGTTAGTTCGAGGAATGCTTTCTTCATATCCACCACCTGGTTCTGATTACGATAGAGCCCGCCAATCATCCATTTTACCTCCTCTAGGTGTGTGGCAGAGAGCATCTGGAGGCGATATGCAGATAAGACTTCAATAGACACGATCTTTCTAAGGTTTCGCCAGTGGTCACCGTAGGATGCCCAAAAAAGGTTTGTACAGTTGTAACCAAGGTGTTTTCCAATGAGTAGACGAGGGCGGTTAGCAAAGACTACATCGTTTTTGGTAAAACATTCTTCAGCTACTGAGGGGGATGAGGCAACAAGGACTCGACGGGATCCGAGTCGTAGCAAGACAACGGGGCCATATCGATTGGATATATTGGACAGGGTCCTGTAAATTGGCTTCTTAAACAGGTAGAGATGGCCAATGATCGGGAGTGAAAGGAATGGACTAGGCGGGAGGTTTTGGATCTTGTCTAGGAGGTGTCTTGTGATCACATACAAGGCTAAAAAAACAGGAAAATAGAGAAATAGTGTCGCCATGATCAATTTGCCAATGGCGAATCTCCTTGTCGTTTGAAGGTGTATTACGTTAACCCACAGTTGAAGCTTGTTAAAGTATATGCCTCTGATCAAGTCTGCCAAAGAAGCAACCATGCTAGCTCGACCTTCGTCTAGATTTGAATTTGAGTTGAAATGTTTCGACCATAGGACCAAATAAATTGAATAGCCATCAATTCATATCGGCCTAGCTTTTTTGCTCTGCACAAGTTCTGAATGAGGAATCAGCAACAAAACCGAAAAGAAAATAGCAAGAAGATTGTCGTGGCTCAAAAAAGACCAGTAATAAAGAACATGTATAGCACAAATGTCACATCATCTTTTATTCTCAGCTAGATGAGAAACAGCATCTCTACGATAGTTTTCAAATCATCAGTCTCATTGGAATAATTGCAACAAAGTGGGCATCTAACAAAAGTGAAATTATTATTTTCCCGATGGTAATTACGACTTTCCACAAATTTCATTGGTAATTTTAAAATTGGATGGCTTAGTCTTTTTACATTTTTCTTAATATTCTTATATAATTATTTTTAAGGCAGGTTTGTTCTTTAAAAATTAATTTTTTAAAAATTATTTTTCAAATTTTTTTATATTTATTTATTATTAAAAAAGTTGGTATACAGAAAACACTTTCCGATTAACAAAAAAAACTTTCTATCAAAAACAAATTAGCTTGATTTTCGGAAAAGTATTTTTTTTTACTAAATTTTTTTTTCTACAAATTATTTTTTAAATTTTCTTGTATTTGTTTGCCGTTAGGAAAGTTGATCAACGAAAAACTCTTTCTAATAAAAAAAAATTAGTTTAGTTTTAAGAAAAATATTTTTCTAGAAAATTTAGACGGAAAACACTTTCTGAGAGTTGTGAAAAATTTAAAAATATCATTATTTACTTATTATATCAAATTTGATTCTCAAACTTTTAATTATTATATATATTTTGTTTTAAATATTTATTTTTTAATTTAATTTCTTAAAATTTAATTTTTATATTAACTTTGGTCCTTATTTTTATAATTTTTATTTTTATTTCCTATTATTTTTTATTTAAATTTTTTATCTATCCAATTTAGTCCTCATTCTTTTGATTGTTACTCATTTTATTTGAAATACTTTATGAAATATTAATTATTATTATTTTAATTTCTTCATCTTTCTTTTTTCTTTAGGTTTGATCTTTATTATTTTGATCATTATTTATTTTATTTGAGATAATTTATGAAATTATATTTTTTTCAATTTCATTCTCATTTAATTTTTTAATTTGTACGATTTGTTTCTCATTATTTTAATAAACTTGAAAAAATAAAATATTAATAAGTTATTTTCCAGTCCATTTTCTATAACATAACCAAATACTGAAAAATATTTTCCAGTTTATTTTTCATAACACTATCAAATATCAAAAAATAATTCACTTTTCAGGAATTTATTTTTTCAAAAATTTATTTTTTCAAAAAAAATAATTTTTCTGTAAATAAACAGAACTTAAAATAAAAATATTATTTAAATTGAATTGAGAGATTTTTTATATTTTACTTTTCACAACACAATCAAAATGATTTCTTTGTCTTTAATATCAAGATTTTCTTACATTGTCTTCGATGGCTTGTTTGTATCTTTGTTTTTGATTTTTTTTTTGTGATTATTTTATAATTTTAGAGGAAAAAATGATGTTTGGATAAATGTAAAAAACTTAAAAATAAAAAGTTGCTAGCAATATATTGCTAATGAAGAGACCACTTCATCGTGTTTGAGCGATATTTTGCATTGGCTTAATGCGACAAAAAATTAACCTTTTATTGAGTTTTTTGATTCGTTATAGTAGGGCCTACCTTCCTGAAAGGATGTATTGTGTAATTCTCTCCGGTTTGGCACTAGTTTGGTTTTTTTTTTTCTTTTTTTTTCATGCCTGACTTTTAAATTTTCATACCCTTCAATTCATTTTTTCTTCTGATTTAATTCTAATTCTTAAAAAAAAAGAAATTTATTTGAATTATTTTAAATATTAAAATTTATTTTAAATATTAAAATTTATTTTAAATTTTATTCCTCGTCGATTTTTTAATTTAACAGATTTAGTTCAAGTACCTATTCTTAGTATCCTAATATTCTATAATTTGATTATTTTTTTATTTTGCAGTGAAATTTTAAAATATTACACCTTTCAACATGAAATTTATTTATTTGCTAAGGTAACTCAAGTTATTTCAATTTACAAGTTTAGTGAGATTTATTTTTTTTATTCGAACTCAACTTTGTTATCATCTATCCCATATAATTAAAAATAATAGTTTTAGAAAAAAATTATATATAAAATTAAAACAAGTGAGGAAAATAATGTAACTTTCCACACATGTTATTGTGGATTGTAAAAAAAAATAATTTTTTAAATTATATTTGTTAATTTTACTTTTTTAATATTGAGCAAGTTAAAATTTTAGCTTTATAATTTTTTTAAAATATTATATATTGCTATGGTATTTTTCTACATGATTTTTTTATTATATTATATATAAAGTTAAAACATATAGGAAAGTACTATATCTTTCCTCACATATTACTATGGATTGTTATAGTATCTTTTTTTTTCCCTCAAAATTATTGTTGTTAGTTTTTTTTTAATATTAAAATGGTTAAAAATTTAGTTTTGTAATTTCTTTCCTTTAAAATACAGTGGATTGCTATGGTATTTTCATATAGGATTTTTCTATTTTATTTTTTAAATTATATTTGTTGATTTTTTTTAGTGTTAAGTTGATTAAGAATTTAGATTTGTAATTTAAAAAAAAAACATTGTTAATCACAATAGTGTTTCTCCATATGGTTTTTTGTTTTTGTTTTTTTTTCAAAATTATCATTCTCGATTTTATTTTTTAATATTAAACTAGTTAAGAATTGTAATTATAATATCTGGGGAGTGCACTATAACTTTCTTCATAAATTACTCTAGATTGTTATAGTTTTTTTTCCATATGTTTTTTGCGTTTCTCACTAAAATTATCTTAATCAATTTTATTTTTTAAATATTAAACTGATTAAGAATTACAATTACAAGTAAATACAAGTAAGGCTAAATCAAGTGAAAAAAGACTATAGCTTTCCTCACAAAAAACTATGGATTGCTAAAAATTTTCCTTACATGGTTTTTTTCTAATTTTTTTATATTTTTTAATAATATTTTTTAAATTATTTTTATTGATTTTATTTTTTTAATATTAAGTTTGTTAGAATTTAACTCTGTAATAAAGTTTAATCATATGAGGAAAAACACTATAGTTTTCATAACAAAACAACGTGGGTTGTTACAATGTCTCTTCTTATGGTTTTTTTCTTATGATTTTTTTAAGAAATTATCTTTGTTATTTTTATTTTTTTAATATTGAACTAATTTATAATTAGAATTACAAGTAATTACATGTAAGACTAAATCATATGGAAAAACATCTTAACTTTCATCACAAAATATTGTGAATTGCTATAGTGTTTCCAACATGATTTGTTTTTTGTTATATATATATTTTTAAGATTATCCGTGTCAATTTTATTTTTTTAATACTGAACTGATTGAAAATTTAGCTTTTTAATTTTTTTTCTTTGAGATAGTGTGAATTATTGCATTGTTTTCCAACATGATTTTTTGATGATTTTTTAAAATTATCTTTATTAATTTTATTTTTTTTAATATTAAGTTAGTTAAGAATTATAATTAAAATAAAGCTAAATTATGTAGGGAAAGAATTGTAATTTTTCTCATAAAATACTATAAATTGCTACAATATTTCTTTAAATAATTTTTTTATAATTTTTTCTAAAATTATCCTTATCAATTTTATTGGAGAAAGCACTGTAGTTTTCCTTATAAAATATTGTCAATTGTTTCAATGTTTTTTCTTATGAGTTTTTTCTTTTAAAATTATCTTTATCAATTATTTTTAATATTAAGTTGATAGAGAATTTAGCTTTGTAATTTTTTTTTTATTAACAAAAAAACTAAATCATACGGGGAAAGCACTATATCTTTCCTCATATAATACTATAAATGGCTATATTTTTTTTTTAATTTTTAAATTTTTTATCACCAACATATTTTTTTTTCATTATAAAATTTTTTCTTAATTATATCTTTAATTTCTATTAACTATATAGCACTAATTTGTAATTATAATATTATTAAATATATTTATTTTATAAACTCTCCGGCCACCAGCATGACATTTTGTATCCTTAGTAACTAGTGCTAAAAAAAATATCTATAAAACATATATATTTATTTATAAATCTGCTTTTATATTTGAAATAATGTCTAAACAACCCTTTCTTTTCAAAACAATGCCTCGGATGGATAAACAAAAACATAAACAGAAACAAATAAAAAAAAATCAGAAAACCCTATCCCCTATATTTTTCAATCTTCCTCCTCTCTCTCTCTTGCATAGCTGCCAATCCCCCTGGCTTGGCTCTCCTCACGACGACAACCACAGTTAACCTAGCCCTTCATCTCTCTCATTATCTCACCTGCCAAGACAAGAACATATACCCCCTTCCGAAGATAAGTGGAAGAAGAGCAACCATTTGCTCAACAATTTCTTTACTTGACGGGCGCGTAGTGTTTGTATCTATACTGTGGCATCACAAAACTTTGGTTTTGTCGAACAAGCAGTGCTGTAAATTTATACATTTGACACTATCCATTGAAACCGAGTTGCCTGAAATTCAATTATTTCATCTTTATCCACCCATTGGGTTTTACATAGCAAAACGCTAAAGCTTTAGTAGAAATGAAAGAAAGAGACAAGAACCCTTTAGTCATTCAAGCACAAAAGACTTGTCAGTGATATAACTACTGGAGTAGTACAAGATTGAGTGAAGCGTAGCTGTCAGAAGATCCCCACTCCACTGTTGTAAAAATGAACTTCGATTCTGGAAAACAAATAAGTAGTCCAACAATCACAAAGGAAACAACTATTTTTTTTTTAAAAAAAAAATGATTAACCTGTTACTTTTTCTCTAGTAAAACCATCCGAAAAAGAAATTTTCCATTTCTTCTCTTTTCTTTCTTTTTCAATTTTTCTTTTCTATTCTTCTTGTAAAATGGTTCGGGTGGAGTTGGTCTTGTGATAGCATTTTGATGAAAAGAATTGATGAAATTTTCAGGTGACTTCACGGTGGCCATAAAGGTTAAAGATTTTGATGGGTGGTGGTTGGGCTTGCTGTTACAAGGAGAACAAGTATTGTTGTGGTTATGGGTTTGGAGGATGAGGTGACGGTGAGATTGAGAGTGATATATAGGTGAGGGTATTATTGTCTTTTACTTATTCTCAAAATATGCTTCTATCAAGGTTACTAAGTGTAATCTTCATAAATTGGTTGTTATATAAAAAAAACCAAATCATTATTTATTTTTATATTTTATATTTTGATAATTTTTTTAAAATTATATTTTTTTATTTAATATTAAATTGAGTTTTTTATTGAACTCGAATCTATAATTTAATGAGTTATAAATTTAGAAGATTAAACTATATTTAGCTTTGTAATTTTTTAATTTTATTATTTAATATTTTTATAGGATTTTTTACTAATTTTAAAAATAATATAGGTTATCTCCAGTATTTTTATTTTCCATTCTTTTATAAATTTATCTTTTTCAAAAAATAAATTTATATTTTGAATTAAATTAAATTTTTAAATATAAACACCACTATGCTTTTGTTTTTTTAAGTATAGCTTATTTGGTTTTTTTTTTTCAATTGATTGGTTTTTATTATTATTATTAGGCTTTAATATTTTGTTTATTAGAATTTAATTTTTTATTTTGTTTAGATTTAGGTTTTATGGGATTATCACAATTCTAATATAAATAAAAAACTTAAAAACAACAAGAAAAATAAAAAATATTTTGAAATAGTAATTTTGAGAGTTAATTTATGCATTTAAAAAAAAAACAAATGGGAAGATAGTTGCTCGAAAATGAGCAGGTAGTTAAAATAATTGATAAAATTTCAGCCTCATTCACCAATTAAATCTAAAACATTCCATAATAGCATTAGAGCATTTCAAAACTTCTAAAGACGTAAAAAATAAAATTAACAATTAAAGAAAGTCAACTCATGAGAGAGATAAAACTTAGAAATCATCGCAGGTACTGAGATATTAAATATTAGTGTTTGTCGTTATATTTTGAGAATATTTATAAAAAAAATTAATATTTTAATATATTAAAAATAAAAAATATTTTTAAAAATTACTATTCCAAGCACACGTAGCTGGAAACTTACATTCGAAATTGGAAAAGTAAATGATATTTGAGAGGTATATTTGTTTTTTGGAGAAT
>SRLM01000162.1:2118667-2300610 GCA_015708895.1 Populus ilicifolia
TATATATATATATTATTTTTAATATTTATTTTTTTAATTTTATCCTTTAGAATTTAATTTTTATATTAACTTTGATCCCTAATTTTATAATTATTATTTACTTTTTTCTTATCATTTTTTTAAGTAAAAATTTTTATCTATCAAATTTCATCTTTATTTTTTTTTATTACTTATTTTATTTGAAATAATTTATAAAATATTAACTATTATTATTTTAATTTCTTCATCTTTTATTTTTTTTATTTTTTAGATTTTATCTCTATTATTTTGATTATTATTTATTTTATTTGAGATAATTTATAAAATTATATTTTTTTTCAATTTTATTTTCCTTTAATTTTTTAATTTGTAAGATTTATTATTTATTATTTTAATAAATTTTAAAAAATAAAATATTAATAAGTTATTTTTCAACTTATTTTATATAACATAATCAAATACTAAAAAATATTTTTTAATTTATTTTTAATTACAATAGCAGTTTACTAAAATTTACACTACTTTCATGCAAACAGTTACTTGATAATCAAACTAGCCAGAGACTGCGACCTTTTACAACCAATAAACTTGGCAAATTAATATCTTCTGTTCGGCAGCATATCATAGTGGGTTGGGTGCTTCAACAGGCAACAGCCTCCTTCAAATTTGATGAAGAAGGTTTGCCATCGATGGACGGGAAGTGCAGCTGGCCAGTAAAGGCTTAGCCTTGGGCATACTGAGTCCAGTCCCCTCTGTCATGTCCACCATTTCCTCGCTAACCCTGTTCCATTCGAAACACTGAAGTAATGACCCCAAAGTCAATCCAGCCATGCGCATGGCCAAACCTTCCCCAGGACAACTCCTCCTTCCTGACCCGAAAGGCATCGATTTGAACCCATCTCTAACTCCCTCGGAACCTTCGAACCTTTCTGGCTTAAATTTTGCGGCGTCGTCCCAGATTTTAGGATCATTCTGTATTGCCCATATGTTAACCAACAACATGGTGCCGCACGGTATCTGGAACCCTCCTACCACACACTCCTCTGATGATTCGTGAGGCACTAGCAATGGGCCTACTGGGTACATTCGCATAGTTTCCTTTATGACGCAGTGTAGATAAGGAAGCTCAGCCACATCAGATTCATCAATTAGACGATCGTGTCCAACAACCTTGTCAATTTCATTCTGTGCTTTCTTTAAAACCAGAGGATTGTTCAGCAGAAGTGACATAGCCCACTCCATTGTCCCCGCTGTAGTATCTGTCCCGGCAGCCAGTAGAACCTGCATATACGTGAATTAAAGAATTAGCGCATGAATTCGAACTCCTCATGAACAGTGGCCGCTAAATTGTGTGCGCCTTGCATTTTGATCAATATATAAAAATTAAAATTAAAATTAAAATAAATAGAAGAAAAAATAATTAATTCTAGGACTCTCACTAGCAGATCTAATGAGGAAATAACTTGAAAGTAATAAAATTAACGAGAGGCTTTTCCCGTCATTTTTCATTCTATAAGACAAGCCCACCTCCAACTTCTTCTGTTTGTTTTTTTGGGAGATTGTCTCATCTGAAGAGTGAAATTTAACGCCACCCAGATCTGTTATAGCATGTTAGGAAATAACTTCAAAAGTGTTTTTTTAATTTTAAAATATATAAAATTATATTTTTTATATTTTAAAAATTATTTTTTATACCAGTATATTAAAACAATTTAAAAATATTAAAAATATATTAATTTAAAATAAAAATAATATTTAAAAAAAAAACATTTTTAAACAACCACCACGAAAACAAAAACCTTACCAACATAAGGTCCTTGATAGTTTCATCCTTATAGTACTCAGGTTCTGATTCCTGCAGTGTTAACAAAACCTCAATCATGGTCTTGTAATTTCTCTCATTAGAAAAACAGCTCTTGTTATTCCCCATTCTTGTCCTGTGCTCATCAACCAAATCTTGCAGAAACCCATCTCTCTTTTCCTGCAACTTCATCAACCTCTTCTCCGTTCCTCCTATCACAGCTAATACATGTAAGAAGTCTCCCACAGCTGATGTGCCACTGGCCTGGAAAGTCTCTGTCACGATCTCTCGAAATCTCCTCCCCTCCTTCACTTCGGCCTCGTTTTCACCGTAATATCTCTTTCCAGCTATCATCCTCATCATCACATTTAGCGTGAGCTCGAAAAATGACGATTTCAAATCTATGATCTCATCATTGTTTTTGAAGAGACGGCGAATCAACAACTTGACCTCTTCCGTGCGTATGCTAGAAAGCAACTGGAGACGGTTAGGGGATAAGATTTCAAGGGAGGAGATTTTACGAAGATTGCGCCAAAGCTCACCATATGGTGCCCATGGAAGGGTCGTGTAGTTGCGGCCCAAGTGTTTTCCTGCAAGGAGTTGTGGACGATTGGCAAAGACAATATCATTCTTGGTCAAACATTCTTCTGCAGCTGATGGGGAGGAAACTACAAGAACACGACGGGAGCCAAGCTGTAGGAGTACTACAGGGCCGTGCCTGTTGGATATCTTGGATAGGGATCGGTGGAGGGGTTTTTTGAGGAGATGGAGATGACCTATTATAGGGAGAGCAGGGAATGGGCTTGGTGGGAGGTTTTGGATCTTGTTGAGGAAGTGATTGGTAATTACATAGAGAACTAAATAGAGGAGCATAAATTGCCAGAACATGGTGGTTTACTGTTTATACAAGAACAGACTAGCTCTGTCAAGACCGGAGATTGTAATGCTGGTTAGGGTTGCCAACAAGCAGATATATGTATTTGAATTTTGAATGCTCTGCAATATGCCCACGGAAGCAAAAGGAAGGAGATATTTCCTTAATGAAAACGACAGTACCGTAAGAAAGTTTCAACCATGCATTAATAATCCATAAACGATCTTGACCCCCCCACCTACTCCCGCAAAGTCGGCCTCCATAACAGATCTGGACCGCTGCCTAATCCCCGCCTTTGTTTTACGGCTAAAATTGTTTTTAAGAATCTGCTAGGAAGTTTTTTCAATGGGATCAACTAATGAGTTCTAAAATCAAAATCATGACAAGATATCAGTGGTGGCGACTAATTTTCATTTTATTTTTTTGTTTCCAAACCATTTTATCGTTTGAAACGACTGTCCATGACGAATAGGTTACCATAATGTTATTTAACGATAAAGTCTTGTATTTTTTAATTATATTTAATTTTTATATTTTAAATATGACTTATAAAATAAAATTGTTAGTGACGCCGGATTCTTTATAATAATATATAACATATTTCATCACAGGGGATGCTAAAAAGAAAGTCTTCTTAAGTTTTCAGATGTCAGCGTGAGCTGTATATTTTTATTTTTCCCTCGCAAAAAAACCTAAAAAGAAAATTTCAATTTGAAAAGGAAGGTTCATCGTGGAGCTATGGATACAGCCTTTTTGTTTCTCTATTTTAAAAGTATTTTTTAAAATAAATTATTTTTTATTTTTTTATTTACTTTAAATTAATATTTTTAAAAGTTTTCAAATTATTTTGATAATTTTTTTAAAAATAAAAAAACATCATTTATATACTTTTTAATATAAAATATTATTTAAAAAACAACTACGACCAAACAAGCACTAATCCAGCTCCCTCTTTCATGTCCACCATTTGCTTTCCCTGTCCTCTCGTCTCCCGTTCAAAGCATTGAAGCAGCGACCGCAAGGCTAAGCCGAAAACTGCAAGCGTGAGAAACAAAAGACCAGAACAACGAAGTGTCGTCAGGTTCGAGAAAGAAGATTCACCATTGCAGGGCGTGGTCTACATTTAGCCCACAGTGGTTGGGCCTTAGGCATTGTGAGCCCAGTTCCTTCGCTCATGTCCACAAGTTCCCCACCGACTCTCTCCCACTCGAAACACTGAATAAGAGATCCCAAAGCCAGCCCAACTATCCTTGTAGCTAAGCCCTCCCCAGGACAGCCTCTCCTCCCAGCACCAAAAGGTAAATATATGAACCCATCTCTTTTTCCCTCTGGGCCATGAAACCTTTCTGGCTTGAACTTTGTGGGCTCCTCCCATAAGTTGGGATCATTGTGTACAGACCGCATATTCACTAAGAGCATGGTGCCTCGCGGGACTAGAAAACCTCCAACAGTGCACTCCTCTGATGACTCATGAGGCGGGAGCAGTGGGGCAGCAGGGTACATTCGGAGAGTCTCGTTGATGATGCCTTGGAGATAGGGAAGCTTGAGAAGGTCTGATTCTTCAATGAGCTTGCTTGGACCAATAATGGTATCAATTTCGATCTGGGCCTTCGTCAAGGCCTGTGGATTGTTCAGCAAGAGTGACAATGCCCACTCCATGGTCCCAGCTGAAGTGTCCGTCCCCGCAGATAAGATTACCTGTGTTAGAATACCAAGCAAAACAAAAGATGAATGGACCTCGTTAACTTCTGAGTGCTACATTAATTGACAAGCTTAAGGGGCTAGCCTGCCAGGCACGCCACTTGATGAGAGAATTTTCACTTGCATATCAACGGCATTCAATTCGTCTTTAAATGTACGAAGCAACGAGCGCTCGTTTTCCGGGAAAAATCTCAAAGACTAGTTATCTCTAATTAATTTGCTTGTTTAATTGGGAAATATGGATTGGTAGTCGCGATTTGAAATATCTGTTTATCAAAACTCTTGTGCAAGTTTCAAGTGCAACATCCGACAAGAAAAAGGCATTGCCACACGTTTTATTCAAATGGTCAGTTACGGCACTAGCACAAGAAGTCCACTGAATCTATATTATGGGAGTTAAATAGAATATTCAAATCAGAAGAGATAATTCAAGATTGTGATTTTCTTAGGGATTTGGAGAGCTTACTGTCATTAGGCCTCTGATTATTTCATCGGTATAATACTCAGGTTCAGTTTCTTGCAAGTTTAACAGGACATCGATCATGGTTTTACTGCTCCCTTGATCTGAAGCAGACTCGCTCTTAACTTTTCTATGCTCTAGAATCAAGCCCTGAACGAATTCATCCCTCTTTCTATGCAATAAAGCCAACCTTTTCTCAACATTGTTCAATCCAATCCATTTCAATGCTGGCACAAAATCTCCAATATTCGTAGCTCCACTTAATTCAAAGGTCTCTCTCACAATTTCTTTAAACTGCCTTGCTTCACCCAATTCTGCTCTATCCTCTCCATAATATCGCTTTCCGGCAATCATCCGCGTAATGACATTAAGCGTCAGATCGAAAAAAGTTGACTTGGCATCAATTGACATGAACTCACCACCCCTGCAACCTTTAAAAAGCTGATGAACCAATAACCTGACCTCATCAGCCCGTATATGATAGAACATCTTCAGGCGATTGGTTGATAAGATTTCAAGAGCAGCTATGCGCCTCAAATTGCGCCAGTGGTTTCCATATGAGGCCCAAGTAAGCGTTGTATAGTTATACCCAAGATGTTTTCCAGCAAGCAGCCGAGGTCGATTTGCAAAAATTATGTCATTTTTAGATAAGCACTCCTCTGCAACTGAAGGGGATGATACGAGGATGACAGGACGAGAGCCAAATTGAATGAATAGAATTGGACCATATTTGTCGGAAAGACTGGCAAGAGTCTGATGGAGGGGTTTCTTGATGAGATAGAGATGACCAATAATTGGCAGGGAGGGGCCTGGACTCGGTGGAAGGTTCCTGCTGATTTTGCATAGGTGTTTTGAGAGGAAATAGAACATCAAGAAGAGAATGAAGCAGGAGTATAATGAGATTTCCATGAAGAGAGTTACCAATATTTTCTGTAATTCAGAAACTCTCGGTAGTTTAGGTCTTCAGGGCCTTTTTTTCAGCCTTTATTTCAGTATAAGACAGAAGCAGGAGGGGGAATACAATTTAACTAGGTTATTGCTTGTTTCGCGTTGGATGCGGGTCGGACAATTGTTTTTTAAAACATGAAAAATACAATGTCAAAGTTTTTTCTTTTTTCAAGAAAATTTTTTTATTATAAACTCAAACATTTAATCATTTAATATATAAATTTATTTTTTTTAAAATATCAAGATGACTACATCTCCCGTAAACAAGTTAATTCAAATTAATATATTAAATTTTTGTAACTTGGTAATACATCTTATTGATTTTATAACACTATTTTTTTAAAATTTATTTACAATATGATAAAAAAAAAGACAGTCTTAATATCAAAAAACAAATATATTATCTAGACACTTTGTAAATTGCAAGTAATATTTTTTAAATAAAAATTAATATTAATATATCTTTATTTTTATTTCATTAAATATAAAATGATGAAATTGAGTAAAGAAAAACAAAACAAACTGATCTGATTCGACCTGAATTAGAGTAACAAACTTGTAGTCTGAATAATAAAAATCATATCAATATAAGTTAATTTATTAAATTTATAGCTCAAGTCAATCAGAATAACTCAATAAAAAAAATTCTCAAAACCTATTTTTTAAATAAAAAGCATTGTTGAGTAATGAAAGTTGTAAAGAAGATACATAAAAAAAAAAAACTCAGCTTGTGTCGACTTTTTAAACTTAAAACTATGGTCATTAAATCAAAAACATCATCTCTTAAAAATCTAAAAAACTCATTTCTCAATCAATTAAATATTAAAAAATAAAATTATAAAAAAATTAATTATATAAAAGGATTTAAAAAATAACAATTAAAAGAAAGAGAATCAAAACATAAATAAAAAGTAATTCTACTTTTTATGAAATGGTGAAATTGAAAATAAAATAAAATAAATAAAAATAAAAAAGGGTAAAAAAATTAGGATTGAATTGAAAAAAAATAAAAAGAAAATTTTGATTGAAATGGTTATATTAAAAAAAATTAATTTAACAAAAAAACCCAAAAGAAAAGGAAAAACAATCAAATAAATGAAAATCACATTGAAAAAAAATAATATATCATATTTTGGGATTAAATAATGTAATTAAAAAAATCAAAATATAATAAAAAACAAAAAAAAAAGTAATCACCAACTTTGAAATTTTAAAACAGTAGGAACAATCCTGAAATATTGCAAGGGCAACATGGATTTAGAAGGGAGGAGAGAAAAAAGTGAAGGGAAAGAAAAAAAAAATGTTAGCTACAAGCTATACCACAAATATCCACACATGTTATCTTATATAACAAAAAGATGCATTATCATATCTAATGACATAATAAAAGTTGTTTTTTGATTAACAAGAGATATTGTACTTGTTGTCTGAAAGGCGTGAACACTTTATTCACTTGTGCTAGCTACTTTTTAAAAAATATATATTTTATATTTATAAAAATACTAAATGTTCCTTTAGCTCATTTCAATATTAAAAAAAAAAATGATAAAGTATTCTTGGACGTCAGTTCTTTTACTTTTTTATTTTAAGATTATTTTAATTGTTTTACTATGTTTTTTTTATTTAAAAAAAGGCTTCTTACCTCTAAAATATCTAAAAATAACTAATAAACCATGTATAAATACCGAACTACCTCCAGTTGTTAGTTTCAAGATTTTCGGTGGGAAGGCAACAACCATTGCTACGTTGTTCTAATAAATAGTGTCCCTTTCCAAGGATTATTAGCTTGTGTTTAATAATGGTGAATTGTACACGAGCCTTCAGTTACATTTACCTTGAAGCAATGTGAGGGCTGTAATCAGTTTAACGAGGTGTCGGTGGTTGTTGAATGTGGTAGGAATTAATTTTTAAAATATTATTTATTAAGAAATATATTAAAATAAATTTTTTATTTTTAAAAAATTATTGTTAATATTAATATGATAAAAAATTGTTTTGAAATAAAAAATAATATTTTTTTTCAAAAATATTTTTAAAATATTTAAACAAATAGGATTTGAATGATGCTGGTTGCAATTTGACATGTGTCACTTCACTTTTTTGGAGAAACAACATTCAGAAAGGAGCCAATTTCAGACTGATAAAATCCGTGTAGAATGGGCTCGAGAAAGACAAAAAGGACAGCAGAAAAAATAAACAGATCAAGGCGCGAGCCAGCCAAGCCGAACACAAATAGACTAGACATGCAGAAATTACAGTTGCAAAATGGACAATTATACGCGATACTTGTTTGCTTGCAATTGTTCCTTGCAATGTTTCCTGAATCTGCCAAACTATTAATTATTAGAATAATGGGTGGGTCCGGGCCGGATCGAAGTCACATATCCTCTGAGAAGTTCAAAATCATTCCATATTTGACATGGATCGTCCTTTGCTAAGAGTAGAGAGTGATGGGCTGAAGTTTCTGCAGAACAAATGTTCATGGAAAGTTGAGGCTACTCCAGCGCCTAAATTAGCAAGAGAATGGTAGCACGCAAGCAAGCTTGAAGAAGCAGTTCAGGGTGTCTTGCAGAGCTTGAGTACGCTAAGAATAAAAAAGAAGGCTGGGGAAGATGAAGTTCATAATCCTTTAACCAGAACTAATTAATGGCTGCTTGTGCGTCCAGAGTCTTGGCAACTTGCATGGAGTCAAGGACAAAAAAACAAATAGTTTTTCTGGCTTTCCGTCAATCTAGATCATCGCTGCAAGATGATAACTTAGCCATTGGTGGATCAGCGTTAAGAACTAATGCTGAGATCATGAATAATTTTTATTTTATAAAGGTAATCGATCCTTGATGTGATATAAGAGATAACACCTGCCATGAGAACACAAGGGCACTTATATATTTGCGATTCCATTACTGAACATAAATGGGTCTGGGGTTGTTTGCAAATGTTGAGGGGTTTTTTATTGAAGTATTTTTTATTTATTTTTAATATGAATTTATCAAAATAATTTAAAATTAAATTAAATTTTAATAAAACAGTGGTTGCACTTCTCCTACTCTCTTGGGATTTATTGTGCCGCGGCCGCACTGAAAACTCTCTGCATTCCATTTATAAGGTTACGTGGGGTCATGTATAGTAGAGTGGGTCCCTGATGGGCTACATCAAAATTAAGTTGAGAAAAAAAAAAAAAAAACTGGGTGAGATTCCTAGGCTCGAGATGCTTAGTCATCAACTAATATTTGAAGATATGTTCAAGAAGGTAGCCAGGCTTAAAGCATTGGCCAACATATAAAGGAATATCTTTTTTCTTTTTGTTTTTAATAAGCCAATGGCTCGAGAGTGATGAAGGAAGTGCAAGGCTAGCTGGCAGCTGTCGGACGGGCTCCTCCTTCTTTGTAGCCATTTGTCATTAAGCATAAGGCCAGCTAGAAAGGTTATGACATGTGGCTCCGGATTGACAGAATTATGCCACCTGTATATTTATCACTTTCGCACGGATAAGAGTGAAGCTCCGCCCACTAATTTACAATCAAGTGATAAATTACTTCCTCTTCGTAAACTTTATTGCATTTGCAACGTGTACTTAAAAATTAGGTCTACAGTAGCCAGATTTTTTTTTTCAACTACGACATTTTATGCCCAAATAAATAATTAATTTGTCAAAATTTGTTAAGAACAGTCAAGATTCTGCAATAAACACACCAGGTACAAAACAGGTGGAAATACCATGGGCAATCTAAAATTTGTTAGAAAAAATTTGGTTTAGTCCGTAAAATGTTTTTCCCTCTCTACTCCTTGTAGTTTTTGCAATTTTAATCTTTATCCAAATTATTATTTTTTTTACATTTTCAACCCTTAAATTTAGAAAAATGAGAGAAAGTTGTCAAAAATCATTAAATAAAAGTTTTTATTATAATTAAATTATATAAATAAACCAATCTTAATATCAATAAGTTTCGTGAAACAAGAAAGGTTCCATTTAGGTATTTTTTAATAATCATTTTGCTTTAAAAATAGAACAGGATTGAGATAAAAAAAAACTTTTCCTAGTTAGATTGTTTATTTTAAATTATTTTTTTATTTTTTATGAATTAGTTTTTAAGATTTTAAAGAAGTTTATTATGTGTTTTAAGATATAAATTAGTTGAAATTTGATTTTTAGTTTGAAAAAAAAGCCTCAAATTTTTTTATCGCCGCTGTGATAGTCAAGCTGTAGGCATGTTGCATCATCTACAAAAACATGTGACACATTATCTGTTCACTTTCTTTGGAGAAAAATAAGGTCACTCTTCGCTTTAAAAAAAAAAAGAATTATTTAATGCAGGCATGTGGTGGTAGGCCAACGTGTATGGGCTTTTTAAGGCCAAGATGAGAGGGTTAGATTGAAAGAAGATGACTTGGCTCAGGTGGGATGAGAATTAGGACCTAATTGAAAAATTATTGTAGTACTAGGGATGAAATTCAATGAGTTAAGTGAGATTTAGGGCTTAATTGAAGATTGATTAATGAATTAGGAACCAAGATGGAAAAGGCAAAGGAACAACAAAGGTTGGTGCGTGCAAAGCACTTGCCGCCCTGTAAGAAGCATGGGTTAAACTGTCGTTTCATCCTCATCATCTCTAGATAACACTTGTACAGTTATTTTTCAAGTGCAGCAATGTATCCATCTTTTCTCCTCGGATTCATCAATTTGATTTGTTTTTTTTTCTTTACAGCCTTTTATTTTTTTCATTGTTAGTTTCAGTCCCTTTGATTTAAATTTATTTGAAAATTGGAAAATCCATCCAATTTTTCATACAATCATACGCAAATCCAATGCGAGGGTTTTTTTTACTGCACGAGAAGTTCGCACTGAAAAAATAAAAACAGAATATTAAATTCAATTGTGAAATAGATGAACACAAAATGAACAAATTGAAAAAAAAAGGTAAAAAAAATAAAAAAATCAATTTCTTCACGTGAATCCACTGGGCAATCAAGGACAGAGAGAGTGACTAGAGATGCAACTGTGGATTTCCCAGGAGATTTAGTTCTTCTTTTCCTGCCTTGAATGTTTCGGGGGCCACATGGAAGTTTTTTTTTTTTTTTTCTAACCTTCTAATTGTAAAATTTTAAAGAAGTCGTTACCACTACGAATTTAATGTCAATTTTAAATATAAAATATAAAGGTTGTTATTAGTGATAAACTATATTATATTTTCCAATACTTATCGTAAAACTTCAAAGAAGTCGTTATCACTTGACTAGTCACTCCTTTTCCACCTTCCAAGTGTCATCTCCAAGATCCCATGTCAACATCTCTTTCTTGATCCACCTCTATTCTAGAAATACGTAGCCTACCCTTACAATTAATTATACGTGTGAAGGGAGTCTACCCTTACGATATCTCTTTTTTATTTTTTTTATTATTGTCATTGATTCAGACCATTTTCTTTTATTATCACGCTACACGAGTGTCTCTTTACTTCAGCCCCTCTGGTTCATGGCTTGCGTGTTTTATGTCTTGCAGTGCAATGTTTGTGTAAGTATATTCTCTTTTCTGCAATTATATATGCTTTTATTCGTTAAAAATAATCTCTAGGTCGTAGTTTTGAGTGATACTGTTGATGAATTCAGTGAAGCTGGTAATAGAAAGTATCAAAGACAAATGAGAGGTATTTGTGAGTTTTGTTTCATGTTTTAAATACGAGCTTTGAGTGGAGACATGAATGTCTTCATTCCACAGCAGTCATTGTAAAGACCGAAGGCTTCTGGGTTCGATTTTGTTCTTGTGGAAAAAATATCGAGGAGGATCAATTAATTGGTAATGATCTCGTCTTTATTATCCCAGAGGGGTAATTATAAATTAAAAGATATCGAGTTGGATAGAATAAGATAGCAGCAGATCCTTTCATTCGTTCAAGAATATAATTCGTATAGCGAGACGGTATTTTGAACTTGGATGATTTCCGCCTCGCGGAGACAAAATTTACTATCCTAATTCTTTACTGAATTGAATTGTTAAAAAAAAAAATATATATATATATATATATACACAAGTAAATTTATATTTTTTACTATTCAAATGGTTTTTTGTATTAATTTAACAATACGATACAAGTAAAATAACAGAAAAAAATTGACATATTTTCACTGTATATATAAATTCAAACAAAAATATCTTTAAAAATAAAAAACTCGAGCTTGAAGTTTAGCCCGTGAATGCCCAGTCATTGAACTGGAGCTCAAATGTAAGCATGTTTATTTTATTTTTTTTAAACACAGTAAATTAATATTAACTAATATTCTAAAGGTGTGGAGAATGTATTGTGATTTTTTTTTCACATTACATGCTTCTTCTTCTTCTTCTTTTTCTTCTTTTTCTCTTTTTTTGGGCCTTGCATGTTTTTTTTTTCAAAGTTTGTCTTTTTTTTTGTTTTTAAATTATTTTTATTAATTTTTTTAATATTGAATTGATCGAAAATTTAATTTTATATTCTTTTAAAAAATTGATTGGATCACTATAATATTTCCATGTATGACTTTTTCTATGAGTGTTTTTTTTTAAAAAAAATAGTTTTTGTGGATTTTGCTTTGTAATTTTTTTATTTAAAAGATTGTAGATTATTATAATATTTCCCCGTATAATTTTTATTTTTGCTAGTGTTTTTTCATGTATTATTTTTTAAAATTATCTTTGTTAAATTTTTTAAAAATATTAAGCTGGTTGAGAACTCAATTTTAACTTTTTCCGCGTGTTTTTTTTTACAAAATTATCTTATTTTTTTAAAAAAATTATTTTTATTGGTTTTATTTTTATAACATAGAGTTGGTTGAAAATCTAACTTTATAATTTTTAAAAAAAAACACACTGTGAATTGCTATAATATTTTCCCACATGTTTTTTAAATTTTTTTATGGTCTTTTCTTAAATTGTTCTTGTTGATTTTTTTTATATTGAGTTAATTGAGAATTTAAATTTGTATTTAAAAAAAACACTGTGAATTACTACAGTGTTTCCCGTATGATTTTTTCTTGTTTGATTTTTTTTAAATATCTTTATTGATTTTAATATTTTTAATATCAAGCTAGTTGAGAATTACAACTGTGAATTTTCTTATAAAATATTATAGATTGCTATAGTATTTCTCGACATAATTTTTTTCTTTTATTTTTTTGTATAATGTTTTTAGAATTTTCTTGGTTCATTTTATTTTTTAAATATTAATCTAGTTAGAAATTTAAGTTTGTAGTTTTTCCCTTGAAAATATTACACATTACAACTAGTGTTTTCTGTATATTTATCTTTATTTTTCTCGTAAATTCACGACAACACACGATCATGCCACAAGCTTGAGGTATCGTACGAGCATGACATCTATTATCATTCATGCATCGTCTTCTACAATACTTTTGAGGTAGTAGTGGGTTAATATTATGTGATAAAAAATATTTAAAAAATAAAAATAAAAACATGTTTAATTTAAAAATAGACATGAAAACATAAAAATAAATATATTTCTATAATCATTTTGGAGTGAATTTTGCGCTCTCAAAACTGGAGGGATGGAAGAGACATGTCTCTAAGTATAATATTTTTTATTTCTAAAATATTATTATAAAAAAAAAATTAATTTTAAATTTTTTAATACATATATGATTATTATCATAGTATCAAAATCAAATTAGAAGGTCGATCGGTGGTAAAGTCCAAGTCATTGGTCAATATTTGAGCCAGCATAAAAATAAAAGTGATTATTATTATAATTTGAAAACCCAACTTAAAAATCAATCCAAAATAAAGTCATGTCATGATTAAGATTGATCATTGACTTGGTTTTATATAAAACACAAGAGTAATTATTATTATAATTTTAAAATTTAATTTGGGTTAGATCCAGGTAAGACCCGGGTCATGTGAAAAATAACTATTTTCATGCTTTTAAAATTTAATTTCAGGGTTAATCCGAGACAAAACTTAAGTTGTATATTAGAAAAGCAAACCTGTGTAAATGTAATAAAAATAATTGTTATTGTGTGTATATATAATATAAAAAATATATTTTTATTTTTTAAAAAAATATTTTTAATATCAGTATAATAAAATAATTTAAAATTACTATAAAAAAATTATTTTATTTTTAAAATTTTTCAAAACACCATTTGCAACATAGTAACAAATAAACCCTTACCAGTCCCCTGAAATAGATGAAATCCTAGTGGTTTCCCGGGGGTGTTTGTATTTAACACACGAGGACTCTTTTCTCAAGGGGGGTAAACTCGTAGGCATCACTGTCATCTTGCCTTAAAGTAACGGTAGATATGATGTTTGAGAGTTTGATTTCAGCTATTTTAAAAAATAATTATTAATTTTAAAAAATATATTTTTTTAAAAAATTATTTTTAATATTACTACATCGAAATAATTTAAAAACATAAAAAATCAATTTAAAAATATATATTTTTTAAAAATACAAAAATAAAGAAGAGGGATTGGAGTTTGGAAGGTGGAAGGCAATAAATATCAAACAGCTGCGAGGAAATGGAGGCTGAGGATGCCAGAGAAGGCCCCAAACATTTCTGAAAAATCTCGCCAAAACAAGACCCGCCTCCCTCCCTTGACTTAAAAAATGAGACCCGCCTACAGCATGCCTCCACTCCTTGGGTATGGTTTTAAAATTCAAAGCCAACCCGCAAACCGCAAAACGTAAAATCTCCAAAACCTCAAAAATAAAAACACGCAAAAACGTAACAAGCGCCAAGTCCCCTCTTTTCAAAAACAAAAAACATGGCGCTTCCTCTTACGTTCCCTCTCTCCACCATTACAAAACCTCTCCCTCCTCACAATCATAAGCCCTCGCTCTATCTATCCCTCTCTCGCTCACTCCTAATCTAAAAGGAGACTCTTGACTCAGTGAGCGAAAAAGTGTAAAATGAGTTCAATGCCAGAGCAAGAGAACTGCACCCGCGTTACTCGTGCTGCCAAAAAGAGGGCGGCTGCGCTGGCTTCCACGGAGGACCAACCCTTGAATAAGAAGAGGGTTGTGCTGGGAGAGCTGCCCAACTTATCAAACGCCATTGTTTCATCGAATGAGCCCCAGAAGCAGAAAGCAAAAGCAAAGCCAAAGGCAAGAAAGGGGGCTTCAACGAAGAAGGAGGGTGTTCTCAAAGAGGATGTTGACGGGAAACCTGAAGATCCCCAAATGTGTGCACCATATACATCTGATATTTATGAGTATCTTCATAAAATGGAGGTAAGGATTGGTTTTATGTGGTCTGAGTAGTGGAAATGTAATTAGGGTTTGTGTTAATTGGGGTTTATTTTTCAGGTGGATCCAAAAAGAAGGCCACTGCCTGATTACATTGAGAAGGTTCAAAAAGATGTGAGTCCCAATATGAGAGGGATTTTGGTGGATTGGTTGGTGGAGGTCGCAGAGGAATACAAGCTTGTCTCTGACACCTTGTATCTTACTGTTTCTTACGTTGACAGATTCTTGTCTTTCAATGTTCTCAGCAGGCAGAGGCTTCAGCTTCTTGGTGTTTCTTCTATGCTCATTGCCTCGTAAGACACGGGATCCCTTGGCTTCTGTCCATATTTTTAAGTCTGGTTTGAGCTCTGTTTAATTAATTTATGTATTTTTTTTGTTTCATTTTGTTCTGGCAAGTAGAAAGTATGAAGAAATCAACCCTCCACATGTGGAAGATTTTTGCTACATTACAGATAATACATACACCAAGGAAGAGGTAACTGAATATGCTTATTTTATTTGTTTGTTTTATGGGTTTAGATCTTCAGTGTTCATGCTCTGGTTTTCTGTTTATCATTTTAATTAATGGCGGTTTATGTGTGATTGTAAAGGTGGTTAAAATGGAAGCTGACATACTTAAATCTTTGAAATTTGAAATGGGGAATCCTACGATAAAGACATTTCTAAGGTAAGAATTAAGAATGTTTTGATGTAGCTCTTTTTGTCTACCTGTAATTTGTGATTTGCATACTATGGAAGCTTCATTGTTTGGAGGGCTGATTTTTGGTATTGTTTGTCATGCTGTTCTTGCAGGAGATTCACTAGGGTTGCTCTAGAGGATTACAAAGTAAGTGTGACCTCATTCTTCTTTATTGAAGGTTAATAGTTTGTATGCTCAGTAACGTGAGGTATTTCTTATTGTTGTTGACTGGTGCAATCTTTGTGCCTTCTGCAGACTTCGAATTTGCAGCTTGAGTTCCTCGGATTCTACCTTGCTGAGTTGAGCTTGTTGGATTATAATTGTGTGAAATTTTTACCTTCTTTGGTGGCTTCTTCTGTTATATTTCTTGCAAGATTTCTGATGCGACCCAAGACAAATCCTTGGGTAAGTAATTTCAGGGCTATTAATTTGTATTGGCAGTCAATTTTGGATTGCAGTTTCTAATTTTTGTTCATACAGAGTTCAACCTTGCAACAATACACTGGATACAAGGCAGCTGATCTAAGGGAATGTGTTCTCATCATACATGACTTGTATTTGAGTAGAAGAGGAGGTGGATTGCAAGCTGTAAGAGAAAAATACAAGCAGCACAAGGTATGGTTAATTTCGGTCAGAACTACTGAGGATTTTGAGTTGAATTCTCGCACTGTAAAAAGGCATTTTGTTTACATCGAGTTTTTCTTCTGGGACAGTTCAAGTGTGTGGCAAACATGCCTTCCCCCCCAGAGTTACCAGCTTTATATTTCGAAGAGGTTTAAATGCAACAGTTGGCCTGGTCATTATATGTTTCTGGTTATGACAAGTGATGGAAATTGCTACCCACTCAGGAAGCCCTAGAAGTGTGGATTCGTAACACAAACCATGCCATTTTGGATTTGCTATGAAATCTTGATTGATATTGGGATGCTACTGGAAGTGAATTGTTGGCCATGTGGAATGAACTGTGGTTCTGATGCTTGGGGACTTTTACCTGGAGTATGGATGGCATTTTTAACACCAGCAGTTGGGTAACTGTGCTATTGCTAACTCTTCTCACTGGTAGAATATTTGAATCTCCTACGGAGGTCTTGTAAATGCTAAATTTTTTGTTTTTGGTTCTGATATTAGATGCTAAATGGCCATTATGAGAGCGTGAATTTTCTCTTATGCTGTCAGATTTGTACTACAATTGTTTTAAGAGAACAAAACATTAATGGTGCAAAAATGAATGCGCAACGCCCTAATGGCATACTCTGATTACTGCTGAGCAGAGAAGTACTTAACCATTATTACCAAAACCTAAATCTCAGACTCAATGGTTTTTTCGATATAAACCAGGTGGAGGTGGCTGTTGCGATTCATTTTTGTTCTTCCAGCAAAACATCTACTTAAAGGAATTAGACTTTTCATACTCGCACTGTGGCTGCCAATTACTGCTGATTTAATAAAATTTAGTTAAATAGGAAAGTCTTTTAACATAAGGATTTTCATTGAATTGTGGAAAATAATTTGTAGTGTTAAAGCCGTAGGGATAGGTCAAAGTTAAGCAGCTCTGATGGTTGTATGTGTTCTTATGCCATGTGAAAACTACCTGGCCATTCTACTCGTTGCTTCCACGGGCACACTTGCTTTCTGGGTCACCCCAAATCCCTTGCCATCGTTGTTGAATCTTGCTATCCAAGGACCCCACTCCCTACTTGTTTTGTGGACAAGTGAATGGGGCTCACCCCAAGTGACTGGAATATTGTTTTACAGCAAGCACACCGATCATTGCCATATGCCTCTCCCACTGGTACCTTTCGATTGCTCCTCTCCCCCTCTTGTGGGCCTTCTGGTGCCCACCAAGTGCTTATGAGCTATAGAACTTTCTCCTGCAGATATTGCACGAGAAAACTTTGCCGGCAGTGAGTTTTGATTGTGAACCGTGCTCAATATCCATCATGCAGCTGTTCCTGCCAAGACCCAAGTTCAACCGTTCATTGGAATTAACTTCTTCACTATCTCTGGCGTAACCATGGCTAAATGTTTTATCATTCTGGTTGACTGATGGTCCTGTAACTCCTGTTAGTTCAGTGTTCTGAAAAATATCTTAACCGTCTATTGGAATTAACTTCTTCACTATCTCTGGCGTAACCATGGCTAAATGTTTTATCATTCTGGTTGACTGATGGTCCTGTAACTCCTGTTAGTTCAGTGTTCTGAAAAATATCTTAACCGTCTATTGATTTGAAAGGAGGTTAACAAGGAAGTAGCAATGGATATGTGAAGATTTTAATTTTCATGCCCTGCCTATCTAATTTTTGTTTTCCCTAATCCTGCCCGTGCCCCCACAGCTTGTTATTGGTGGCATCCCATGGGCATAGTCAGTTATTGCAATATTACCCATGTTAAAGCCGAGCATTCACATGTTGTTTCCTGTCTATATTCCTCCTTTTGCGTTGAACCGGTCTGATTTGAAGCAACTTTATGATTCGAATTTGGCAACCACGCATAAATTCCAACACTGTCATATCATGATCAAAGTTATAACGGTTGCCCGCCATGATTTTTGGTTAGTTTCCCCAATGTTTGCTGAATGATCCCGGAGTTTGATTCTGTCCTGGTAGTGTTTTTGACACTTTAATGGACAGAATTTATTGGCAGTCCTCAGTTTGCCAACCATCACTCTTTAACTGCTTAATAATTTATGATCTTGGATTGATATGTTAGTAGAATCTTCAAGTTCTTATTGAAATCACTTGAATCATTGCAAGAGACGCATTGATCAATCAGAGTGGTTGAAGAAGGGAACAGCTAGATGATGCGCAAAGAGACCAATAGTAGCCAAGCTTTAGGAGCACAGAGTTCTGCAGTCTGCACAACTACTTCTGCAGAACTTAAGATCATGCTACTTGTACCTTTTCATCCCTGGAACTTCAATAGAAATTTATTTTTTGCCAGACATGTCAAACTTGTAGGAAAATTACCATGTATGCAAAACTAACGGATGATTTCTGATTCTAACCAGGTTTGATTTGCTAATTGCAATGATGAGAGGCGTACAGGGGTATATTTTTCTTTGAACTTGAGGAACACTTCGCCTTCCTTCGTCCTAGTGGGCTCGTAAATTTGTCTTGTACAGGGCAAAGTGCATGGAGAACGAAGATGGAATCAATAATGTTCCTGAGGAAACAGGAAGAGCCCAATTCTACAATCGCTTTAATATGCCGGTAAGGTGCTGACAATTGAAGCTCCCATTCACAACATGACCTGGGTGGTGGGTGGATGGAGGACTCAGGAGGTTGAAGCAACGAGTTGTCTAATCGAAACGGTGCCTTATCCACAAACGAAGCAATAACTTTGTTCTGGGTTCAGTGACTATGGCGGAAATTGGGCAGATTCTTTTATAAGGAATGCACAAAAACACCATGACTACCATTATATCGTTCTCTATTTTCCCACCCCTTTGCCCCAAACACGTCGTGGCATAACATGAAATCGGCACCTTCTTTGGAAAATCATCATTTGCCTTGGGTGCCAGTGCCACAGCAGCTGCCAAGATTTTGACTGCCGCTATGATTTGCACCAGAAAGTTGAGACATTGCCGAAACTGGCATAGTCTTCCTAACTATGCATATTTTCCTCAATACTGCGGGAGATAGCCTGGTGCCATGTGTTTCGGAGAGCAATAGATGTGTAGATTAGATTGGCTAGCTAAACACGCCCACCTCCTCTAGTGGGGTGCCTTGAGATTTTATTAGAAAACATGGGCTGGAGTTTCTTTTCCTAAAAATTGTGTTGCGTAATCAGGGGTTGTTTTTGTCTTCCTTCATCTGGAAAAGGAAAAGGGGGATCCAAAACACCAACTTCTATAATGAAAAGTGTTTTGACTATTTTTGTTTTTATGCATGTTTCTTTTTTAAAAAAATTTAGTCAAATAATACAAAATAATACAGTTAGGAATTTTTTTTACTTCAATAGTATAATTTATATATGTTATTATTTATAAAAATGGAATTTAATCTTATTATTCTTCTGAATCGTGGCATTAAAAAGGTTGCAAATGAAGAGAGAAAAAAATCAATTTTTTTTTGTTAAGAAACACCAAAACTCTAATTAAATCACTAATACCTTAGAAAAGATTTGATGAAACAAATTCAATAACACCATTAATACTAATACGTGTGTATATAACTGAAATATTTTTATGTACATTTATAGATTTAGTTCAAATTATAAATTAGTTAAAACTAATCAGTTTTGATATTATCTGGTTCAATTTATTTTTACTCTGAACCAGTAAAACCAAAATTTTATGCCCCAATATCCCAGACTAGAGTGAACAAGGAAGATTTTGTTATTCACTGGAGCCAAATGGGATTCTTCGTTGCAATGTAAACAATTCTAACAATAAACACACCAAATCATAAAATCCACAACCCACAATATAATTGCTAGAGAATTATTTGCTAAAAGAAAGGAAGAGCTGAGATTTGTTGGTTCGACAGGTTCTACTTGCACATCTAGCTACGTATATACTGCATGCGTATCAACTACTGTCCAATATTAGGAATTATTTTTGTAGTTTGTGAAATATTTTTTTTATACTTTGCAATGCAAGTCCAGGAAAAAAACTCGTAGTCCTGTCTTTGCCTTCTTCCGGTCTCTTCACCCTTTCAATGATCGCCTATATATTCTCTAGAACATGGCTACAGATGCTAAGACCAGGGTTTTGTCTCCGCATAGACTAGAGTAGGAGGCCCCCTCCGCATTTGGTCAATAGTTCCAGACCAATAAGCAGACATGTATATGAGCCCAAAAGTAAAATGGTCCAGCACTGAGAACTTTAATCAATTCCAGTTGGACCAAAATTCCAGCTTGAAGGGGAGAAGCTATATTTTTCGGTAGTTCTAACCACTTGTAATCCACCACTTGTCGGTAAGCACAGCGGCATCCAGTTCTAACCTTAAAATCTAGGAACTTGACTTAAATTCTCGGCAAACTGTATGATGTTTCCAACCCTTTCTTCTTCTTCTTATTACTCCTCAGATTCTTTACTCTGTATTTTCATGCATCAACCAGTTCATTTATAAGGCTATGAACAGCTAGCTTATTGGTTCCAAGTTCAATGGCTTCTCATTGTCAAAGTACTCGTCATGGCAAGCCACCAGTCACGGAGTGACACTAGGGAATCATCGGTCTTATATTACCAAATAGTTTTCTTGCTTTTCTTGTACTCAATCATATTTGATTCCATATATTAAATGGTTATTAAGAAAGAACCATTGGTGGGTTAAGTTGCGCTTGATTTGACCACTCAGAAACTTGTAATATAAGTAAAGATTATTGTAGGAAATAAGGTCCTTTATATCATTAAAAAGCTTCGCACATTCTTACCTTTCATTGCTATATAAACTTTGCATGAAGAAGAAAAAAGTGTCTGATTCGACTCCTTTTAAGGTGCCAGCTGATTCTTCTGGCTCTATATGAAGTTGCTATACATCGGAACCGTAGTGACCTTGTTTTAGGGACTGAAGGCGAGAACAAAAGCAAAACAGATGGTAAAAAGATATCGTGAAATACAAAGGATATAGGCAAATAGCAAAAAGTTGCTTCGTGAGTTGCGTCCTTTGCTTGCAGGGTGTAGTAAACTCAATAACACACTACATAATCACTTCTTTCCTCCTCCTCGGGTTGCCAAACAAAGCCATTTAACTTTATATCCCACTGCCTTTCTCTATCTAGCTGGTCCCATATCTCGCATTTCTCTCCCTAAGTTGAAGCAGCAAACTCTCTTTTCTCACTCTCAGCTAAGACGCCCAAATCATTTAAAGGTAGAAAAATGCACTATCAACAGTCCCCTGGAGTCTTTGTGTTGCAGAAGCCAATGGTTATACTTCTTCTTGTATTGTTCGTCTCAGGAGATAGGAAAGAAGAGACAAGGGTGAATGTTCATGGCTTGCAAAACCAGCAGCCGCCAAGGAGCACGGAGAAGCAGCAACGTTTAAGGCATTCATTTGATACGTTCTTTTCAAGCAAAAGAAAAGTTCCAAATGCTTCAGACCCTCTTCACAACCGCTGAGCCACGTCTTGCTGTTAGTTTCTCAAGGAGGAGTTACTCTTTGGCCTCTTGGGAAATTGAAGATTAATTTTGTTGCTAGTTCTTGAGAGATTAGAGCTACAAGACGTGAAAGGATTTAAGGAAACTTTGAGGGTCATCTACTAGATGCTTCAATCACAATTCTACTAGTTACGCTGCATCTTGTCAATGATGGTGATGTTCGCGGATCGTTTGATGCAATTTTCTGCTCGAAATATGCGTGTGTTTTCAACTTTAGCCGGTCCTTTTGGACTTATGATCCGTATATTTTGTCTCTTGATACCAAGTGTCTGTAAAATATATATGAACCAGTGATCAAGAAACCTGTTCTCCATGAGTAGCTTTTTTGTGAATGATCTGTTTGTGGGGCCGGTAACTTTTATCCACTCCATCTTTGTCTTTTCTATGCGCGAGGAGTTCCTTTCACAGTTTCACCCGTTCCCCTTCTTCTCTGGCTTTATGGTCGCGTTTCACTTTTCCCAAGCTTATTGTCCTTTCTCAAGCTTAATTCTAACAGGGTTCTATATCGTGATAAAATCAATGGATTCGGTAGTCGTACTCAAAATCTCTGGCTATATGTTTCTTTCAAGCAGGACGCATGCCATGCCATCGATGTCTCAAGGAAAACGACTTCAGTTTTATATGAACGCAAAAGTCAAGGACGACAAGCATTTTGCACAGACAGAAGCCCATAACGGTAGCCCAAGATTCCCCGAGCCCATTCAAAGAGATAGCTGCGTGCATCTTTAGTTTTTCTTTTATTTTGTTGCATCTTTAGTCATATGGACTACTAAGATTGTTTTTAATAAATGAAAATATTTAAAATCATAATAATTGATTTAAATACAGTTAAGGACATAAACTCTTTTCATTGATGGTAAGTTATCCACATAAAAACTAAAGATTATTTCAACTAAAATATTTATTATTTTAATCAAGCAAACGAATACCATGTGATTGCCAAAAAAATAAAAAATAAAAAATAAAATGCATTATATATATAATTACTTGATTGGCATAGTTTAAAAGGTTGATGTTCTAAAAAAAAAAAGAAAGAGTAAAGTTCTAAGCACTCGATGGAAGAGTTGGTGGACAAGGACTCTAGTTTTTTTGATTAATGTTAAAAGGGGCAATTAAGGAGTTTGGTCAAGAAATACTTGATTTTAAAACTTTAAGAAATCAGTGTACTTACATGAAAAAAATCGAAATTTACTCGATTGAGTAAAGTTGGTATGCTAATTAATAGTGCAATTATCCCTAACCTGCCTATAATTTGCTAACTCATTTCTACTTGTTTATGATGTTTGATTCTGCAAAGGCAAGAGGTTCATTTCGTCATTAGCGCAAAATACTTAATGGGAAGGAAATTATCTTGGGCAGTTCCCATTCCCAACGATGGTTCCTGAAGAGACAGTTGCTCGTGTTCTTTTCGGAGCTTTATGCCATTAATCTTTTGATCCTCCCATTTCAGCTCACTGGGAATTTGCTTGGTGGTGGTTTTCAAATTTTAGAGAGGAGGATAGCTGCGGTCAATTTGATGATTATTTTACCACATTAAATTTACCCAAGTCGCTGTATGAATAATGATCTCTAACATCAAATCCAATGCAGTTATTAAATCTTCAATATCTTTATTTGCATTCAAATAAATGTAAAATGTGAAGATGGTCTCCATGACAATGAACTAAATTATTCTTCACTAACGATTTTTTTTTTTCATTTTTCTTCTGCTAAAAGGACAGACGGGAGACTCTCGTTAAGTTTGAAGTTCGGACTAGTGGCAAGGAACAGGATAGAAATAGAGTAGTATTGCGCTCTGTACTGTATAAAGATGTCCTTGTAGATACGAGATTAAAATAATAATAATAAAAAACAATAAAGCTTAATCAAATAATATAAATAAAAATAAATATTTAAAAAATTTGAGTTAACTCTACTAACCCATTAAATATTATATGAGATTGAGATTTTTTTTTAAAAAAATAAAGTTAAATTAATAAAAAATATAATGAAAAAACCATAAGCCAACACGTGTAAATTTGATTAACTCACGCTCGAGATAATCTAGAATAAATAAAAAAAAACTCAAGAGCTAATAATTTAATATTAAATGATAAAATAAAAAATATTTTTAAAAAAAACCACGTGGACTCATTTAATTTCATTAACTCGCGTACCAGGATGTGGAGTAGGGATAACCCCACAAAAATAAAAGCATATCAAATCATGAAATTTAATTCCTAAAAACTCAATATTAATTGATAAAATTAATAAAAAATTAATTTTTAAATAAAATTTTAAAAAAATCAAAGTAAAACTATGCTAATTTTTAAAACTCGTAACTTGAGTTATGTAATTGAGATTACCTCATAGAAGAAAAATATAAAAATTAAAAATTACACAAATAAAAATTTTAACAATGAGAATCAAATATTGTACAAAAAAAAGTGAAGGGAAATAATTAAGGATTAAATTAAAAATATAAATAAATAAAGAAAAGGACAAAAAACATTTAAGAAAACAAGAATCAAAATTAGATATAAAATTAAATTAAATAAAAATGCTTAAAGATATGATTAAAAAAAAGTAAGGGATTAAAAAATAGCAATTAAGAGAATGATGACCAAATCAAATATAAAAATTAAATAAAATTAAATATTGAGCATTAAAATTGAAAAAAAACAACAAACTTCAAATAACATCAAAATTAAAACAAATAAAAAAAATAGGGACCGAATCTCGACACAAGTATAAATAAAAATTAGAAACTTGAGGATACAACTGAATTTTTTAAACCTCAACATAGAAATCATAGTCCAGGAGAGAGAATCAAAAGCGAGGAGAACAAATTTCATCCCTACCAAACCATTGCGAATCATGCCACAAATGCCTTTCATTGGCCTCACCACCACTAGGAGCATCGAACGACATGGTGGGTGGTCATTTTTGATCATTAGATGACTCCCCGAGCGCTTTTAGAGTAATGCAAGGGATGATGATGTGTTGACACTTGTTATACATGCTTAAATATTTTTTATTTATTTAATAATATTTTAAAATATTAAATTACTAAACAAGGATTCTAAATATTATATATAAAAAAATCATATCACAAACAAAAATACCCTTCTAAACTAGGCTTAGATTCTCTGGAAATCAATTTTAAACCCGTTATTTCATTGTACGAAACATAAAAAGACAAAAAACCTTTATATGCAAGTTCAACATTTTCCAACTTCCAAGAGTATTTATATAATTTAACCGTGCGAAGAAAATAAAAAAAATCCCTCTTCAAAGGGCTTGAGTTTTTGGCTTTGAAGAAGAAAGAATAATTTACAAAGTAAATCGACTAAATTATCCTCAATCATGTACAAATGACGATTGGATTCCATAAAAGTAAAAAACAATCTTACCCTCTACACTAGGTAATTGTTTTGTACAAGAAAAAAAACAAAGATAATTCACTGTCTAACGTGCCACACTAAAACACATACCTGTTTTAGTGTTTTTTATAATAATAATTACAATGTTGCTCGCTAATGGACAAGCAGAGAACGTCTTTATGCACGTAGTTTTCACTCCTGTGGAACAGTGCAAACGGTGATTGGTGTTCTTTTTAGTGGAACAACAGTGTTTCCTTCTGGTAGAGAAAAAATTTGAGGCCCTTACCTTGTTATCTTCTTTGGGAGCCTCCTGCACATGTTCCCTGCCTTTCTGTGTTTGAAATGGAAAGCTTGTACCATCACCTAGCTCTCCTGTTCTTTCTTTTCCTTGTTGTTAAAATTCTCTTCCGTCACAAGCAAAACCTGCCCCCTAGCCCTTTTGCTCTTCCGATTATCGGCCACCTACACCTCTTTAAGCATCCCCAATCACTACGGACTCTCTCGTCACAATATGGTCCGATCCTGTTCCTCAAATTTGGTTGTAGGTCTACCCTTGTGGTGTCTTCACCATCTGCTGTTGAAGAATGTTTCACCAAGAATGACATAATATTTGCAAACAGACCCCAGTCCATGACCGGGGATCACTTGACCTACAATTATACTTCGTTTGTGTGGGCACCTTATGGTCATCTTTGGCGCAGCCTACGCCGTATTTCTGTGATTGAATTATTCGCACCAAAGAGCCTCCAAAAGTCTTCAACTATTTGCGAGGAAGAAGTTTGCTCCCTGCTTCGCAGATTGTTGAAAGCCAAAAATGGTGTTACAGCGAAGGTGGACTTAAAGTTTTTGTTTTCTCTTCTAACATGTAATGTCATGATGAGACTGGCTGCTGGAAGGCCTTGTATCGATGAGGAAGTTGCTGGTACAAAGGTGGAGAAACAATTATTTCAAGAATTTAAGGAGAGATTTTCTCCTGGCCTGGGGACGAATATCTGTGATTTTATCCCGATTTTAAGGTTGATTGGTTACAAAGGGCTAGAGAAAAGGGTTAAAAAGCTGCAGAGTACTAGAGATGAGTATTTGCAGCATCTGATAGATGAAATTCGGACGAGGAGAACAAGTTCTTCCTCCAAAACTGCTGAACAATGGAAAAGAGAAGGGAAGAGCTCAGTGATTGGAACTTTCCTGTCTCTGCAAGATTTGGAACCTGAATTTTTGACGGATACAGTTATCAAAAGTGTTCTATTGGTAAGCCGCTTGCATTATTTTTTTCTCTATTTTACCACCGGGGAGCGTATTGGTGACTAATCATATTGTTGATTCTTACGTTTAGTTCAGCGGTGAGTGAGCTGGGGTGTTGTTTTTTAGACAAAGCATTTAGTGCCTCAGGTGCCATTTCTTACAGTTAAGTGTTTTCGTAATCTGAGCCCAATATCCCTGGAATTAATTTAGAAGCAAGGCTTTCGCGAAAGAAATTTACGTAAGGAGTTAAGTAGAAGTCGTTCCGTTGTTTTGGTGGTGGTGACACTTGAAAATGTTGAGCAGATGCCCCCTCTTTTATCTCAATGTCATAGTTCACACTTGAAACCCATCTTTACCCTGATTTAGTTCCGCCCAATTAAACTACGAAAAATTTGGTCATAATCGTGCACTAGTCTGAAAATTTTCTTGAGTCAAACCGTGAAGCTGTTTTCACTGATCACTGATGCATTAGCGTGTAAAATTTTCTTGAATTCAGTACTATTGAGGCAACTCTTGTTTGGCTGGCACTTGGTACCGGAGGTGATGTAACAGCATCATGCGTGATTTTTAAGACCACACGATATGAGTGGTCATGAACCCCTTACCCTCATCTCCATCTACATCTAGCATCATCAGTTTGAACTTTTGAATTCCACGCACCATGATTTTTCTTCAATAAACTGCAACATAAATTTGAATAGAAAAGGGAAAAGAATAAAAACCATGACATGAGTGTGTTTTGATATCCAAAAAGGTCTTTAGCTCTCTAAAGGGATGAGAATATTTCAATGCGCAGAAAATTAATTATTGTAAAAACACTAGGAGTAGTGGCCAAGTTCTTAACTCTAACATTGATAAAGCAATGTGTATCAGATGATGTTTGTTGCTGGCACGGAAACATCAACAGTTACTTTGGAGTGGGCAATGGCACTCCTCTTGAATCATCCCAAAGCAATGCAAAAGCTGAAAGCTGAGATTGATGAGCATGTTGGGCATGGGCGTTTGCTGAACGAGTCAGTTATTGTCAAGCTTCCCTACCTTAGGTGCGTCATAAAGGAGACGCTTAGATTATATCCTCCAGCTCCCCTTTTGCTGCCTCATTTTTCATCTGGAGCTTGCACTGTTGGGGGATTTGATATACCGCAAGGCACAACGCTGATGGTGAATGCTTGGGCCATGCATAGAGATCCCAAACTCTGGGAAGAGTCCAATGAATTCAAGCCTGAAAGATTTGAGGCTGGTTTAGGAGAGCAAGAAGGTTTCAAATATATTCCGTTTGGAACAGGGAGGAGAGCTTGCCCAGGTGCTAGCATGGGTTTGCAGATAGTTTCATTAGCCTTAGGTGCTCTCGTCCAGTGCTTTGAGTGGGATATGGTTGCCCCGGCGGAGGACATGAGCCATAGTCCTGGAATTACTTTGTCTAAAGCCAAGCCTTTGGAAGCATTGTGCTGTCCACGCCGTGATTTGACAACCCTCCTGTACCATCCTTAGAGGGTTTGAAGGTTCTCTTCTCGCCTGGCATTGGGCTTGAACATCAAGTGAATGGCCTTTCGCCCACCTTCAGAAGGGCGTATTACGTTGATGCTGTCGGCATTCCTTCTGAAAGTTTATCTGTGTGTAATCTGTTCTGTATAAATGCTGATGCTGTTATGGATAACTAGCTATTTAAATGCAATTAGAAGTTGCATTATTAAATAATAATAGTAATAGTAATAATAATAATATATAACAAATTGTTTTACAATATCAAGTACAAATATATTTTTTTTTATAATTTTGAAGTAAATAGTTATTTAAATATTCATATTTTCAAACGTGATTAATCGACTGATTTTTTTATTATTTATTTTTCATTCTCTTTAATTTTTTTACAATTTTTTTATTCTTATTTTTAATATTCTCTATTTGTTTTCTCAAAATAATATCACACATTTAGGGTTAATTACAGTAAAACTCATATGGTTTGATTTTTTGTTTTGTTTTTATTTTTTTTTAAATTATATTTTATATTCTCAAGCAATAAAATCTTTTAAATTATACAAAATACCTAAATTATCGCGTACATAACATGTCAAAATCTCTCACTTTTTTCAATCTCTTCTCCTTCCTTCTTCCTTTCTCTCGTCGCCTTTCCTCTCTTCTTCATCGCCTTTTTGTTTCAATCAAAACCCTAAAACCCTATCGATTAAATAAGAAATCCTTCCCTTCTCTTCACCTCATTTTCTTCAGACCCGTTCTTTCTTTCACTTACTCAAGATCAAAGCAAACAGAGATTCACCAAAGCCTCATATTGATTCAATAGAAGGTAGATTAGGATTAATCAACAGGCTTAGGTGCACGAATCAAAACAAGTAGGCTGATTTAATGATAGTAAAGCAATAAAATGGTGGAAGTTTGTCAATTGTCATGCCCGATTTTATAGTGCCATGTATTCTATCTGAAGAAAAGGCAGGTTCTTAAACCCTACAAAGTTAAGGTCAAAGAGCACTCATCTCCATGACAGAAAGAAAGTGGGGGCACATTCCGATTAAGACGAGGGGAATTTGCTTTTTTGGCTAAAGTAGCCGAAATTGCAGTGCTATTTAAGGGGAACTTGTTCTATGATAAATAAACGACTCCAAATAAGAAAGGAGGTATAGCTGTGAAGAACAATAAGAGTAAGCATTCAGGTGCTGGTGCTATGACCTTAAAGGTGGAAGATCCTTCTCTGATTCTAACCACCTTGAATGAAGAGTGGAAGAACAAAATGCAGAACATAACGGAGATGGTGGATTCTAACAAAAAAGGGGGCGGGGGAGAGGAAATTCAAGTCCGAAGAATAAAAAAAGAAGGGCAGCACAAGATGAAAAACTAGAGGCAGCGCTAAGGTGCGAGTGGAGCATAAAAACAACAATCGTTTCATATAAAGGTCCCTTTTTAGATTGAAAGGATCGGTAAAGTCAAGAAGCAGAGAGAGGCCAAAGATTCTATCATGCAAGAGCACAAGAGGCAAATTTTAGTGGCTTGGTGGAAATATGAGAGAGGATTGGAAGCCAAGTCCTCGGTCCTCCAGTATTCAATACAATTATATAGTTAAGAATTGGCATGAAAACATGAATTAAGTCAGGTTAATCATGGCTAAGACCACCTTGCACCTTGGTTTTGCATTAAGCTTCACCTAAATCTAAGGAATAATCTTGGGAGATCAAAGAAGTGACTTTTTTGAAGGTGTCGATTTGTTTTTTGCTCCTGGTTATTCAGGAGTGAAGGAACTCGTTGTGGCTGAAAAGGTATGCAGATCTGCAATAAAATCAACATGGGAAAGGAGAGAACATTGAAGAAGAGAATCCCATCTGGTAGCCTCCAACAAATTAATTTGATTTTTTTTTTTAATTTACTCAATCTAGAACTCCATCCTTGGTTTCTTTGTCTAGCCATCAGCAAGTTCAGTGATTAATTGAAAAACAGGTTTTGAAATTACATGTTCTATAACACATGGGATAATCATATATGTTTTATGATAAAGTTCTGGTATTGGTATTGCACTACTCTTTAGTAATTAACTAAATGAAATATAATAATAATATTGTAAATAAATCAATATTTTTTTATTGACAATTTTTTATGTGCCAGTGAAAGAATGTAAAGTGGTATGAAAATATAAACGGCAGGATGTAAAATATCATTTATAAAAGAACGGAGGCAAAACAAACGTACCTGATATTTATAATTCTTATCCATAACTTCCAATATTAAATTAACACATTAATAACTATTGGTCAAGTGGTAAGGACTTGGAATTAAGGAGTTTGCTTTTTCTGTGGTCTCAGGTTCGAGTTCTTGGTTGCTCATATGATGGCCACTGGAGGCTTACATGGTCGTTAACTTCAGGACCCGTAGGATTAATCGTGGTGCGCGACCCGTAGGATTAATCGTGATGTGCGAAAGCTGACCTGGATACCGATGTTAATCTAAAAAATTAACACGTTAAATGAAGGAAGGCCTGTCCCAACTTTCATCAGAGATCATAAGCAAACGAACTAGAATGTAGTGGCTCCCGCGCTTTTTGGCCGGCGTATGAGTCGCCGTCAGGTTGCTAAACGTGGCCTTACGCCATGGCGTTCAATTCGCTGCAGAATCTCCTTTCTTAAAGGGTGATGCGAGTTGTCGGAGAGGTTCTAGTTTGGTTGATAACCTCTTCTTTTTCCTTTTCTTTTCCTGGGCACGCCCTCTTATTTTTTAAATTAATTCTTCCATTGATTTATTTTTGTATGGTTTTTTTAATTATTATTTATTTTATTTTAAATAATTTCTATAAATAAAAATATTTTTTCATTTTATCTCTTTTTAATGTTTTCATTAGTTAAATTTGATCATTATTCTTTTAATTATTATTTTTTATCTAGAATAATTTTTAAAGTTATTTTTTTTTGCAATTTCATTGTTTTTATTTTTTTCATACAAATTATTATCCTTATTATTTTTATTGTTTTATTTTTTTAGACAAATTTTTTTTATTAATATTTTATATTTCAATATTAAATTTATTAAAAATTAAACTTTTTAATTGAGTTTAGATGAAGTGTCATGAGCTATGAGTTTAGAATATTAATCTAAATTTAGAAGACTTGTTTAAGTGTACTTGTTTTTTATTTTTATTTAAATTTATGATTTAAATTTTATTTTTAAATATTTTTTTGATTAAAAATTAAACTTTATCATATATATATATATTATATTGTTTCATAAATTTGATCTAGTCTACTTTTCATGGAGATAATTGCAATCTCTTTTAGTGTCATTATTAAGTCTTTTATATTGATATTAAAATCCTGAGTTTTTTGGGTTGAAAACTTATGTTTACAATGAAATAATAATAAATTTTTAATAATTTTATTCCAAGTATGATGTTAGCATTTTATTTTTTATGGTTAATTATTTTTTTTCCAGCTCTATTTAACTTTATCAAGTTAATAATCCAGATTTCTTATATTTTTTATTTTTTAAAAAGCTCTTAATATTTTTTTTTTTTTTTAAAACTCGATCTAGTCATATCTAAGGAGAACTGTCAACACCTCTCCTCACCCTACCACCACCCGTAGAAGTTTACACCTCACCACACCACACCACACCACACATTCCTCTCCATATTTCCCACAACCAAACACGACTTCATTTTATCCCTCGACCCCTCTCCTTCCCGTTTCAAACACCCCCCCCCCACCCCGACGCCGCGCCCCCCCACAAAAAAAATAAAATAAAAATGTCCGACTCTGAAACTACAACCACCGTCTCCACCACTGCACCGCCTCCAGAGGACGATTCATCTGCGACGGATACAAAGAAGCAGGCAAGAAATGCCATTTCCTTTAGCATCTGGCCACTGACTCAACGTACACGTGACTCAGTAATCACCCGCCTAATCGAGACCTTGTCAACGACTTCCGTTCTCTCTAAGCGCTACGGTACCGTTCCCCATGAAGAGGCCTCCGAAGTCTCCCGCCGCATTGAGGAGGAGGCCTTTTCTGTTGCCACCTCCTCGGCCTCGTCGGAGGATGACGGACTCGAGGTTGTCCAGCTTTACTCTAAGGAGATCAGTAAGCGGATGTTAGAGACCGTCAAGGCTCGGTCTGGATCAAGCGCCAATGGTGATAATAGTGCAGCGAAGACGGTGAGTGCTGATGTGACGCCAACATCAGCGGCGAGCGAGGAGGTTTTAAGTTCTGTTGAGACTGAAGCAGCTGGATCTAATTAGGGGTTTTTAGCTTCAAATTTGGTATGTTTTTAGTGTATTTTTTCCCTTAAAGTTTGGTGTTTATTATATTGAGATCTGGCTGTATTAACTTATGGATTTTGATGGTGATTACTCGATGATAATAATTTAGTAATAGTATTATCTAGGGTTTATTCTTATTCTTGTAGTTTTGTGTTTAGTATTTTCTGGTCTCTTTTTTATCATGATATCGGCAATGAATTGAAAATATAGGTCTCATGAACATGTTCATCATTAATCGTTTTAGATGCATGCGCATATAGCATGTGTGTTTGTATGCACTTGCTTGCTCGTGTTAGGGATTCGATTTAACGGTGGGCTTAATGCTGTGTTATGTATTTAACTGTGTTTTCTTATTGATAAGCCCTTGTCTTTGATTTAAGTGCTCAAACTTGTGGCTTTACGGCTTTTCACTTCTTACCATATTGAATTTCAATTGCAGCATTTTATAGAATCTGTTAGAAATAAAATCACCATGCTAGATTGCGGCAGAGCAGTGAAAAACTGAACACATTGTGAAATGGGAAGAAAGAAAAATGGCTGGGTCATGGAGATTGAACTTATAGTCTCAGTACCCTTTCTGAAGAATTCAGTGAAGCGATATATAATGCATCGTCCATCTGCAGATTGATGTATTCTCTTTTTCAGACAACATGATAGGCAAAGGGAAAAAAACTTCCCTTCTCTTAAATTTCATAAACATGGTCAGTAATTTCCCCCTAATTTTAAATATCAATGTTTATCTTATCATAAATGAAAGTAATAAACTTTGGAGTTTAGGAGTGGAATTTTAATCTTTGAAAAGAAAGAAATTTTCCATCCTTTTTTTTATATAATAAAAGATAGTGATTTTATTGGTGATATAAACTAAATAAATATATTATTATTATTATTATTATTATAGCACAATAATACCCAAAACTAAAACCAGGATTATAATTTATTATATCAAAAGTAAGTTTGACAAAACACTTTATAATAATGGTGAATGATGTGTTACAAGTAGTAAGAAGTCTAGGTTAGAAAAAACTTATTGAAACTTTCTAACTGGGACCATCAAAGATAAGATCTTTTTTGTATATTAAGTACATAGTCGAGCTTAACGTATGACACTACTAGAATTTATTGATAAACAATCTCATCAATCCAAAATATTAAATTTGTCAATCTCTATTAAATGACTGTTGTGAGCCAAGTATGTATTCCATCATCCAGTGCTGGGAGGATCATCTATTAAATGAGCAATGCACCTCATCACATCCTGTGAATCTACAGATTCTTGTAATATTTATTCGTACAATCATTGGTGTTGTGAGATGTCTAAAGAAAAACAATTTCTTTCGTTGTGAGTGGGAAGACATTGTTAATTCAACCGTTTATTACACATGCAATTCTTATGGGATGATGTGTGCTATAGGCTATAGTCTAATACACGTGCTGAGTCTTCAATTACTACGCGGACACCTCTTTCTCTAATTTCTAGATTGCAAGCTTTCGTGGAGGAGTGTGGATATGAAATCTCTATGCCGGATGTTTTTTAAAATAATTTTCTTTGGAAAGTGGAACTGGTGGAAGTTTCAATCGTAGACAATTTTATATTAATACTGTTTTCTATCATCTTTTCTGGTTGATTGAAGTTTCAACTTAGTTCCTATATTTATTACTGTTCCTGCATTATGCTTAGTGAATGGAAAGTGTTCTCCTCTTCATTTTTTTCTGCACCATATAATGATCTTTCTGTTTGGCGGTTGTGAGGCAGTTTTCACTTTTGAGAATGGTTAGATCTTAAATGTGCCACCAATAATATCAATGCAGCACAAAAGGCAGCCATTTATCTTTGTGTTTTCTGTAATTTAAATCATTTAGTATGGCTGCAGTACAATAAAAAAAAGCCTATCTCATGGTTCTGCGACTTCCACCTCATCATCTGACATATTAATTTATGCTTTTCATGTTTGTATTTTTGTTTTGACTGGTTCCTCCTGGTGTACTCTCTTAAGCAAGTATTTCTTGTTTGGTTTGTATTTCTGTTTAAGCATGTATTGGTGTTCTACTCGAATCAATGATGATTTGCATCTCCACTTTACATGTACTGTTTAATATCCTGTTCTGCTGTTTCTTGGCCAGTGGAAAAGGTTTTTGTCCTTTGAATGGTGGATTGCTTTTTGACCCTGTTGATTATGCTCATGATGTGTGTGTGTCATAGTAAATATATGATAACCGAGTTCAAGAGTTGAAATGCACCTCTAGTGCCTGACTGCTTTGGTTTTAGGAGGATAAGCTTTAGGCGAAAGGTCACTGCTCTGCCAATATTATTCCTTGGTGCATGTGTCTATTAGGTTGATAATATTTTGACTTTGAAGTGCAATGTTTGAGCATGCCATGATGGATGTGAATGAGTTCCTGTTGTTTTCAAAGCGATGGGATATCTACACTGTGGTTTTGTGAACCCCTCAGACATGCTTTTACTATTACATTACTTGCCTCTCAACCCTACCTTTACTATGGGTTTGGATCATTACAATTGTTTATGATGCTTAAGAAGGCTATCATGGAAAAATATGGAATAACTGGAATGTGTTTCTTAGGTTTCGGATTGACTTGTCCTGTTATTCCCCCCGTCTCTTCTGAGACATTTCATATTACTGTTCATGATCCAACCCGTTTGGCATGTGGTTGGGGCTGTGTTTTGCCCCAACCACAGAAATATCTCGTTTGTTTACAAAAAGCAACTGTTATTTGCATCTCACCCGCTGAAAACTGAGTTTTGAACCACGTATAACATAAGGCTACAATTTGTAGCTTCTCGCACCAGGGAGAAATCTGCTTCTCATTTGATCGTTACAAACCCACTTCATTTGAGAAAATTAACTTCTGATCTCCCCTAAATCTCGCACCAGCTACTGTAATGTGTTTGGCCCATTATTATTTTGGGTTTCTTGTGCGTGTAGTTTGGTTACTCATTCGCATTTTTTCTCATGGCCTGTGTTGATTATGAAAGTTGGAGTTTTCAGTTTGACTTCTTGTTAAGGAACCTAATGAGCTTTTCTGCTTCCAATTGATGATGTGTTAAGGCGAGTACCGCGGTGGTTTCCGAATTTGTCCAGTGCATAATCTGCAAGCTGTCTGGTTCTGGTATGCATAACTTTGCAGTATAGGATCTTTCTTTTGAAAAAATTGCATGACCCTGTTAAAAAATAATGCACGTAAGTATGCAAGATTAGATCTGAGTCCCCAATAATGAATCAACAAAGGTTCAAGCAAAATTAAGATCGAAAGCCTTGCCTTCTGTCTTCTAATTCACGAGCATTAACATTAACAGGAAATGAGTATTGGACTAATTACTGTTGATTGAAAGTACAGAGTGTTTTGAGGCTAAATTAGCTTCACGTAATTGTTGTGAACTTGGGATCCTTCAATGCTGTTCTAAACACGCATATATGCAATGTATAATCCAGACAAAATTGGGTTTTGTCTCCGTCTCCACATGCTAAATGTCTTTTTTTTTTAAAAAAAAAAAAACTAAATATGTACTTAAAAGCAAACAACAATTTGATAGTTTAAGAATACATTATTGGCCTGTGATGCTCTGCTATATGTATAAAAAGTTATCTCAATACTGTTAATATGTTTTTTAATAAAGAAAATTTAATTATGAACTCAAAATCTATTGAATATTAGATGATTTTTTTAAAAAAAATTAATACTCAGTAGATGAGATTTAAAAAAAAATTAATATGGTGATATATTGAATGTTATTGTTTTTTTAAATGTGAAGACAATAATGTATTGATTCTATCCAATTTGATTTATTAAATCTATAATAAGAGTTATGAGAATGTGATCATTTTATAAAAAATTAATCAAAGTAAATTATGATGGTTTATTACTAATCAATCAAATATTAAAGAATAAAATTAAAAAAATAATATTAAATTAAAAAAATTCCCGAGTCAATTTGCAAAATTCACAACCTAAATTATAAAATTAGGATAATCTCATAGAAAATAAATAATTTTTTTAACAAAACTTAGTTTTCGTCTAATTCAGTATTAAATGATGAAATTGAAAAAAAAAACCAATTAAAAAAAGGATCAAAAAAATATACCAACTCAATTTAGATTAACCTATTAAACCTGTGATTTGAGTTATGAGATCAAAATAACTTTATAAAAATCAAATTAAAAAAAAAATTAAAGTCTAATCCCAAAATAATCTAATATTGAAGAATGAAATTAAAAAAAAAGATTGAGTTTTTGGAGGGTGAAAATGAAAAAAAAGTTCAATTAAAAAAGCATCAAGTCAAATTTCCAACCCTATGATTTAAGTTATCGAGATTGTGATAATCTCATACAAAATAAATTAAAAAAATACAAAGCCTAATTAAAAAAATATTCAACTAAAAAAAAACTAAATATGATCAATTCGGGTAATCCTGCCAAACTTACATTCTAAGTCATGTAATCAGGATAAATCTATAGAATACTAATAAAAAAAAAATTACGAAACCTAATTTTTAACTAATTTAATGTTGAAAAATAAAATAAAAAAATTAATTAAAAAAAGTGAACTATAAAAAAACAACTCTAATTAACTCGGGTTAGCGTGTTAAACTTGCAATTTATATCATAAAATTATTATAAATTCAAAATAAAAAATAAAAAAGTCTCATTTCCAATTGAACTAATATTAAAAATTAAAATTAAAATAATAAAAATTAAATCCATGAACATATATATAACTAACTTAACAGAAAAAAATCATACAATATAATTTTTAAAATAATAAAAGATAAAATTTTTAAAAAAATCTAAACAATAAAAAACCACAAAACTCTATTACGATGAATTTTTGTAAGGTATTGTTAGAGTAATTTATTCACAAGCATGGGTGTTTTGTTAATGTTAACGATCCACCTTCGATCTAGCATCTCTGCAGACAAAAGCTTGGTTAGCGATTGTCGTCATCCAATTGTATTGCATCAAAACAGACGGGTCTTCAGCTTGCATGCTTTTAAAATGTTCAACACATTGTGTCCATCACCAGCATGAAGAGTTTTTTTTTTTCTCCTCTTCTTATCACGCAAATAATTTTCACAGTCCTTCAAAAAACTAACATTTTGCATACCACCTGCCTGCTCAGTTAAAGAACCATATATATTTGATTTAACACCCCCATCATCCATTTCATCAATCAAAGTAGCTTTAGCTTCACTAACATGTCTACGGGATGCTTGCATGCCATGTTGTTCTACAGGTGCAAGCTCATGAGTGTGATCAGAAGTGAAAGTAATTCCAGCAACACAATGTGCTCTTGTTTCCAAACAATTGATTTTCTACACACATGTTGGGCCATTCATTCTCCTGTGGCCTTGTTTTGATCACACAAATTATCTTTGTCTAGTTGTCCCCAATTTCATGACGAAATTTATCTTTACGCACTCTAAAACCCATTACTTCAGCAAATTCATTATAGAATTCATATGCTTCTGCTTCATTTGGGAACCATGCCAACTTTGAAGGTTCTGTTTCAATGACTTCAAACTTATCATCATCCATAAGATAACTCCATAATATAGTTTACTCATCATACCTTTAAGCTGGTATGTGACTGCATTTTTCTGTTGCAGCGTTGTGTTGAACCATCAATTGGGTTCAGATGCTATTCCAAGCCTGAGGTACTTCGATATCTCAAAACTGTGAAGCAGAACCATAGCACATCCAAGAAGGAAACAACTGTTTTTATGCAACGAACAAGCAAAGTTTGTTCTCAATGTCCTCAAACTTCATTCTGTTTGAAACCTAGAAATTTCTTTTTATGAAGTTTTTTTCTGCGTTCTCATCAGTTATGTCATGAGTTCCCATAACTTGATCTCTTTTTTTAATATATCAGTCTTAAAACTTTGGTTGTATAACATGAAATCTTGCATGGTATCTTGTAAGATCATAATAAAAAGAAGGGGCCATCTTGTTTTGGCCAAATAATATCCTAATATAAAAGAAATTATGACTCGTACGACACCGTATAATAATCAAGAGAGAAAAACAAAATATCCAGTGCGTCTGAGTAAATGAAAAGAACTCTATATTAAAGAACAATTCATGATAACCCGAGAAAAATGTCATGTTATTGTTACTATTTTTCTGAATAACCTAATAACTTATAAATTCATTAATTATTCTCATAGAAAAATATTATTTTATTGCAAATGGAGTCGGCATTAACTGCCGGCATGGTATTTGTCTCCGTTCTACCAGAATTTTCTTTTGACTAGGTGATATTATTTACAGAATCGTGGGGGAAAGAGAATAAAGCTCGTCAACTTCTCTGAAGGTATCGGGATAACATTGGTGTCTGCACTTGTAAGAAACCAACTCATTACTCACAGGTAATTTTATCATATTTTTTCATCAATAAATTTTAGGAGATAACATTACGGACTGTGCTTCTGAGATTTAATAGATGCCCGGTTGATTATATGCATACATTTGCTTTTCATAGTTTGAAGAAGAAGTAGAATTACAGGCCAAATTGCATCCTTTAAAGAGCACTACAAATTATATGTACTGCTCTATAAGATTAGTCCTTCGCCGGGACACAGAGCAAAATTTGCAGAATCCTGACAAATAAATCAATAAACTTATAAGAACATGGAACAATGGGGAAGGTACAAAATGAGTCATGAAATATGAGTGTTAATGGCCAGGGCCTCTTTTGCTAGGTCCAGATGCCATTTTAAACATCAAGCTTCTCACTGAAGGACGACCGCTGGAGTTGTTTGAAGATACAACAAACGAAGCCATGCCCATTGATCCTCGAGTTCCATCTACTTGCTGGCATCCTGCGACAATGACAGTGCTGTTTGTTGAACGAAGGGGCCTGCAATGGACGGCTCTCATCTCTGTCGACACTACTAATAGTATTAGGCCTAACACAAACCAAAGGCTCTTTTCTGAGCTACGTGTTTTCGTTGAGATCTCCATATCTTCAATTTGGTTTGATATCGATCTCTGACAGAAGGTCGTTTGAATTTCCGACGAGCACTGATTTCTCTTACAGGGCTAAACTAGTTTATTTTTAGGTTGTTGTTGCTGGGCTTTATATGTGCAGTTGATGCACAGATTTATAGCAGCATATGCTCGTTAAGGACGGCGAGGCTCTTTTCAGTCCAGTGGGACCATTTCAAGATTATTTGACCTGGCATACGCTACCCTTTCCATCTGTTTTGTGGTTTTATGCAGGACAAGCATTTGGTTCAGAGCTGGTAGGAATGGGTTGGAGGGACGTTGAGCTTTTACTTTGAAAATGCCAGTGCTGTCTAAATTTGACACTGTATATTTATTCAAAGCTCAAGGACATAAATTACTTGAAAAGTCTTGAAGAACTGCAAGAAAGTTTAGTTTGTTTTAGTATTATAAAAATATTTTTAAAAAAATTGATTTTTTTATTTTTTTAAATTAATAATTTTTTGGCATTTTAAAATTGTTCTGATCCGTTGATAATAAAATTAATTTTTTAAAAATAAAAATTATTATTTTAATATTTTTTTTAAAAAATAAATATTTTAAAAAACAACTGTAAAAATAATTCTAAACGGCTGTGTGTTTGACATATCATACCGTGCTTTTTGCATGGTTCGGTTTCACACATATCTGAAATCAAAGCGTGTGTTCTCATCTGTAGAACGCGGTGGGTTTTTAATTCGCTTCTGATTCCTTTTCTCTTTTTTTCCTCCAACTTTGCAAAGAAAGAATAATCGGGGATACGGCATGTGTCGCTGTTATAGGACGGTCCTTGAAAGTTTTTTAAAATAAAAAAGTTCGTAATTGAACTGTCATCCTCCGACTACACAAGACGGTGCGTCGCCGGGGGAGCGGTCTAGACTCTAAAAGCCACGGGAGGAGGCACGAGAACTTGCTGGACCACAAGCTCGTAAATGATTAGGCAACGAAATACGCTATTTTAATCCCCTATTATTTAAATTAAAAGATTTTGAAATATAAAATATAAATTATTGACAATTATATTCATTATATCCGTACATTGTCGGACGAAGTATATTGTCAATGCTTATTGTCCGAATTCATACATGCCTTCGCAGACAGAGTAAAAAACGATTTCAAACCTCCACTTTTGTAGGAAGCGGATCCAATTCGTAGAGATATGGATGCTGAGATAAAATTACTTGCAAGTGGATGGTTGGTAGTGTGATAATATATGTTTTTAAAAGTAATTGTTTTAAAAAAATATTTTTGAAATTATCATCTCAAAATAATATAAAATTATTAAAAAAATATTAATTTTAATAAGAATTTAAAATTTTTGATTTTTTTTTAAAAAAACTTAAAAACAACCTAGAACTAGATGTCCCCGCTGGCAACTTTTTTTTTCCGTAATGTCAACGAAAGGCATGCTTATGCTCAAAGTTTTCAACATTCCTTTTCAAGCCACTTGCTTTTAAAAATGCTGTAGACCACTTGGGAGGATTAAATTCTTAATTTCCTATCATTTACCGATGGAATTGGACTCAATAATTATAATATTGTCATCAAAACGAGACCAAGTCTCCCGTTTGAATTTTGCACCCAATACTGTTTTATATTTTTATAAAGTCATTAATTAGTTTGCCTTTCTTTTTTGTATCCTGTAAGGCATTTCCTGTATGTATGGAATACAGTAGTAATTTATCCTGCTTCTCTACGGCAGTAGAGAAAAGAATGGAGGACTAACTCGAAGCCCTTTAGCACTTACATATGGCGGTGTGTGACGAGTTAATTACAGGGGAAATATTGGTGTACAATGCGCACCTAATTTGGCTTATATGGCTACCAATATCCTTTATTGGATAACAAATCCTGCTATCAAAATCCAATAGTTACATACGTATTCTTTAAGGTTATCTGATATCTTTTGCCTACTACAAGTCTGACAACAATATCTTTGTAATAATAGCACTTAATTTATAGTTAGAAGTGCAGTTGCTGACAGACTGTTTATGAGTTTTATTAAGGTTCTAGGAGTTAACAACAAAAAATAAATTATTAGGTTCCAAGTTAGAGGAGTAGTTAATCAATCTCATGACATGCATATCGAGGACTGTTATTTTTTTAATGGCTGCAAAGTGTTTTTAATAAAAATTTGGATTTTTTTCTTCAAATTAAAATTTTATATTTTTTAGATCATTTTATAATGATATTAAAAATAAAAATTTTAAAATAAAATAATATATTTCAAGTAAAAATTATTTTAAAAATATCAATAGAATCAGCTTTATTCACATGTATCCATAGACATTGCGTAAATCAAGTGGCAATTAATGTCTTGATTGTATTTCTGTCTGAAATTTCAGCAGGCAGTCTACGTCGAGCACTTTGACAGATACGTGAATTGCAACCAAACCACTCAAGGCTAAGAAGCAATATTTAGCCTTCTGTGAATCTCACCATCTCAGGATTTTCTTCTTGTCCTCTTGTGGCGTTATTAAACTGGTGTATAGCGTGTGCCGTGGAGATTCTTAATAATAGTTTCGAAACTCGATGTCAACACATTATGAATCATGAGCTGAGCCAAAAAAAATTACAAATTGCAGATCCATATCTAAGATAATACCACCATCATTCTTAGGGTGCGTGACCGACAATAATTCCTGCAAAATTTGAAGCGATCTTGGAGTAATCCGGCAGGGGGAGAAAAAGCCGGCAAGTGCCAGGTTGCCAATTGAGGATTTGTGTTTCAATTTAGCTAAACTAGCTAGGGAATGGGCGTTGACATCATAGAACCAGAACCTCTCCCCGTTCACGGACTAGAGGAAGATAGAGTATCTCATTTCTCAAGAGAATCCCATTGCGGATTTGGTAAACAAATAGCTTTCTCATATTCCATATTATTATTATTATAGCCTTGATTCGTCTTACAGAAAAAGAAAAAAAAGTACACACATGAGCAGAAAACGTGCAATATTATATTGAAACCATATCTATGAAGTCTTACGTAATCTTTATCTAAAATCACCAAAGAATTTATGGCATCTTGAGCTTACCCAATGAGTTCGTAAATTAATAAATTATTAACATTATGTTCGACAGATAGAACCTGGAGTGTTATTCTTGTGTTAGGAATATATTTTTTTTCCCCGGTGGTTGCCTTAATCTTGGAGGTGTCTGGGATGATGATGGTTATTTTTTAAAAATATATTAGAATAATTCTTTAAAAAAATTATTTTTGATATTCATGTTATAATAAAAAAATAATTAAAAATTTCAGTTGAAACGCAGTTTTAAATCGCATCTTTATGTAGGTGTTGGTAATGGTTCTTCAAGTTTCTCTGCTTTAGGATGGAGCAGTTAAACTTTGTTACGATGTATTAAAGAAAGAAAGATAAAGCCATTAACTGAATTTTTTTCCCAATATTATCATGGGTCTAAGTTTTTGAATTTAGAAGGGAATGTTAGGTTTAAGCAACACTGACCTTACTTTATAAATTAATCAATTTGACTGTAGTAAGAGCTTTATTACAGTATAGATATTAACTTTGTTGACTAGTTGTCGTAATCAGGAATCGCATATTCTGCTGAAAAAGGGTTCTCCTTCAGGACATTTTTTTTGTCATTTGGATCAACAACTAGAGATTCGGTAGATGCTGGAATTTCTCAAAAGAACTGTAGTATTTATGCACTGGTTATTTCCCTACCAGTCCAAGAGAAACCAGCCATTTCTTCTACTAGCAAACAACCTGAGCAACAGAAATGAAGCATCCTTCTCGTTGCATCTCATATTCCCTGATTAAGTTTTCTGTCTCTATTATCACATTCCTCCTCGTCCTCTCCTGTTTCATGAACGTGGAGAGCTCTAGAACTCCTGGGCGTCATCTTCTTTCTCCTAGTTCAATCAATGCATTCAAGACAGCTCCAGCTGATGCTAGTCCCGGTCAGATAGGGACTGAACACCTGTCTCAAGAATACTCTGGCCCCAGTCACAGAGGCGTTGGTCACTTATTAATAGCCCCTTAATTACCCGGTTCATGTTCAGCTAATCGTCTCTATATTTTATTCGCTTTTCCATCCAGCTGCCTGCAGAATGTATGGTCTTTCTTTCTCATTATACATTACACTAGAGAAGGTGAACCACGTAGTGATACTATACTCTGTTTGTGATTGCTTTGATATAGCCCGGAAATTCATCAAATAGAGTTTTTGTTTATCATATCGACTTCTTGTGCTGGGAAAATACAGAAAGGTATTCAGTGGGTTTGGTCCATTTGCAGATAGACGAACCAGTTTCATATTTTTTTCTATTTTAGTGCTTTGCAAGAAGAACACCGGCTTAAATATGATTATTTCATGCTTATGAGAATTGTGCTTTGCTCCACCAACGTCTGTATACATGCATATCAACGTACGAATCACAACTTCAAGAACCATTCACCCGGTTAAGCGGGCAGAAGCTTAACTATTCTTAAGAACTTCTACTTTGATGCGTTTGATTAACTAGCGTTTATAGTCTTTAAGGTTTTTAACTTCGGTAATTGCATCCTTTAATCTCGAACACTTAAGTGTAATTACTTTTAATGATATGATAAACTTCTCATGCATCGTAAAATATTTTAAAATTTGTATCTTTACATGATATTATCATCAAGTGAAAACAGATCATTTCATTTCATGACAGAAAAAAATAAAAAATAAAAATGTTATGCATAAATATTGAAACTATAATGTGAGTAATATTCCAAATTGAAGTTGAAAGGCTAAAATAACATAGATTTTATCAATTGTCATTTAGACTTGATTAAAAATCGAGAAGCTTAAATATCTTCAGGAAAATCCGGCGGGCTTATTCAATAATTTAATGGACAGAAAGAAGCAAATGTTAATGGAATAAACCAAGCATCGATCATTGAAATGCCAAAACGAAGAATTTAGTCTGTAAAAATCATTTAAATTAGTTTTTTAAACTCAAATCATTATAGTTTTTGCAAGAAAAAAATATTAATGTTGTTTTCTATAATTAAGAATAATAAAAAGATTATATGAACAAAAAAAGATTTTTTTTACCAATGTTTATTTTTTGATATTATATAATTAAATAAAAAATAAATTTTAAAAGATTTTTTATGACAGCACATGAGTAATATCACTGGTTTGCATATATTTCATAACTCATTTTTTATCTCAATTTTTTCATTTGTTTTCAGATTTTCCAAGAAATAAATTTTCAATGAAATTCAAAATTTTTTTATTATTTTATTTTTTTTTGAGACAAGATAGATAAAATTAATAAAAAATAAAATAAAATTTGAGGGAGTGAAATGAGAAAATAAAAAAGGGGACTGAAGTGGCTTATAACTAATCATGCAAATGATAAAAATAAATAAATGAAAGAATTAAAAAAATATAGGAAGATTCTACACGATTAAGAGAAAAAAGAGTTAATTTTGACCACAATCAAGATGCAAAATCTTTTAATATTATTTTTAAAAGGCTTGGAAAATATAAATTCCATCTCCCTCGACCGGGAAAAAAAAAACTATAGAAAAATAATGGCAGCCGTGAATCCCACGCGAGATGTACACGCGCCACAGCTCCTTCACTCAAGTTTCTTCCCACACGTTTTCGTTGTCTTCCTTCATTCCAGCAGCTTCAGTCTAGTTATAGCCTTGTCAGTTCCGTTTGATAGGTAATTTTGGTTTTCCATTAGAATAAAATGTTTTGGTTTTAATGCGTTTCAGGATTATACTGTTTATATATATAATTTAAATTTAAAATAAATGAATTATAAATTATAAATATAATATCAAGTAAATATAATTTTAAATTTTAAAAAATTTCTAAATAAGCAAAATTAAATAAAAGTTTAACTTGATATAATTATAACTTAAATAAAATATTAAAATATTATAAAAATATAATGTTTTAACACAAAAAAATATAAATCAAATCCAAACTTTTTACTTCGGGAAGCCACGTGAGTCATTCATATCAAAACGCTACAACAATTAATTTTTAAATGAAAATAAAGATAGTTAGAATCTGAGTATCATATTTAAATTAACACATAAACACCACTCAAATAATATTTTTTTAACCCTCGATTAAACTATAAATTTTATTTGTCACCCTTTTAAATTCCCTTTAGTCTACTCATTCAATATCACAAAAACAGTTATGCTTTTTTTAATGATAATAAGAAATAGTCTAGTGTTTTTAATATTATAATTACATTGTAAAATATATTTTTATTGTGATATTAATGAATAATGATATTTTGATCACTTGACATTTTATAAAAAAAATATGCAACTCATATTTTATTAAACCAAATAAATGAAAGGAATGTAATAAATATCGGTGTTGATAAAGGTTTATTAGAAGAGGGGAGTTCAATGGAGATGAATTTGCCCATTAATAATGCCAAAAAAATAGATTAGGGTACATATTATTATTATTATTGTTATTGTTTTGTTTTTTTATTTTTAAATTGATCCGAAATTGTTTGTGATTGAAATTGGAGTTTTTAATATTTATATGGTATTTTTAAGATTTGTTTTGGTTAAAATAAGTTGAAGTTTGAGTTTGATTCAATGGCTTTTTTCAAGCTCCAAATGGAACATATAAAATAAAATCAGAACATTCTAGTTGAAATTTATTCAAAAAATCCAGAATAGACCGAGATTTAAAATGAAATAAAAATTATTATATTTTATTTTATTTCTGAATTGGTATGAAATGTTTTGGTCATTTCAAATGAAACATAACGAAATTGACAACTTTGATTCTAGCCAACTCTAGTGACCCCAATGCGTGATTCATTTATTTTTAGAATAATTTATAATGTATGTGTTGGCTATTGATTCATGAATATATATATATATGTATGCGAGCGCGCACTCTTGTTTTATTTATTTTGATTAATTCATGATTAGTGCTTGATTTTTGTGTTAGATTATATTTGTTATATATAGATAAATTTGTTCGACTATACCGATAATTATATGAATTTTATCGTATAATGTCTATTGATCATTGTGAACTTAAAGATTGTATAATTTTCAAAAGGGTTTTTATTATTGAGAAATTGCATTTTATGATCGAAAATGCAAGCTTTGTTTTCACTAAAACGAAAAAATGTGCAATTAATTTGATTCTATTAAATAATCAACTTGTAAATGGTATAATTTTTTAAAGGATTACGCTATTAAGAAGTTGAGTTTTTTTATTAAAAAATAATTACAATAAATATAATGTTTTTTTTGAAAATATGTTCATAAAAAATATTTTATTTAAATTAAAGAGTTAACTTGCGAGTCATCTAATCTTTAAAAGGGTTTTACTTCAAAAAAATTGAAACTCTGTGGTTTTAAAAAGAAAATATAAGTTTATGTTTTTATTAAAGAATTGATCAAGCATGGTAAAATCTTTAAAAAATATTTGTGCTTGTAAAGTCAAAACTTTGCTTAAAAAAATAAAAATACAAATTGCATAATAAAAGGAAAATGGTACAAATCTCAACTTATTAATTAGTATTCTTTTGAATCTTGGGCTTATCTTTTAAAAAAAAAAAAAAGAAGTAGACTTTATTGCTAAACCTAATCTGAAAACACTATTCTAGTTCCTGTAGAAGTTTTTGCTTTTAATAAGTTAATATATATGTATTAATTTAGGAAAATTTATTGTATAAATATAATAAACATTTTTATCATTAAAATTAAAATATTTTTTAATCATAATATTTTGAGATAATTATTTTTTTAACATAATCAATTATTTACTTGTAACTTAGAAAAACTTGTTTAAGTTTTCAAATACCGTAAAACTAGACGACGACTGGATTGTCAAGATGTCACATGCAGCAGTATATACCTTAATTGTTGTAGCAAGCCACAAGCTTTACTTCGGGTTAAGTTAACATATCGTCCTGTACTGTGATAAATTAAGCAATCAAATTCTTATATTATTTTAATAGTTGATTAAATGAATGAATTCCTTAACTCTATCAATTTATTTAATACATTTTTTCTATTAGTTATGTCATTGAAGGAATTTAATAACCTTTTGAACGACGCGACGTGCTTCTTTTAACGTGGCCTTTAGTCACAATCTATTCTCCTCTTTTTTCAACAAGAGATAACATTGAACGGGGAGAACAAAGACGGTTGTGCAAAGGGTAGTAGAAAAAAAGGAAAATTGAAGACAATCACAGCGTAAAAAAACAAATAATAAATGCAGTAGTCTTCTTCTTCTTCTTCTTCGTCGTCCTTGAACAGTCGCACCCCTGTACCATTTCCATTAAAAACAACTTCAAGTGAATTCTGAAAAAAGAAGACAAGAAAGAATCAACCCTCGTGATCTTTATTTCAATCCAAAAGGTACAGCAGCGTTGGGGTTCCGAATCACGTATTCAAAAGGCGAAGATGGACCTTTCAGATCTGTAGTGCGAATGAGCTGGGAAAGGGGGCGAGTTAACTCACATGTGTTTAACTAGTAATATGATGGCCTTGATGGAGGTGGCTGGCGAGGCTTTGTTGATGGAGATTTTTTCCGATTTTTGGAAATCGATACCCAACAGTACATTTCAACCTCAAGACCATTCAAGATTGTCGTCTGTTAAACTCTTTTTAAAGAAGCAATACGCTTTCCCTTTTAACGCTCTTGCTCGAGTTTCTCATCTAGCAACAATCCCACGAGAGAGGATATGGAGAGAAGAAGAAGACGACAAGGCTGGCTTGTTCAAATTCAGATATGGGTTCTTAAGTTCTGGATATCGCAAGGCTGATTTTTTTCTTTTTCAAGAATTCACTGGAAATTATTTTAAATGTTTAAAAAATAAAGTAATGTTTATTATTGTAGTAGTGAGTAATTTTTAAAGTATTATTAATTTAAAAATATATACAAATAATAAATTTTTATTTTTTAAAATTTTATAAAACATGATTTCTCCTGAAAAAACGAAGACTACGATTGCATCTATTATTTATTTTTTATAAATGTAATTGACTTTAATTATTTCTTTAATTATATTCCATCTTTATTAAAGGCTTTATGTTATTAATAAAATTAAAGAAACCACAGGTCAACCAAGTCAAGACACGTGTCATGCAATTTGTTAGGTTGCAAAATTCCATATCAGCAGCATCACTAGTGGGGGGAGCGTATTAAGCAAAGAAGAGGGACTTGATAAACTATTAAAATAATAAATGGATTTAATTAAACAATTCAGTATATTACAGGGCCGTTTTATTTCTCACTCAGAGATATTTTCATATAGAACAGAGGATAGACTCTCATAAAACAAAAATTATATAACTCAGGATTCGCTCATTTTAATTGTGAAAATGAAGAAAGTGATTCCTCAAGATTTAAAAGTGAAGTTTAATTCACAATTAACTGATGATTCAGCATAGCTGTCAGACAAGCATGGTTAGACCGTAACCAAAACGACTTCAATCTATTTTTTTTTATATAAATATAAAAAACAAAAATGACTTAAAACACCCTGACTTCGTTCACCCGACCCCCCATTTCTTTCGTTATAGATTCCTTCTCAGGTGCGCGGTAGAAACAGGATCCTCCATCCATCGCAAATTAAGGTGAAAAAACAAACAAACAAGATAACAAGCAACGAATAAAAACATATTTAAAATTATAATAGAAGTTGTTTTTGAAAATGATTTTTATTTAAAAATATATTAAAATAATATTTTTTATTTTTTAATATTATTATATTAAAACAAGTTAAAATTTTAAAAACACGATCATCTAAGAAACCGAACACGGCCTGAAACAACCAAGTTAGCTGGCTTTGAAAAGAATGATAATAAATAAAAGGAAATTAACAAACAAAATACACCGAAACATCGATAAGATTTTACTAAAATAAAACAACAATACAAACCAGGACAAAATCGTCAATTACATGTACACAAATATAAGAAAATAAAAGAAAACAGCATCAATTCACCTTGTTGTCCTCTTCGATAACCACCAAGGCCCCTTTCCCACCCATCTCTACCCCGTACCCCCTGGTTTACTCCCTCTCTCTATCCCCCGCCTCCCTCCCTCTCTCTCTCTCTCTATCCCCACTCCCTCCCTCTCTCCATGAAGCGCCCGCTTCACGCCGATCCCGGAAACCAAAACAAAATTGACATAAAAATGAAGAAGAAGAGGTACCAAGAAGACGAAAACAAGGAAGAAATAGAATCTGCGGTCAATATAGGATCTGGGTTTATGAATTTAGACGAGAATTTACTTTTTGAGGTGTTGAAGCACGTGGACGCGAGGACTTTGGGTAGTGCAGCGTGTGTGAGCAAGCAGTGGCACCGGACAGTACAGGATGAGAGGTTATGGGAGCTGATCTGTACAAGACACTGGGGTAACATGGGCTGTGGTAATCAACAACTGAGATCTGTTGTTTTAGCTCTTGGTGGGTTTCGTCGGCTTCACTCTCAGTACCTCTGGCCTCTATCAAAGCCACAGTCAAATTCCGCAGGCTCTGCTTCAGCTTCTTCTTCTGCCTGGAATCCGTTCTCGCCTATGATTGGAAATAAGCCACCGGCTAGGTGGGGGAAGGATGAGGTGCATCTGTCTTTGTCTTTGCTTTCAATTCGGTATTATGAGAAGATGAATTTTAGCAACAGAGGGAGATGAATTAGAGCTATTATTATGTAATTTATATAAGAGAATGTCTTGTTAAATCTTAATCTGGGATTTTTTTTTCCCTTGTTTTTGTCTAAATTTGGTTTGGGTTTTTCTTCTTCTTTGTCTTTTTGGCTTTGGTTTGTTTCTCGTCGTATTTGATCTGGGTTATTACTAATTAGATCTGTAATATGTAAACCTTAATGTACTCAAGTAATTGCTGTTTCGCATTTTTGCTAGATTTTATGTCCAATTGGGTAATCACAATTGTGATTATACTTTTATTTTAGTTTGCAAGAGCTACGAATCCGTGTTTGGATTCCATGGAAAAATAAAAATTGAAGAATAAAGTGGATTTGTTCGTATCTATTCCTGATCTCCTTTTAGTAAAGGGGTGGTTAAGGAAGGGTTTTCATTGCAGGAACAGGCTTAAACAGACAGGGCCAAAATGGGAAGGGCACAGTTGTAATTAAAGGCTGCCACTTCCCATGCTTTCTGTCAGTGTTGCCATGGTGGCGAGGGGGTTGAAGACGTTGAACTGTGGTTTTACTCTCTCTTTTTTAATTAATTTTGTTATATTTTTGGGTTTTTATGTATATATATTAAAAATAAATTTTAAAAAATAAAAAAATGCTATTTTATTCATTTTAAAGTTGTGTGGTCAAAACTATAGACATCATGAAAATATGGATGGAAAGAGGGAAAAAAAGATATATAAAAACAATAATATTATCTTAACATATTTTCAAATAAAAGGCATATTCTATATTTTTTATCAACACTCCAACCTTTGTTTGGCTGGTATTGTGTTTGTGTTTGGAGGTTGGGTAAAATTTTAAATATTTTTTTGGTTAATATATTTTTTATTATTATAATATGTTATACTGTTATAAAAAATAATTTTTAAAAAAATAATCATTCTCGTGTACGGTACATTCTCGTGCGCTCGTCAAAAAGAGACATAAAAGGTGTGGTTGAGTACGTTGAGTATTATTGACCACACGTGGGGGGCTCTAAAACAAGATAAAACACAATTAAATTGTAAAATACTATAGTCTTATTATGGCAAATTTTATAAAATCTAAAAAGAAAGGTTTTAAATGCCTTAAAAAAGTTTAAAATACGGAATGAGATTTCAGAAACAATTTCAAGAGGTTGTGGAGTGGGATCTCGAGTAGAAAATGTAAGGATTACGGACATTACATATCTCCACATTGGTATGATATTGTCCACTTTGGGCCTAAGCCCTCATGGATTTGCTGTTGGGCTATACCCAAAAAGCCTCATACCAATAGAGATATTTGTCCATCCTTATATTACCTTGATCCTCCCCATTTCTAACCAATGTGGGACTTTGGTCGCATACCCAACAATCCTTCCCTCGAACAAAGGATCACCGAGCCTCTCCTCAAACGATCATTTATCCATCCACTCTCTGCCAACCAGAATTTTTCATTCTCTACTTCTCTCTACTTCATCGTGTTGGGGTTAGGACACGTTCATGAAGTACCGGAGAGTACTACCTGACTTTGAGAGGTTTTTGCTCTTTATAGGTCAACTCCTCTTCACCGTGTTGAGATCAGGACACGTCCATGAAGCATCCGGAGCACACCGTCTATCCAATAGAGCTGATCCATGGATTACATCGTGATTTAATTAGGGTCCACCACCTTTTGTTCGGCATTCCGAGAATTCATCCATCATGGCTAACTCTGGGGTATGACTCTGATACCACTTGTAAGGATTACGGACACCACATATCTCCACATTGGTATGATATTGTCCACTTTGGGTCTAAGCCCTCATGGATTTGTTGTTGGGCTATACCCAAAAGGCCTCATACCAATAGAGATATTTGTCCATCCTTATATACCCTTGATCCTCCCCATTTCTAACCAATGTGGGACTTTGGTCGCATACCCAACAGAAAACAAGCTGGGCACAGTTCAATATTCTATCAGAAATTCATCTATAAAATTTGAACATGATTCAATTATCGGATTTGAACAACTTCTTGAACAGTTTTTGTCTATCAATGTGCTCCTGAAATCCTGGGCGATCCACATCAATTATATTTGTACAAAGCCGCAGTCCCAGTAAAGAGGATTGAGCTGTCTCGGTTATCTTGTATCGTCTACATTTCGGACCCATGTACATCTTCCAGTTGAAAACTAACCTCTCATTTGTTTTTATATTTTAAAAATATTTTTTAAAAAAATTATTTTTTAAACTAATATTTTATGTGTTTTTAAATAATTTTAATGCATTGATATTAAAAATAAAAATATTATTTTGATGTATTTAAAAAAAATTACTTTAAAAAGCAATTCCTCCATTATATTAATTGAAAGCTTTCTAGGGAACATACTGTACACAAACTTCGTCTATTTAAAAGTTGTAACTATAGATGCAAGATCCTTGTGTGACTTGATTTGACAATAAAATGATTCCTTGATGAGATTGAACTTGTCTCCAAACCTATTCTTTATTCTTTTGCTTTTCTATTCCCCTGCGTAGCTGCTAATTCTTTTAGATATTTTTGCTTACTAGCACCTTTAAAAAAAAGTAATTTTTTTGTAAAATAATAATGTTTGTTACATACCGTAGTTCTCAAACGGATATTGAAAAGTATTAAAATTTAAAAACAAGCATATACCAAACCTTAAATTAACACAAAATATAAACTTTAACCCCAAACCCTAAGTAATCTCTAGCTCCAAATCATTAAACCCTAAACATTTACATCAATCATAACAAATTACTGCAGCAACCCAACAATAAGGGTGTTGGTTTTATAATAGGATTTGACAATTAAGGTTCAACTCCCCCCGCTCCCACATAATTGTTTTCTTTTCAAGTTTGATATAAATAAAATATGTATGTATTTATCAACTTAATAGCTTAGAACAAACAACAGTAACTACACAGAAGACAAAGTAATATATATGGTTGATTAAGTAATGTTTTATCTAACATTAATTTCATAATTGATTGAGGTTATTTATATTTTTTTAGTAAAAATCCCAACTAATTCAAGTTAGGGTTTATGTAAAAAATTTAAGGAAATACAAAGTTGATGGAAATTGATTCATTTGGGATGAAATGGGTAGAAAAGAGTGCAAAATCTAGAAGAAAAGAAGGAAATTTAGTGTTTTGAAGGATGTGTGGCAGGCTAAAGAAGTGGCATAGGAAAATGAATTTAAATTGATTTAAATGTTTATAAATTTTATGAATTTAATTTGCAATGATACAGTGATGATAATTGGAGATGAATTGAATTGCTTGTTTCTTAATATTTGAAATTTTTGTATATCGTCATTTAGGATTTTTAAAGAAATTATTAGGGCAAATGTAGAATTGTTGTGCTTTTGTTTAGTTGCGTGTGAGATGATAAATTATTAGGTCAAAACATAACAAAAAAAACTCATATAAATTTAAAGGCTCATTTAGAATTGTAAGAATTTTTAATGCGTTTACAAGAGGAAACATGGCTTATAATAGAAAAGATGGAATCTTAGAGGTTAAAGATGAAAGTTTTAAAGCACACCTATTATTTATTAAGAGCTTTATATGAAAAGAAGATACGGCTTCACCTTTAATTATGAAATATAGTTTTATTTGGATATTGTATGTCATTGTCACTTTATTTGACTGGGAGTTTGAGTAGTTAAATTTCAAAATAACTTTTTTACATAATAAGTGAAAAAAAATTATATACATAAGCTCGAAGGTTTTATTTCTTAAAATAAAGAAGACCATGCATACTTATTAAAAAAATCATTGTATTTCTTGAAGCAGTCATCAAGATAATAATATAAAAAATTTGATAATTTTATACTTGAACATGATTATTTTAAGATCTACTATGATGACTATATGTGTTTCGTAAAGCTATTAGATGTTTCATTTATTTATTTATTGTTGTATATGAATGATATGTTGATATCTTGAAGAACATGTACGAGATCAAAAGTTTAAAAGATCAATTTGAGCTTGTGATAAAGGATTTGGATGTAACAAAAAAAAATTTAGATGTGGAGATACACCGAGATAGATGCACCAATAAATACACCGGGATAGATGCACCAATAAATTATACTTGTCACAAATAAAATAAAATATCCTGAGAATGTTGTTAAATATTTTGGTATATAAAACTGCAAGTAAGGAAACACATTATTTACATTTTATTTCTAGTTACCTTAAGCTTTTTCACTAAAAACTAAAAAAAAAAAGGACATATATTAAGTGTTTTATATATTAATGTAATTAGAAGTATTATATATGATATGATTTGTATTCATCAATACATTTCACATGATTATTAGTATAGTTAATAAATTTATAGAAACATGTTAAGTTGGCTTAGAGATATTACAAATATTGGTTTGATACATGATAATAATAGTAGCATTAAAGGTAGTGTTGAAGACTTTGCAGATTTAGATTATGTTAATAATTTGAATATAAAAAAATCACTAATAGTTTATGTTTTTACTTTTTTATTATGTTTTATTAGTTAAAAAATAATTTTATAATTTATTATTACATTGTTTATCATAAAAATACATGACATTAACAAAGACAATAAAAAAAACTTTATGATAAGAGGTTTGATTGTCAATTTTGATTTGTCATATGAGTTAATAAGTTAATAGTTGTGTATTGTTATAGCTATGGTGTTATTTATTTGGTCAAGAATTGAATATCTTATAAAAAAACCAAACATATTAATATTAAATATTATTTTATTTAGAAATTATATGACATGGTCTTAATCAGTAAAGAAAATTATTACAGCTAAGAATTATATAGATATATTTATGAGGTCTGTCTCTGTAATCAAATTCGAGCGAATTCAAGTCTATCTTTGTGCAGTTCTTTATATTCACTGTATATACTGATATAATTGATTATCTTTATCTTTTATATATTTTTTATTTGCTAATTGATTTGAGATGGTTGACTACGTATACATACCTTGCAGTAATTGATGATGAAATAATCCATGACTTGTATTCCACCTGCACCTGTAAAGGGACTTGGTCCGAGGCGCACTTATGCTGCCTTTCATGTTTTTACGAAGGCACTGGCGCAGACCCTTCCTGCTTCTGCTACTAGAAAGCAACAGGGAGGGGTGAAGATTGCTCGCGGTCAAAGTTTCTTGGAGGGCTTACATCTTTATATGGTTTTCCTCTTGCAGTTATTAAACAATATATTGATTCTCCCAGGACGTATTGACTGACGTATGTAGTCCCTCCTTTCAGGAAAAATGGTAAAGAGCAGGTGACGGCAAAACTAAAATGCTCTGGAAGGCACCACGTGTTTTCCAGGGGCTTTTCCTCTCCTTTCCCTGGTCAAATTGCAAGGTCTTCGGTTGCAGACTTGGCAGTCCCTATAAATAAGACACCATGTTAATTAGCTCTACTTGCAAAAAAACATTTCTTTGAATACAACTTACAAACTTAATTTGTCAACAGCAAGAATTATCTTGACGACACCGTCCAATAATGGCAAGACTTTCCACGTCTTCAATCTTCTTCGTCGGGCCTCTCTTTGTATGCTCTCTGCTTTTGATCATCTCGGAAGCTCGTCCTCTCGGTGTGGTAGAGTCACGTGGCTCTATAAACAACAGGATTGGTACAATATTCTCTGACGAGATGCACATTGGAGGAATTAAAAACAGCAGCCCAAGCGAACGAGGGAGGGGCCATGCGTTCAAGAGTGTCCACTCTAGAGAAACACCTGGCGGTCCTAGTCCTGGAATCGGGCACTGATATAAATATTGAGCCAGTCTTGCTGTGCGTCAATGATTTTTCCAATCTTCGTAGCATGCGAGTAATATAGCAATTCATTCATTCGTTTCGTTCATTTATTTTCAGATATATATGTAAAATGTAACTTATCTAGAGGTACTAATCATTCCTTTTCAGAGTTCCACGATCTGATATATATTGAAGAACCATTCAAGACAGATCAATAATATCTTGTCTAGTTAGTTTCCCATTATGAATTTCCAATGATTTTTTTAATCTTTAATTGGTAATGAAGCTTTCTTCAATAATCTCTCTTCTACGAGCACAGTTTAATTTGCCTCCCATGATCAACTAGTTTACGATCGGCTATTGAACATCAGATCATATCGAAAATGTTGCTCGGTGATCCATAGTGTTTTTGTAAGTAAGTTTAAAAGGGACCTCATTTAACCGTATTTATTAAGACTATGCTAGTACAAGCTAGCAATCCCTTCCATTAATTGTCCCATAACTTCTTCCCATGGTTGCGCTTGTTACATCTGTTGCATTAATTAGAAGGACAGATTGATTTGGACCTATGATAGCTCAGGACAATTGTCAGTTAGTTCATGCAGGAAGCTGATGGATTCAGTACTTTTACAAGGTAGTAATACAATAGCTTCATATGTTTGGAAATCTCTATTTCCACCGACGGTTGAAGCTTTCGTTTGGTTAGTATCCTTTGGTAAACTTCCAACTACAGATTTTCTTTCAAATGATGGAATTATTGTCGTAGACTACTCCTGTACATTTTGCAATGAAGTTCAGAAACTAGTAATCACTTGCTCCTACACAATTGTAGAGTTTGATCATGTATTATTATGCATTGCTGGGGCAGTTCTTGGGCCATTTCAAAAGATGTTCTTGGCTTACTTCAGTCCTCGAGATCGTTTGCTTTCGGCAAGATGCAAAAGAAACTTTGGTTTTTGGTTCTGTACTCAACTTTGTGGTCTATATTGTTAATAAGGAATAATCAGGTTGCACCAAACCGAGAGAATACCTTTTTCCTGATCTTGCACTGAGTTGCTAGTTAAAATCATTAAAAAAGACACCTAAAACATATTAATTAGGAGAAACAATTTAAATGAATGCATTTGTCGGGCGTAAAACAAAGAGGGGGGTTTCATTCAAGCTGCTGAACAGCACCTTGGCACAGTATGAGATGTTAGGCCATCTTATACCTAAATATCCAGAACCAGCACACACAGGTCCAATGTGAGTTATCGTCCTTAATGCTATAAATCATACTTATGCAGTTGAATTAACAGACGTACTTCTACTAGAAATGGATTGTGTCAGGGAGGGACAAGTCCCTGTTTCCTATGCATGAATAGTGGCTATGTATTAATACATTAAAAAGCAAAGAAAAGAGTGCCTGAAAAGAATATGTATGACTATATTTTCCTGAAGAGCTTGAAAACTGGATATGAACAAATTCAAGACGGTAGGACTGCTTCAAAGTGCTGTGGACGACAACCAAACCTGGCTGCTTCCTTCCGTTCTGTTCTGTTCTGTTTATCGTTGTTCAAAGCTTTGACAGTCAAAACCAACACTTCAACCAGACTCCAAGAAATGACAACGCTTGATGATTGTTGTTAGTGTATGATTTTGGTATTTGTCCTCCTTAAATTTCTGTTTGCTAACACATTTGTCCCCCTTGATAAGTCCAATTTTGGAGGGACTATCTTTGATAAGAAAATATTATTGGAGTCATAACCTACATTGTTAAGGAAAAAAAATCCTTTTCTCCTTTAATTATATTCAAGCTATGGCGTAGAGATTAACTTGGTCTGCCGACTGATCATCGTCCATTTATAAACTAACAAAAATATAATATGTGTGCACGTCTTAATGTGAAACTAATAATTTTCTCTTAGCTTCTCTCTGTTTCATTTTCTCTCATTTTGTGAACGACAATCCAGCCCAAATCGATCATTTCATCTAGATGGTGTTGTTTTCTCTTCATCTCCCTCAAGGCACTGTTAGTAGATTAATTCATCTCGGCAGCGAGCGAGAGGGATAGTTTACAGTGTAGTAGATTTGTTTCTCGGTCACGTCTGCCCATATTGGGTATTAAGCAGGCGCTCCTTGCCTGCGTTGATGTAGTATCAAATGCAAATATACAAAGAGCAGCAGGTCTAATGCATGTTCTGGACAAAATGGTGCCAGCCTCTAGAGAGCCAATCCCGCGGTTAGGTGCTTATATGCTGGAAGGGCACAGGGGCACGGTTGGAGCTCTCAGGAAGTAAAATCTACTGAGCCTTGAAGTGTGAAGCACCAACTAGCTCAGATTGATGACTCAAGTTGCCAAGTCATGCAATGTCCCATTTGAGTTCCATGGTGTTGCCATGGATGGTTGCGAGGTTCAACTGGAACATCTTAGGGTTCAACCTGGGAAAGCTGTAAGTTATAATATTAATTTAATAGTGAAGTTTTAATATTTATATTGATGATATTATTCTTATCTTTACTTTTAATCAAAATTATAAATTATGTTAGATTTTTTTGTGTTTTACTGAAGAGTTCCCTTTAATGACCGATTTAATGTATTTGATTATGTTTTTTCCTTCAGCTCATCAAACTCCCTCGCACCCCAAATATCCGAGACATATGCACGAAGTATGGCAAATATAGGTCTCAAAACTATGTCCTGTGAGGACAGAACCTGCTTTTTTGTCAACCTGGTATTACACCTTTAGTGACAGCTACTTTAAAGGTATAAGATCTAGCAGGTGCAAGTTAGTTGAAAATAAAATAATCGGAAACTTTTTCTATTCTCTTCTGGCCCAAGGAGAGGGAAGGTTGTTTAGGATCTTTGTAGAATTTTGGTTGCCACTAACTGAAGTACCCTTCAGTTCTTGTATGCTTTAATCTGATTGTTGATGTTCCCGTGCCTGATGATATGGTGGGTGTATGATATTTGAATCAACCACTGAAATTATGAAAGGTTTATGTTTTTACTTTGACAAAGCCTTGCCAGTGATGCTTCTGTATAAAGGTGAGCGCCATCAGTATGCTGATGCAATTAGTGACAATGTTTCTCCCTCAATGGTATATGGCGCTGAGCATCTATTACGCCTCTTTGGCATGCTTACTCTTTGCTGTGGGAAAAAAATATTCTTCTTTTTTAATAAAAAAAGATCTCCGAAAACTGAGTCCTGTTTCCTTTGTCCAGAATATTTAAATCAGTGAGCTATGATCTTGTCTTCAGGCAATAGATGTAGCATCCAATTCTATGCAACGCTGGTTTTGATAGGATGCTTCATGGTGTTCATACCGGTATTTGAAACATTTTTCTGTACACAAGCCTTGAGAAGCGAAGCGCAGCGGTAATGACTTTTATTGGAAATGCAGATTCTGAAATTCGCTTGCTATCCATCTCAACTTATGGTGCTACTATTCTCTTTGCGGAATTTTCAGTTCAGTTGCCTGAATTGCTGCCCCATGCAAAAAAACCAACAGGAGACACTGACAGAGTTGCACAGAAAATTAGTTGACTTTCTGAGGAACTGCCCATCTAATAGCTCTTTTGGCTGGACTTGTGCTCTGAAATTACCACCTTTATTTGTGTTTGAGTTGTCCAGGATAGTAGTTGACCTCAGGAGCATAAGATAGTTGGATGAGAAGTCTAACTAGGACTTTGTGCACCAAGATGTGCGCAATACTTTGTTTTTAATCTTCAATACTTGCTGAAAATCATGAATTCTGAGCTAGTCATCTTTTTCTGGTTTGTGGCAATTATTAATCCAGATTACCACCGAAATTAAGTGGAACTAATAGTTTCAAAAAAATTAACTCAGTTTAATGTTGTGAGTAATTCCAAGTGTTGAACTTCATTGGAACAGCTTGTAGAATTCAGGAGACAGTTTGCTTTGGCCTTTGTGTATGTTTGTGGTATTATACTTCAGATAATTAGGTATATATAGTACTTCATCTTCTTGTTTTTCTTTTTCCATCTATATTGCATACTTTAGGCATTCCACCGCGCTGATACATTTTCTACAGAAGAATCAGTAGTGCTTTTTATCGTTCTACAAACCATGCCCCAGAAGATTCTGAAGGAAGCTCCGACAAACAAGACCACTAGATCGTGGCTAAAGGATGTCAATTTGTACAAAATACATCATCAAATAGAGCTATGATCACCGGACTTATCTGCGCGTTTTCTATCGTTTCGACTAGGATGTTAACGAGGAAGATATGTTAAGGTGCGCTAGACAATGCCATGCCCTCTGCAACCGGGGGAAAACGTAGGAAATCATGGAGCCTGCACATTCTACAGTCTTGTTAATTTTTAAACTGTCCTTTTCCTATACCAGGCCATCGTCTCCTGGAGTGGCAGAGGCTAACTGGACCCATGCGGCAGTGTGGTCTTAAGTACTTTATTTCTCTGCCCATCAACCAAAAAACTAATATGATGATTTTAAGAATACATAGAATAAATTCATCAAGGTGTTGGTTGATATTTAAACTTGAAAAATTAAAACGAGAAGTAAATATTCATAACCATCAGATCAACTACTTATAACAGGTTGTGGAACTGTAAAGAAACAGGTAGAATAATGGAAGAAAAAAAGGACAAAATTGGATTTATTGAATTTGACTTAATAAAAAGAAACTAGAAATTTATAGGTAAATTTATTTGCCAAATACAGTCTATTGCGAATGAATACCTTAGTATTTCTTTCTTTTAGATGCCTTATTACGATTAAAAGATTGATGGAATTAGGAGATTTTGCTCTTTAGGGCCGAAACAAGAGTGCTCTTGTCTAAAACACATACCATCCACAAATATATTTTCATTTTTTTATTCTCTTATATGTTATTTCTCTCATACAATTTATTAATTTAAACATCAGGGTGTTTTCTATTTTAACAAAAGACTTGTATTGCATAGATTACCAAGCCTAAAACAAATCCCACAATAAAGCTCAAGCACTCTCAACCTAAATCATAGCCAATCGATCACTTGATATAATTGCTCTGTCTTGAATGTTTCTTCAATATATATATATATAGAACCCGTTTTGTAATTTTAGACTAGTTTTCTCTTGTTGGGATTTAAAAAGAAAAAACAGAACACTAGAATGAAAAAATAAATTGAAGTTTGGTTACTTAATCCCCTAGTGTAATTGGGAGGAAATGATAAAATAAATTGATTGAAAATGGAGAAGAGATTTTTAAAGAAAGGGGATAGGAGCTAGAGAAATCATCAGGGGATATAAAAGATTTAAGAGTTAAAAAAATAGTGAAAGAAAAAGAGAGAAGATATGGTATGCTGAGAAAAAAGGGAAACAAATAAAAGAATCATGTCACTCTCTCTTTAAAAATAACCGCCACAACCTCCCTCCGTCTTTGCTGAATTTTAATCTTCTTTTCCTAGACATCAACAGTGAGATAGTAGCCACCACAACATCATTAGTAACCATCCCTATGAGCGTTAGCTTCTCTACTATGAAAAGACCCAGCTGAAACCCAATATCAACTTCTCCTCCACACAACAACAACCCCTTCTATTAATCAGCCAACCCAAGTCACAACCTCTCTTCATCTTCTCCACAAGAAACAAGAAGACTGAGAATGACAAAGGAAGAGAGAGGAGAAGAAATCTTGATCATATCGTTCCCAAATCTTTCTCCTCGAGTGTTGGGTGACTTCACCATCGATACAGAAGTGACGAGGTGTGGGAAATACTACTAATCTGCTTCGAAATGCAACTTAATAAAAGTGGTATATGAATCCATGCATCGGTAGAATTAATAATGCTTGGATCTAGGAGTTTCTCTGTTGATTCCAATTGCTTTAGTCGACTTGAGTCACCTGGAAGGTTAATTTTGAATCCTAAATGAATTTTTTTAAAAAAATTAACATGTTATTGAATATTAAATTTTTTATTTTGGGTGATTTTTGTATATTTGGTTTTTCTGTATATGTACTGATAATTTTACATGCTTGCTAATGTTATTTATGTATAAATGTTTGATTTTCTAGCATGATGTGTGTCGCACATGAATATTCATTATAAATATGTTTTAAAAAAAATGCATGATAGGAGCATTTGTGTATGTATATAAATATGCATGATTGTTATTTTGATGAATAGCATATTTGTTTTCAAAGGAAATAATTATTTTTATTAAAATAATATTTATTTTTTATTTTTAATATTAGCCTATTAAAATTATAAAAAAAAACAGACAGCAAGTTTTTCAATTTAATATTTTACTATGAGATTTATATATATATATTGAGGGTTGTCTCATTTTTACCGTCAGCTGAGGGGACGATTTTATAATAAAAAAAAAATGTGAACCTTTTCCGTCATAAATATCTCTCCACTGCAAACCTCCTCAAGCTTCTGTAAACAAGTTTTGCCTGAACGGTTGAAGTCAAAAGCACAGCACAGATCTTATCTGCAGCTCATCTCCTCGATCATGAAACCTCAATACATATTGATTGCAAGGATTTGTACGTAAGGGAGAGAGATAAAAAGAAAGGAAAAAATAGAAATCAAAGCCTCTATCTGGACAAATTATATAATCATGCATTTTGCAGGGTGTTTCTCTATGTTTGTCTGATTCTATGGAATACCTACGATGTGCAAACTAGAAAGATGGGTCTTGAACGGGAAAAAAAAGATCAAAAGCCAACTGGTGTCCATTAGAATTCATCGATCTACGATGTATCCTGACGTTTTACAGCATGAGAATTGACTACTATCATTTAGGAAGAAGGCAGGACAACAAAATTCCACAACATGAAATGACCGCAGACATTCACGGGAGCAAACTAGAAAATTTCAGTCACGTAACGAGTAACTAACCAGCCATAAATAATAAAGACTTGTTCGTTTCCAAACAAGGTTATTACTCTTTACTGCCCTGGATCTAATGACAAAATGAGCCTTTCACATACCTTCATTCAACCCAAGCTTTACAGATTCTTTTTTATTTTTTTCCAAAATTATTAAATACTAGTAGAAAACGAAGATGTGTTTAGATACCTTAAGTTTTTTTTATTACATAATTGTAAATAAATTTATTTTTAGATTTAAAGTAGAATCATGCATGTTAAATTAATATTTTTAATTATAAACACATATACACTATAGGATGCAGGAATACCATAATGCTCTAAAATTAAAATTTATTATTTTATAAGAAAAATAGAATCACATCTGAAATAGAATTGATAACTCTAGAATAAATAGGATGAGTAACGTTGGACTGAAAAAAAAAGAAGATCAAGTTAATTTTTTCAAGTTAAATAAAAAAACTATAATTTCATTAAAAAAAAATTGGAATCTCAATATATTCAATAAAAAAAATTAAGTTTAGTTTCTGTTCACTCTATTTGAATCAATCAATGTGTAAAATAGGGAGGAATGAAAGGAGGGGGGGGAAATATATGGGCCTATTTGTCTGGCCCATAATAAAAAGACCCAGCTTACACACCAAGCTTTTTTATATTTAAGCTTTTGTATATATATTTCAACAATTAAATGGTCATTAAAAAAATTTAAAATTTTGATATTTAATTAATATTTGATTCAAAACATCTAGAAATACCATGAAAACATTGATAAATTCATTTATAGTCTTAAATAACCTAAAAATTAATCCCAAAACCAAGATTAACATAAACCCAAAAAGCTTTTTCGGCTTTGATTCGCCATCTCAGATGAATAGAGTGCCAAAAAATATTTTCTGTGTGCTGTTAAAATTAAGTGACATAAGAGATTGGAAAAACAAGGAAAGAAAATTTAAACCATAATCAAGATTTTTGAAAACAAAAGGGACGAAATTTGAAAAGCATGAGAGCCAAATCGAAAAATTGATTTTCCCAGTCTTCGCACATGGCTTAAAATTAGCTCAATATACAGTACAATTTCTCATTTTTCATCTCCACAATACTAAAAAACCTTGCGCCAGCTACTAAACAAGATCATTCCATCGAGGGGTGTTCTGCCTCGCTTCCCCCCTTCCAAACAAGAAGCAAAGACTGTGATTTAATTTTTGTTTGAATGCTAAACAGAAATGGCAGTGTCCTTTCCGGTCCATCACCACACCAGCTTCCCCTTTCAATTGAATTTGTCCTAAAGATTTTTAATTTCAGGAATTCATTTTATTTCTTTTGCCTTTCGTCACCATAAAGTGCAAGCCAGCTTTCCCTTTTAACTGAAAATATTGTCCTAAAATTTATTATCAGAGATTCATTTAAATCCCAGTTTTCTTTCATTCTTTTGCCTCTTAAATTTAACATTGAAGATGGTCCACAGCAAGATCAATTTATATATATATATATATATATATATCCAAATTCACTGAGATTCTCTTCTCTGGTGAAGGAAACTGCCCTGTACACCACCAAAATTACTACTCCAGTATAAAGCGACGATTAAAGAAACTCAAAAAAAAAAAAAAAAACAGATTGTTTCTCTTCTTTTTTTTTTTTCCTCCTCTTTCATGGTTTCCGATTCTCGACGAGTCAACTCAGCTGCATCATCACGATCATCCCGATGATCATGATCATCACTAACAAACTACTACTGTTCCCTCTGTTTGCCTACTCGACTCTGCTAATCCCAATTCTCTTAACGACAGCGCTCCTTATAGCTTCTGTTCCCAGAGACAGCCCATTTTGCTTAATCCCAGACATATAACTCCTCACTTCCTCCCTTATCATCTCTTGCATGACTGCCAAAAACTCGGAACTGAAGAACTGTTTCTCATATCCAAATTTAACATTCTGTTGCGCTGCTGGAACTTGCTGCTGTTGCTGCGCTGTAACCGCAGCCGGTGGAGGTGCAGCCGGTGTTTGCGTCTGGTTAACAGGACGCGATCGGGATCCGGATCCCGGAGTCTCACAAGTATTGGATCCAGGCAGAGACAGGCACAGTGAAGTTGGGGGATCTGCAGCTGGAGAGGACACATCAATGGACAAACTTGGTGGAACGAGAGAGGCAGTTCTAGCCAGTGGTCTGTAAACCGGAGATGAGTTCGCACCGGGTGCACTAGAATCGCTCAAATCGGATCCTGAAGGGCTACTCGGGTTCAAGTATAGACCCGAACCAGCCCCGAGACTTGCGGATCTTTTAAGAGGCTGTTGGTGTGTGTCGTCGTTGAAGTCATCAGACATAGAGGAACATTTTCTCTTGAGGGTGGAGTTCCAGTGGTTTTTGATAGCGTTATCGGTGCGTCCATTGAGGAGGCGAGCGATGGTCGCCCATTTGTTGCCGAAACGAGCATGGGCCCTGATGATTGCGTCATCCTCTTCAGCACTGAACGGTCTGTGCTCGACCTCGGGGGATAGCTGGTTGCACCATCGCAACCTACATGACTTTCCAGATCGACCAGGGATTGATTTGCTTATTAGAGACCAGTTTCTTGGTCCATAGGTTTGGACTAATCTCTGTAACGCCTCATCTTCTTCAGGGCTCCAAGGACCTTTAATCCGATCCACATCTTTTCTTGTAGAAGCCATAGATTGATTTAGGGATAAATTAAATCCTAAATTTAAACTGAATAGAGAAAATTAAGCTGATAAATAGAGGATATTTTTTTTCTTGTGAAGTGGTGGAGGCGGAGCCTCACCTTGGCTTATATGAAAGAACATGGTAGAAGAGGGAGAGGTGAATTTATGTATGGGGCAAGGATGACTGGTTAGGCCGGTTATAATGACCGGTCATAGCCGTTAAACAGAGGGGATTCTTCCTGGCAAGGCAGTTACTAATAAACAGCTGTCAAACTAACACGCGTCGTCACTTCGTTTCTCTAACTTACACGTATTATTATCACGCACTTCCACTCAAAAAAGAAATAACTGGCTGATCTACCGTTTGCGTTATACAGCTCGTGAAGTTCACACTCAAATATAATAGAGAGAGCGAGAGAGAGAGAGAGAGAAACCCGTTAAGCGAACTGAAATTCAAATTTTAGAACTGTAATTGTTTTTTTAGTTATTAGCTAGAATTGAGTGATTGTTTATATTTGTATTTCAAAAATATTTTTAATAAATTTAATTTATTTTAAGGTGATAACATTAAAAATAAATTTTAACAAATAAAAAATATTTTTTTTAACAAATATTACTTTGAAAAAAAATTAATATCACAATACTAAATAGACTTATAAACCTTTGAGCACTAAATAGACTTATAATCCTTTGCGCATGTTTTACATTATTTTTCTAAAATATTGATTTTTTATTTAAAATCAATTTATTTTCATGTTATTTAAAGTTTTGATATATAAATATTAAAAATTAGTGATGAAGCTAAGCCAGATAAGCGACTGTTTTGGAAGTTACACAAAGAGGGGTTAGACTAGAGGGAAAAAACAAACGAGAAGGAAACGTGGGGGTTAAGATAGGAGGCCCGAGAGAGGGGAGATATGAATGGGATTCTTATCTGATCATATGATAAAAGAACATTTAAAAAAAAAATAAGAAAAAAAAAAGAGGCAAATGAGGGGGGTGGGTTGGGTGACTTTGACCGAGCCAGGCTGGAGAGCATTTACGTGAAAGGATTTTGTTTTAAATTGATTTGAAATGGGCAGGGGTGAAAAGGACGCTCGGAAGTGATGAGCTGGCACATAAAACGACAAAAGTTTGGAAGCAGAATCGGGGGACGAACGGTACTATTGGCCCGTTTGTCTTCACAATCTGATCACCATTTTTAAAAATCTTTTTGATTTTTTTAATTTAAACTTTTTTATATTTTTAAATTTTTAATATAATATTATTTAAAATATATTATTCAAAATATATTTTATTTTTTAACATATTTTAAAAAAAAAAAATTTAAAAAAACTTGTATGCTTTAAAATCTTGCCAATTTGGTTGTGATGTATGCTTTCTTGGAATTTGTGTGATATTATTGTTATGATTATTTTTAAAAATATTTTTATTTTTAAATATATTAAAATAATATTTTTATTTTAAAAAATTTATTTTTAACATTATTATATTAAAATTTTAAAAAAATTAACTTTTAAAAAAAGCATTACTATTTCCCACCCGCCTAACGGCCTAGTCCCCCACCATCACCACGTGTCAGTCACGCTCCTCTCCTTCCTGAACTACCAAAACTGACTGCACCGTCCTTTACTTGCTTGTGTTAAGTCGTTCGTCTAATACTTTTTTGTTCTCTCTCCTCTACGTGGCTTCCTAGTTGCTACATTTTGAATTTTTAAATTGTGAATACGAGTCGGATACCGCCTCTCTCGCGGATCAAAATCTTGGCCTCCTTCCTTGCCAGCCTTGGAACGCATGTCTTCTATTATTTTCAAAAATAATTTGCACCGAGGGAATCAAAATTGGGAGAGACCCCACGTGGCTTAGTTTAGGTGCTTATTTTCTTTCCCTTTGAGTTGTATGTTTATTATTCTCGTAGTATCTTAATATCTACTAGATTTGTAGAATATTCAATAAGATGTGAAGATTAGTCATGATGCATGCAAACTGGTCCAGACACCCCACGTAAATTCAAAAAAAAATCAGAAAAACCATGGTTACAAGAAGGTTTTTTGGTTTCTATTTGACAAATAGTTAAACATGACAGTTTTTTGAAAAAAAATAGAGAGAATATTAATTAAAAAAAATTAAAAATCAAACTCTTGTGCCTGCCTAGAAAGAAAAACCCTGGATGTCCTTGGAGTCCGAAAAATCTAAGTTTGAGTTTTTGAAGCATGAAAACCTAAATTTCAATTAATTTTTATTTAAAAATATATCCTTAAAATCCCAATACAAATATTTTTACCTATTAAACAATCTCTAATTAATACAAATATAAAAAATCAACCAAATAAAAAAACTCACAAGCCCTAGTCTAGTATTTTTGGGCATGCGTGGAAGGAAACAAATTTTGATTAAACTCTTTTCTACAAGAAAAAACATTTGGCATCAAATTAATCTTTAATTCAATATCAAAATATTTTTATACATTTTTGAATTGTGAAAGCAAAGAAAACAAAACAAATCACAACACACAAAACAAATGTAATGTAACTTGTCATGATAAAATTATAAAGAAATTAAGTTTCGTGCTTAAATTGAAGAAAATCAAATTGGCATTTAGTAGCAGCTTGAAATCATATAAAAGTATGATACGCATCAAATTTGATTTTTAAAGGAAAAGACAAGAAAAATTAAGTAGCGTCATCCAAAAAAATGATCTAATAATATTTACAATATTTATATGAAGTGAATAAAAACCACATAAAAATAATTAGCAATGAAAACCACCCACGAATCTTACTTAAGTTAAGAAGCGCATGTAAAAAGTAATCTTTGAATAATTTTTTTTAATACGGGCATACGATATAAACAGTAATCGAATAATAAAAAATAAAATTAAAAAGTTTTTTTTTATAATTTTAGATTTGAATTCATGATGATAATCACTCAAAATCTATGTAATTATTAACTTTAAAATCTAGTTTTCATTCGAACACGGACAGCAACCTGAAAAAAAGTTTACAGTCATGCACAGTTCAAGTTCCTCGACGAGGTAAATAGTTTGGCCCGCGGTCCGCTATCCGGTCACTCCCTTCGAAGCTTTATTACAGGGAGAAATAACAGGTAAAAAAATAGAACGGAGGAGAGTAACAATACAGATATGAGAACGACATTGTCCTCCTTTTATAGAAGGATACAGCACATCAATAAAAGCAATTATGAGGTCCAAAAGATAAGGTACTGTTTCACCTGTAGCTATTATTTATTAACAATACTTTTGTTACAAAATATAATATTTTTAATTTCATAAAATTTATTCCTAATACCATAACATAAAAAAATTTAAAAAATAAATGATTTTTTATTAACAAATATATTCTACTTCTTACCTCTCCCAGCAGAGAGAGAGATGGCTGGGATTAATTATCATGTTTACCAAGAACTGGGAGAAGGGAAACAGAAGCAGAAAAAAAGAGACTACTAGAGGGAGAAAATAAATACATGATTATAAAAAAGCAAATAAAACAGAAAGCGGAAAGCGGAAAGAGAGGGGAAAAGAGCGGGTGTGCTTCTCTTCAGCATCCAGTCGTTTTGAGGGAGACAGCTGTTGAAATCCGCTCCTGACCCCCCCTGCCATTAACCACTATCGTTTCCCCCACGAAGCACGAACCCTCCTCTTACCCAACCCTGTCCTTTAACCGTACTTCCACATGACCTCCTACTTCGAACGAGCACGATGCACGTGTTCCCCGATAAGCACGATCTTCATGATCTTCGCCCCGGAGTTCTTTCAAGGAACATTTTGTTTTTGTTTTTCTATGCATGGATGCATTTTGAAAATCTGTTAAAAAAATTCACTTTCATTCAAAAAAATAGCTTCAGAAGTATTTCTTTTTTCAATTTTAAATAAGGAGAGAACACTTCTTATAAAGTATTCAAAAAGTAACTAAAGAGGTATAGTATTTTGTATTTTAAATATAAAATATTTATACATATTAATTAAATTCATTTTATGTGTTTGATGTTAGTATAAAAATTAAATTTCTAATGCGTATGCATATGAAATAATAAATTATGACATGTTAATTTTTTATTTATTTAATGTCCTAGTGCATGTGATGTTTTAATTTATGTGATATTCATTTTTACTGCATTTTTTCCTGCTTTTTGTATGCCCTTTCCCAGCTAGTTATTCTTTTATGATATACAGTAACAATACACCTTAGAATATTCTAGTTACTTGCATGTGGCTGGGTTCAAATTTCTTTATCTGAGCTAAAAAAAATATAGGCATTAATAACATGTTTTACACTGTTATTTAAAAAAAATTGCTAAAAACAATTCAATGCCTCTATTACATCACACAAGAAACCTTTTATTTTATTCTATTTTAGCAATAGGATTCTTTCTTGTAGGAAAACTCATTATTTGAACTCTCTCTTTTTACAAAGAAAAAGACAAGAATCTCATCTCAAAATAAATATTGAATTGATTGATTTCTAATGAAATAAACATAATTTTATTTATTTATTTATAATTAAATTCAATTAAAGTTGAATAAAAAAACAATCATAAAGAATTGTAAAAAAAGAAGTGCATTCCGATACAAAAAAAAAAACTTGTATAAAAATAAATTTAGAGTTAAATGGTATGTAACAGAATAATATTTGATAAATAAACTGGATGTTTTGATTTAAATAAATTTTAATATAAAAATTTAAAGTAAGGACTTTATAAAAAGAACCTCGTAGTTAAATTTCATAAATCTACTAATTATCTAAGATGCACATGCGTATGCAAGAGTAAACAAACTCACACGGACCTACAAGGGCAATCTCAAATACTTAACCTATTTTATTTTTCTATGTGTTGGGCAAACAACATGTTAGAATTTTTTAAAAGATAATAATTAAATGATATGCTATCAATACTGAAGCAAATGTATTGTCTTTGATTCAGTTATTGGACATTTTAGATGGCCAGAAAGTTAAATATTTGACTTTCTATATTAAAATATTTATTTTTAATTAATTTTTACACCAAAATACCATGAAGATCTAAATAAACAAATTTATGACTTTAAAATATAAAAAAAAAACAAAAACCAATTTGAATCTAATACACTTTATAAGTCCATATCTATTTTCTCAAACAAGATAAAAATATTTTTATTATAATTTGTTAATATTAAAATCCATATCTTTTATTATCAAAATCATATCAATTAACACTTTTTAAATACTCTTTTATTTTAAAATAACTTTTTTTTCTCTCAAGAACTGAATGTGAAAATTTTGCTTAAAATTTCAAAACCTCATTAAAAAACAATTAAAAAAAAAACTTTGAGAACTAAAAAAGGCTCCTCAACTACTATATTAAAAAAAAACATGGGAACTTGTTTTGTATTTAATTTTAGTTCTTAGAATTTTAATTATATTTAATGAAAAAACTAAATTTAATATTATCAAATCAAGCATTGATTTAATGTCAGATTTTTTTTTAATATTGCAAAAAACCTTTGCAAATTTAATAAAAAAAAAGTGTCCATTCTAACCCTAAATAAACTAAACTTAGAAGCATCATATTACGAAAGATAATAAAGAACAAAAAAGAAGAGTCAAAAGAAAAAAAAAACACATTGTATCAATTCATGGTCTTTTGTGCATGGAGGAACAATATTTTTTCGGCATCTCTTAAGTTTTTATTAAAAGAATCTATTATAAAAACAGGATATAACAATAAAAAAAATATTTTCAATGTTCATTACAAAGGCAATAACTTAAAATATTATTTTTCATCTAGTCTCTTACAAAATAATCATGTATTAAAAAAATGTCTTTTTTTTAAAAATACAATCAAATATCGAGAAATATTTCAATTTTTCAGAATATTTTTTTTATATGAAATTCATTTTCTAACAGTATACGAGGTATTAGCCTTCAAGTTCTTCTTTGCAAGAATAAAGGCCCAGTTTAATGGAAACTAGTCCGAGTTCAAGGGCTGCTATAAAATCCTGTTATGTTTTTAATCCCTATAATTTGATATCTTATCCCTTTATTTATAATATATCATATTTATTCTGAAAAAATAAAAATTATCCTGGTTGAAATTGTTTCGGATTGAAATTCTTTTCGGTTTTGTCTTTCGAATATGTACTTTGTTTTTACTGTTCTAGTAAGAAAAACTTATCCTATGAGGCTGTAATATACACAAAATGTTAGAAATTCTTTTCGGTTTTATCTTTCGAATATGTAGTTTGTTTTTACTGTTCTAGTAGAAAAAACTTATGCCCCTCCCCAACCCATAATTAATTTGAATATTGTAGGTTTAACAAACCAATTACCAAGTCCTGAACGAGACATTAATTATTAGTATCCAGCATTAATTTTTTAATTTCTTCCATAGTTAATTTAAACAACATTCTATCTCATATTGTTAGTTCAATGTCCATCTTTAATAAATTAATACGAGAGTAATGCTAAATATTAAAAAAATCAAAGAAAACAAATTCCATAATAGATATGCATGGTTGGATATACGTGACCTCCAAATAAGCCTTATTTTAAAATCATAATTTTTTTTATAGTTTTTTTATCATGTATTTTTTTTATATGTTTAACATCAATCTAATACAACACGTGTATATAAATGATACATTAATTAATAGTTATAAACTCAAATTTAATGGACTTCACCCTTTAAAAAATATCCTCAAAAAATCACGATCGCAAACAATGTATTTTAGTCTAGCTTCAATGAACTTAATCTTAAAGAAAAAACCCAAGCTAGAGAAAGAGTTAAATCCATGGCCCTGAGAAAGACCCAACGTTACAAGCTTAGTTTTTGAGAAAAATCGAGCTCTGGCAGGCTTAATTTATGAAAAGAGCTTTACCTTTACGGATTTAATTTCAGAGAACAATCTAATTTCAGTTATATTTTTGGATTTTAATTTTTTATACTCTTAAATATATAATTTCTTTTAAAAAAACCTATCATATTTTCATTACTATTAATATTATGTAAATAATAACATATAAGAATCCTATAAAAATCTACTATATTTCTGTAATATTATTACTTGTATAAAAGATATTTATAATTTATTAATACTATTAAAGTAAAATTATATTACAATCCTTACTCTTCTTACAAAGTACATGACTCACATATTATAAATATTTAATGTGTTTTTAAAGCTTCAGGTTCTAAATTTTTATTCTTTTTTATAAGGATTTTTTTTTGAAATATCATTACCTTTACTCTAAAGTAAACATTTAAAAGTTTTTAAATTAATTAAATAAATTTTTTTACAGGTGTTAACTAATTAATTGATTTACCGAACATTAATCACAACCACTTTAACTAAAAAAAATCACATTACCGTAACTAAAAAAAGAATCATATTACCCACAAATTTTGTCGCACAACACAATGGCCACCTGCCGTTCGAAAGTGTATCGTGTTTCTACATGTAAAAACAAAAGATTCGGTGAATTTGGTAGCTCACGGTTGGAAACAAATGTTTAATTTGGACTGCTTGACTAGCTAGGAAATAGCTGGTTTCACGTTCCTGGAGGTACTATCGTAGACCAACGAGCCTACAATGCTATTATGTCCACCAGCATTATTAGCATTGGCTCTGGTCCATGTGGTGAGGACAACCATTGAGCAGAGAGATGGTCCCGACGGTTGGCATGCTTAAGGCTTGCCTTTTAGCAACAACTATAATGCTTAGGATTCCTACAATTGTGCCATTTATGCTACAGGTTTTTTATGAGACATTTGGAGGAAGTGTCAGTGTACGTGAGAAAGTGCTTCCTTCCTTCGAAGGTCAGATAATTACGGATTAATCAGGAAATTAAGGAATGATTAATGGATCTGAGACTGCCATTTGGCAAGGCACGTGGTTTGGAACGAGGGAGGATGTTTCCTCTCGTTCGAGCTCATGATTTAAGTACAGCCATTGGATTAAACAAAGATAATTAAGGGTGCAAGAAAGAAAAGAAAAGAAAAGAAAAAAAAACAAAAAGGTAAAGCAAAGCTTCCATTGACAGTGCCCAAAAGGCAAACCTACGGATCCAAACAGATCAAGAGTAAAAAAATAAAATGTTTCTATAATTTAAAGCAAGTGGCTTCGTGCCTCGTTTGAATCCACAAGACGCTGAGAAGAAAAAGGTCCCAGAGGATTGTGCACGTGGGAGATGAAAAAAAAAATAACCCAGGATTTAGCCCCCAGGAAAACTAATACATGTCCTTACCATTCAATATTCAAAACCCGAACAATTTATATGTCAGATAAAAACAAATATGAAAGCAGGGTGGTTACAGAGAGAATTTGCTATCTTAACTGCTGTCTAGTTAAGCTGACCGTTGCAGATGTAATTGAAAATATATTGTAATGATTATTTTTTAAAATATTTTTATTTAAATATATATTTTTTATTTGTAAAAAATTATTTTTAATAAAATAACATAAAAAATACGAAGATATTAACAAAATTATTTAAAATAAAAAAATTAATTTATTTTAGAACACACTCTTGAAAACACAAAAATTAAAATCACCGTCTGCTCAGTCTATGTATGAATTATTGGGGTGCCACCCAGAACATTGAGGGTTCTATATTTCTTATTCTCAGCCGGGCAATTAATTCGTGTGGAACCTAGCACGGACACGTAGACAAAACGGTGATGACTGAACGTCCGACAGCTGACGGCCGACACTGCCACGCTTAATCTGTTAGGAGGGGGTTATGGGTTAGTTTTGTCGGTTTTGTGTGACGTTGCACATGAGACCAAACAAACACTGTAACGGAGCTCAGTGCAAGCATTTGAAAATCTGTTGCCACGTCAATAGCATGCCAGCTAGAACACACTTAAATGTAACCCGAGTTCCAAGAGAATCAAACTCTTGGGATTCGTAAAGGGGCGTCGGGTAGGGTCCTCCAACCATGATTTTCCGCTGCATGCATCCATCGTACGATGCGTATCACGTCTGCATTGTCAGCGTGTGGTCTTGTTTTATTCGTACGGATTGTTCTCCCTCTAACTGTTTGTTTTACTGCTTCTCGTTCTTTTAACTTCGACATTACAAGCCTCTCTCCCTGGATTGTCCCATGCCCATGTCCTGTCGACTGTACTTTTGTGATGATATGACCTCACTGAAGAAGATATAGCCTGGATATATTATGCGTGTGGTCTAACTGATGTATTTACGTTTCATTGAAACAATTCTTGTTTCCAGGAGAGGTTTGAAATGCACTTGAGTTCGTCGTCTGATGGGGAGAGGGACTTGTTGCCCTGCTTTATATTTCGGTGTATGTTTATTATTTTTGTGATGTTTTACTTGTTTACTGAGACTTGAAGAATATTGAATAAATTTAAAAATTAATGATAATAAATGTAAATTGGTTTAAATATTTCTAATTATAAAAAAAAGTTTAAAATACCATGACTGGTTTGCTATTTTAGTACCATGATAATAGTATATCTGATTATTAAATCGGTTTTAAATTCTTGCAATAATTCTATAAGAAGTCTGTTTTAGGCTCGCAATTGTTTTGATCATTGGATTTTTCAGGATTATATTTTGAACATTAATATAATATTACGACGGGAGCATGGAAATTCTGTCTATAAAGTGACGCGTCAATAATGTAAACATAATTGCCAACAAGATTTCCACCAATAAATTTAAATATATTAAAATCTGACAGTTCTCTCTTCCCTTGTTTCTTCATCTTTATTTCTTAAAAAACTCACCACTAGCTCCCTTACAAATCCAACCACGTAAACCCAACATATGTTAATAGCTTCCACTTCCATCTTTTAATTTATTTATTTATTTTGTCTGATTTCACACCATCAAGTCAGTAAATTCATTTTTTTTACTAATTTATGTTTTAAATGAATTTATTAAAAAATTATATTATTTGTTGTTTGTTTGCATAGTTAAATGTTTTATAATTTTTTTCTGCATAATTTTATTGTATTAATGCATGAGTTGTATGTTAGTGTTTATTTGAGATTTGAGTAAAATTAATTTTATTTGTTATTTGATGAAATTAAATTTCATTTTATAATTTAGATGTGTTATAATTGAAAAGATAATTGATAATTTAATGGATACTTTATATTTTTTTTAATTTATTGTCAGATTAGAAAACTTAGAGAAAATTTATTTTTGCAGAATTGATAATAGTTTAAACACATTAATTTCAACTAAATAAGTTTGAATGGAATAAATGATGGATAATTAGTTAGATATCAATTACCTTTTGTTAATTTTATTATTTAATTAATATTTTGATGGAAAATAGAATTTGTGTATAATTAATAACTAGATATTGGATTGCAAATTTATTTTCAATTAAAAGTTACAATTAATATCTTATATAAATTTCATAAGTAACAGTGATCATTTTTTAATGTATCTAAATTCAAAAGAAGAGTTGTAGAGGTAAGATTATATTAAAGGGTTGAAGGTTTTGTTAGTTTTATACTTTTTAATTTAGAGAATATTAGTGAAGAAGAGATTATATGTTCATATATGAAGTGTGAAAATAAAATTTACCATTATATAGTTGTTGTGACAATGTATCTACTTAAAAAATAATTGGTGAAAAATACTTGAATTAATTTGTGCATGAAAAATCATATATTTCATACAAAATTATATTAGAAGTAATGGCTAGCTAAACTTTAACTTTTAGAAACATAAAAGAGATTGTGAGATTGTGGACATAAAAATGAATTAGAATTATCTAAATGAAAATTTACATAATATTATTTTAGATGAAAAAACAAGTATAGATATGATTAAGTTTTTTAAACTCTCGTGTTTTTTTTCCAACAGTTAATAATTATTAACTTTAACAAGGTATTCAACATATAAATTAATATTGGTAGATTGAAATTCCTACCCCTGTAATAATATTTTATCAATGTATATATCTTTCATATTAAATAGTATGATAAGCATAAAAAAATTTATAATAATAAAATATATGTAAAAGGTTAAACTTTTAATAAGTTTGAAGTTGATTATTATAACAAATTTTAATGGATTATAGAATTGTGTGATGTTATAGGTTTGAAGATATAATATTTTTATTTAAATATATCAATAAAGATATTAAAATAGATTTTTATCATGGTTTGGTTGAAATAAATAATACATGTAGACTTCACAACATTAATGAAGTTTTTGTTTTTACCAAACATTACTAACAAGTGTATTATACATACATTCATTTATTTAAAAAGGATCATAATAGATTTGATTTTTTCAAAAAATAATTAATCAAATCTACAAGTTGTGTACAAGTTATTGAATATGATAATAATGTAGTAATTGAATCGAGATGATATTTTTTAAGTTGGTGAATTAGTTAATTTTTACTAAGTTATTTCATTACTAGTAATGAGTTTTAATGGATAATAAACAATAAAATCTGATTTTTTATACGTGAATAATTTATCAACATTAAATCAATATTGGAATTGTTGATGAAATGACGATGTTTGATAATAAACTTCTCGACAACATGCTTCCATTTAAAATTCTATGGGCAATTAAAATACTGACATAATTTTTTCCTAAACGCCACCAAAACACTCCAACGAAGTTTTCTAATTTTATAGCAGTTGGTGGTTTAGGTGGTCAAAATGTACAAGACCACCATGAAGTGCCTGGTTTTGTCCGTGATTATTGAGATTTAATCGGAGTTCTGTTCTGCGAGTGTTTAGCCTCTTCTTTTTTTTTTGGTTGGAGAGAATGAAATACTTGGGGGTTAACATCGCAACTAAGTTTAGAATTACAAAGCTGTCCAAATCAAGCTTACCCCTTGATGCTTTTAGTTGTTGAATGATTCTCTTCCATTTCATAGATGGTTCGGAAAGCAACAATTTTTTGAGATAAACATGCCCTTTGATGTGCAATTAACGTTACTGGGTATCCATAAAATCTCTAGACTTCCGATCGGGTAGTTAGCAATGTAGAGTGACAGCCTCGACTACGTGGTCGACATTGACTCTCAATTTCATCGCAACGTCATTTGACTCATTGTGATCACGGGCCATCACACTCTAGCAGACAACAACCCATCGATGCAGAGGCAGATCTTTCAATTCAATGACGTTGCGTCCACTTTTCACCGCCCTGTCTTAACATTTAGACTCCAGCACTCGCTGTCATAGAATCTCATGCCTGCCCTTTGAAACTCTCTGAATTTTGTTGCATTGAACAAATCTAAATATTAGCTTTTACGTTGATCTAAGCTAGCATTTTGCATCATTTGTCCGAATGACCACTTGAGAAAAAACGAAATACAAGAACAAAGGAAAGGTCGAAAATGATTAAGAGCGATAACTCCTGGTTATCGTGCTTCAAGTTCTAATCAAATTAGAAGAGGTGAGGGTCCAATTTTTTAGGAATTGATTGCTCAAAATAAACCCTGAAAATTACGAGGAGAAAAATAGTAAAGACGGATTCATTTCGGGTCGTCCTTTGAAATCATCCAACTTGTTGATGCTAGACGTCATTTGACTCCGCTTGTAATCGCTGGTATTGGAAATTATTTGCTAGTTTTGTGACTTCTTGGGGGAGCATCTTTGTCCACGTGGTCAATACAGTAATCAATCAAGTGGATTACAACTAACCTTGTGTTCATCCTGGGTTTTATTAATCAAATATTTAGCTACAATTCAATAGTTCAATCAAGTGGATTACAACTAACCTTGTGTTCATCCTGGATTTTATTAATCAAATATTTAGCTATTATTCAATAGTTCAATCAAGCGAATGATCTACTGAAATCAACAAAAGTCTTCTGGGTGCCCACCAAATATGCAGTTTCGCAGCTATACATCTTCTGGAATTATGTTGCGTCTCGGCTTTAGAAACTGGACAATTTTGAATCAAGTCAAGAGGGCTTGGACTGGAGCCACTTGCTGCCATGATGCTACGGACATTAGGGGTCAAAGAGCGGCCAATAATTTGATAGGTGGACCCGCTAGAGATAAAACCATCCACAGGAAGGCAAGGCATGCTTGTGGTTGCCGGGATGTCCGTCCAAATGTGGCCTCAATTTTTTAACACGTTCAGTTTCTTACTCTGATGGGGTTCCGTTGTCTTTGTTTAGCAGCAGAAATGACTCCAAGATTGACTCGAGAAACAAAACGTACTGCAAACCTCAAGTTTTCCGAGTCTGTCCATTTACTTACTAACACCAGAAGGGATTTGATTGTTAAATTGAATAAACCGGAATTATGCGTTCGAGTTTGGACTCATTTCAATCACCTCTTTCTATTTTGTCTTTGATAATATATTTTAAACCTAGGTGAGCCCGCCCAATCTTATCCCCAAGTTAAAGTTCTAGCCCACAAAGACAAAACTTAATGGGCCGCATAAGACCAGTTAAACCAAGATGAATTTTTGTCCATTCTGAACATGAGCCTGCATGTATCTCCTCCTACTACAAATCTTTGTCCTCTGCTGCAGTTGAAGAAATATTCATATTCTATATAATTTGGATGCTGAAGAGTGCAAAAAACAGGAGATTCGTGACATTTGAGGACGTAGCTAGCTAATTATTCGTTGTCAGTAGCATGGGCTTTTAATGTTGGGTCATCCCAAAACTAGATAGAGGAGGGAAATGGTGTTAGTTGAATTCTAATGCTAGGAGAGACTAAGTTGATGATTTCTCCTATTGTTCCAAGAGGCCATGACCTAACTTGTCCCAAGGTAAAATGAGACACTCCTGATCCTTTCCCTCAGGCTTAGCATTTCAATATCAATTTTAAAAGCAACTAACAAGCGACCGGATTCAAAGTCCGAAAATACTTTAGCTCAAATATATCTCAAATTAGTATATTTAACATTAAGAGTGGGAGATTTTTTTAATAATATTATTAAACTTAATCAAATCTTGAAATTTCTTGACCTGGTATTGTTTTGCATTTATGATTATTATAGAGACCTAACTTTCCAAAAAAAAAACCAACAATAACCTTAATCAATTAATTATATATAAAAAAGTAAATTTATTGTTTCCAATCATACTAATTTATCTAGGTGGATAACCTGGATTAATATTTTTAAATTTACAATTTGTAAAGTTTAAAAATTGGATCCAATTAGAAATTTTAATTATCAACTAATTTAATGTTAAAAAAATTAAAAAAAAATCAAAACAAAAAACTAACCAAAGCTAAAAAGGAAAAAAGAAAAAGAATGAGCATCAACTATGATGAAAAGAGAAAAAAATGAAGGGGTCAAATTGAAAAAGAAAACATGTTAAAAAACTATTTTAAAAAAATAAAAAAAATAAGGTCTAAATCTGATAAACAAAAAAATTAAAGGAAGATGCAATTGAAAACAAAATAAAACTTGATAAATAAATTAAAAAACAAATAGAAAAAAAGATTTAAAAGGCTTAAATGAAAATATGGAGGGCCAAGATGAATTTCTAGTAGGAAAGAGAAAAAAATAGAAAAAAAAAGATATTGTCTGTGATGCATTGGAAATCCGAAAACTATACACTTATACAACAAAAATAAAAAATAGAGGTTGAGACAAATTAAATGATGTGGTACAATAATATTTTTGACCATAATAGTCAACAATACGCATAACTTTTTATATTTTATATTTTTTGTTTTGCAAATACAACTTGACCTTTATAAGTAAAATATCATTGAAAAAAATATTTTAAAATTATAAATTAAACCCTCGAATGATACTTTCAAAGAATTAAATTTAAGAGTAATAAAGTAATTATATTATAGCGAAATGTCCAAGAAGACTCTGGAACATAATAAATGATTATTGGCTTTTAAGGATAGCAAATTCATTTCATCATGCAAGAGAATAATGACAAACAAACTAAAGGAAAAAACCATTTTACTCTTAAAAAAGCAGTTTATTGAAAGTTTTTTAAAGTGAAAAAACATCGTACGTTTTAGCTTACCCTTTCATGAACGCATAAGCCTAAATATATGAATAATTTTGTCTCACTTGTCAGGCGAATCATGGATGGGATGTTTGATAAATTATCTGTACGGTTTCTCTCACATCGATTTTCTTTTCAAATTCCAATTAATTATACTGTTATTCATAAACCAGGTTTTAAAACATCTTTTATAATGATACTATAATTTATTCATAAACCAGGTTTTAAAACATCTTTTATAATGATACTATAATTTAACATGCTTAATCATATAAAAAAATAACAAAAATAAAAAACATGTATTTTATTATTCATATATTTTTTTTAATATAAATATTATTACAGTTGTGCTTGGACTTGAGCAAGGTACTCTTAAAGCCTAACAACTTGTTTTTTAAAAGGAAAATTCAGGATAAGAAAAATATATTAGAACAAATAAAAAACATATAAAATATTTTCAAATTTGTATCCTAAGCATAGCATGCACCAAACTCTGTATAACGGTAAACTAGATATTATCTAATTGCAAATTATTCCGCCTTGTCCTATAGAATCAAGTGGAGGTAGAGACAAGAACTTCTATTATGTCGACCAAACCAAACACAGAGCACACATGCCCCTCACGCATCATCTCGTGCCATCTGGTCTCTAAAGTCTTGTGCTCCCCGTCTTGCTTCTCAACCAAGCGCTGCTTTATTAAGAAATAACTATAATTCATTTTATTTTATTTTTCAACCAATCTAATTTTATTGGATCTGCCTTGTGTTTATATCTATTTGGTCAATAAAACCTTGTGAAAAAAACTATCAAATTTCAATTGCTATTTGATTTTTTTGAAGGACGCGAATTTATATATAAAAAATTTTAGAAATAAAAATATTAATTCTTTTTCTAAAAAATCACAATTCCGGAAATGTTCAAGAGTATAAAATTAATATTCTTTGAACAAAAAAATGTTTTCAAAATGTTAAGAAACAAGATGAATTCTGAAAAAATCCAATGATTAAAAATTTCGAAAAAGTTGAATATTATCAAGCACAAAATGTAAGAAACGTCCAGTCATATAACTTTTAAAGTTGTGTTTGAAGTTTTTAAACTCTGAAAATCTCAATTTGAACTTATTTTAATTTAAAAATATTCTATAAATTTCTATAAAGTCATTTCCGAGCTTAAAGGAACATTTAATCTGTTTAAAAACAGTAAATCAAACGAATCACAACAAGATTCATGGATCTCAATCTACTTTTATAGGGCACAAGCTCATCAAATACACAAATAGGGGGTCGTGGTTGCCTACCAATCCAATCTTCTAGTTTTGCTCACTTGTCAGATTTCAAAGACCCTAGCCAATCAATAGCCGCTATTGCATATAGCCATCCATCAAACTCACACTCGATTGCCCTCCACTTCACAAACACTTCCACTACTTTGCAGTGTCAACGTGAATCCAACACTCATTTGATTTCACGACTCCTACACAGACAGCGGGCCGAGGCAAATGGTGATTACATCTTCTTTAAACTTGGTGTTTACGCCCACAAAACCGACATCTCTCTCGTGGAAACACTCTTTTCCCTCGCCTTTCACAACAGCCAACTGTACCCACCGCCAAAATAGAAAAGCATATAGATTCGTTGTCTTTGCCACTGTATTGGCTGACCCCAAGCCCACAGTTCTCGTCGCCGAAAAACTCGGAAAAGCTGGTCTCGAGCTACTAAAGACATTTGCGAATGTTGACTGCTCGTACAACCTGAGCCCTGAGGAGTTATGTACTAAGATTTCACTTTGTGATGCGTTGATTGTGAGAAGTGGGACTAAGGTCACCCGCGAGGTTTTTGAACGTTCAGGCGGCAGACTTAAGGTTGTGGGTCGGGCTGGCGTTGGTATTGATAATGTTGACTTGTCGGCTGCCACGGAACATGGGTGTTTGGTGGTTAACGCGCCGACGGCTAATACGATTGCGGCTGCTGAGCATGGGATTGCTTTGCTTACTGCTATGGCCAGGAATATTGCTCAAGCTGATGCCTCTATTAAAGCTGGTTTGTAAATTAATATTTTTATTTTATTATGATTATTATTTTTTCATACTTCATTTAGTCATTTATTCGAGCAGGTGGCTTGCTTTCCCATTGTAGGTTGAATTTTGTTCTTTGTTATGTTGTCTCAATTCTTTGTTCAATTTGTTTCTGTTACAATGATTAATGTGGATTTGCTTATTTAAACCTTACTGCATGGTTAGTGAAAATTTGGAGGATAATGTGATTTGATATATTTTTTTTCTGGAGAATTGGCTTTTCTGATGCGCTCAAAATTGTTGAGATTTAGCAAATTGGTTCTGTTTTGGCCATATCCTTCATCAATAGCTGAGTAATTTCCAAACAATAGCTTAGCATGTCTCTATATCAACCAATTTTTCAAATTCTATGGTAATGACTCATTTTGCATGAACATTAATCATGTTAGTAAAATAACTTGTTAATTTATTCTATCCAGGCAAGTGGCAAAGAAGCAAATATATTGGGGTTTCACTTGTGGGGAAGACGCTTGCTGTCATAGGGTTTGGAAAGGTTGGTTCAGAGGTTGCTCGGCGTGCCAAAGGTCTTGGCATGCATGTGATTGCACATGATCCTTATGCCCCTGCAGACCGTGCCCGCGCTATAGGTGTGGATTTGTTGACTTTCGAAGATGCTATATCGATAGCAGATTTCATCTCCCTACACATGCCTCTTACCCCTGCTACATCAAAAATCTTCAACGATCAGGCTTTCTCCCGGATGAAGAAAGGAGTTAGAATTGTCAATGTTGCTCGTGGAGGCGTGATCGACGAGGAAGCTCTAGTTAGAGCTCTGGATTCTGGGATTGTTTCTCAGGTTGTTTTCTTCACCAAGTCCTTATTGCATTATTCGTGTTTTCTTCACCAAGTCCTCATTCGTGCAGGCAGCACTTGATGTCTTTACAAAAGAGCCCCCTCCAAAAGACAGCAGGTTGGTGCTGCATGAAAACGTGACAGTGACCCCTCATCTTGGTGCTAGCACAACAGAAGCCCAAGTATGCATGACCTTCTATTTAGGCTTCTGGTTTGCATCTCATTTTCATCATCTTGCATAATGGTTATGAGATTTAACCAGGAAGGTGTAGCCATTGAAGTAGCGGAAGCTGTTATTGGAGCTTTAAAAGGGGAACTTGCTGCAACTGCGGTAAACGCGCCAATGGTTCCTGCTGAGGTTATCATTTCTTTCAAACCTTTAATCCCTCACCAACATTTCACTACGGCTAATGTATGCATGCCTTTGATGAATCAAAGTGGAAATACCTCAAGTCTTAGCTTTCCACCATTTTTATGTGATGTTTATGGATATGATATTATTAGTTGAAGGATTGGGACCTCTCTGCTTTTGATCATGGTGTAGAGGACTTGTTCCCTTTGCTCATGTTTATTTACTTAGTGTAAGGTGGAGAGTCTGAATTTTTTCTCCTCTGATTATTTTTGTTCATTACAGGTTCTTGCGGAACTTGCACCGTTTGTCACTCTGTCAGAAAAGCTTGGCAGACTGGCAGTGCAACTGGTTGCCGGTGGAAGTGGTGTACAATCAGTAAAGGTGACTTATGCTTCTGCCAGAGGTCCAGATGATCTCGACACTCGGCTTCTTCGTGCAATGATTACCAAGGGTCTGATTGAGCCTATCACCAGTGTTTTTATTAACTTGGTAAATGCTGACTTCACTGCTAAGCAGAGAGGACTGAGGATAACAGAAGAGCGATTTCTGTTGGATGGTTCACCTGAGAATCCACTTGAGTTCATCCAGATTCAAATTGCCAATGTGGAATCTAAATTTGCCACTGCAATTTCTGACTCTGGTGAGATTAAAGTAGAGGGAAGAGTGAAAGACGGGAAGCCCCACCTCACCAAGGTAGGCTCATTCGGTGTTGATGTGAGCTTGGAAGGCAGCCTCATACTTTGCAGGCAGGTTGATCAACCAGGTATGATTGGCAGTGTGGGGAATATCCTTGGTGAGGAGAATGTAAATGTAAGTTTCATGAGTGTTGGCAGGATCGTTCCACGAAAACAGGCAGTGATGACTATCGGTGTGGATGAGGAACCTAGCAAAGAAGCGCTAAAGAGAATCGGGGAAATACCAGCAATTGAAGAATTTGTGTTTCTTAAATTGTAGTGCGCACAATTCCATCATTCTTGAAGTGTATTTTAATGTTTATGTTTCAAGTTTTTTTTAAAAAAAATAAAATGCCATCAAGATACTACATTGATTTGGAATGATTTAAAATTTTTATTATACATTATTCATATTTTATAACAGTGTTTAAGTAACTATACAATTGAAAACTGAGATTAACCTGTTTTGAGGAATTAGCATTGAAGTATATTATAAATTAAAACGTTTACTATTCTTTTTTTTTGTTAATTAAGAGATATATATAATAAAATTATATATTGTCATATTAGAGTGAGGTATAATATTAATATGGCTTCGTGATTTTATAGATGGATTATGAATTTAGCTTTTAAATGAAATCGACGTTGCAAATTTTTGTCCGAGAGACAAAAAGAAAAATAAAATTCCGACCAAGAATTTGTCGCGCAACTATTAACAACCTATGGAATAACTCCTCTAACAAACGATCCTTTCAATTAAGTCCCAGATATATTTTGATGTTACCCAACTGCTGGCTTAAATTATGGAGCCTAATCAATGAATGGTGGGATAAATGGGTGAATTTTAACTAGAAGGGGGACTAATTATGGAAATGGTTTGTTAAGGAAGGGGATTAGGATAGTTTTTAGGTTATGATTTAAAAAAAAAATTAAAAATTTATTTTAGTTGCGTTTTTAAAATAGTAGTGATAAAAAATTGTGTTAGGTTAAATTTTTGTATGCAAGATAAATAATAATAATAAAAAAAACAGATCTTTGTAAATAGAAAAGATGTTATTCTATCTTTCATAAAATAAAAAATTTAAAATACAAGTATATAAAAGATACTATAAAAAAATATATAAGTTATTTACTGACTAAATTATTTTTTCTTTAATAAGCTATACTCTACATTAACAAACAATTTTGTTTACTTAAAAATATATTAAAAAAATTCAAATTTTGTTTTTGAGCCGGCCCTTACCGACTGGTTTGCCAGGAAACTACAATAAGCCGCGTGTCCCCCCTTTTCAACCATGCAGAAGCAGTGAGAGCCACCGCTTGGAACACGTGTCCATACCTCATGCTGTTAGGTGAAATGGAGGGTATTATCATTATTTATATATGCTGACGGGATCAAAAAAATCTGGAAGGAGCAAAAGCTGGATAAGATTATATATAGTTGCTTCGAACATATCTGAAACTCTGTAACGGAAAAAGCATATCTGAAACGCCCACAACATGAAGACACAGGTACCAAACGAGTCCATTTTCCAAGATCTAACTTGAATTATCAAATGGTTTATTTGGCTTATATAATATTGTTAGTTTCATTGTATTTAGCAGGGGACTGAAAGGATAAACGAAGAAGGTGAAGCTGAAACCAGGGTGGAGACTGTCGATCACCGGACATCAGCCGGGCAAGGCGAACCCACCGATGAGAAAGTGGGGGTGGTTCATCTTAAGCGCAACACGAGGGGTTCTGGCAGTGGAGGTGGAGTTTTGTCTAGTGCAGCTGCTGCAGTGACTAACACCGTCAAGTCTGCAAAGGATGCCATCATGGGCGGTCGTGGCAAAGATAACACCAGCAAATGATCATGATATCACCATCTTTCTGTATGTGTGTGAAATATATGTAGAAAATGAAATTTAAGAAATAAAGTCATGTTTCTTAATTGGGATCTTGGTCCGTACTTTGGAATCTTTTTATGCAGATATTTTGAAGTATCCCGTTCGGAAAAAAGCATTTTGTAGAAAAATCTTTGCTTGAACCTCATGGTAGAGCTTTGAGCTATTTGCTGATAAATTGGGTGAAATTTAACGGTGCTAGTTTGTGCTTTCTTTTGATGATGAAGTGCTTGGTCAGAAGGACGTAAAACTCAGATAATGAGTCTTTGAGGTTGTGGTTGATATTTTTTTTTTTTATAGTAGTATTTGAAAAAAAATAGTTTTTTTTTTAAATATAATTAATTTGCAAAAACAAACATAATTTTAATAATATAAACTCAACTTGGATATAACTTGTATTAAATGTCCTTGCTACGAACATGTTCTCAAGTTGAACGAGTTAGGAGAGGGATTGGTATATTAATCATCACCCCTGCAGGATGCTACACGCTCATCTTTAAATTAGATGAATTAGGGTGAAGTTTCAGACATAAGTGTTTTAGGTTTTTCCAGAGTTGAAGTAATTATTAGATGTATTTATAAGCTAAAACGATTGTTACATATATTAAATTATGAGAATTATAAATAGATAATTTAGATTTAATTAATTTGATTTTAAGAAAACTTTATATTGTATTAATCATTGTATAATTATATTAATTGAGATTAAATTGTTTTCTTGATTGAGCTGTAAATATTTTCTGCTACTCGGGTGATGCAGATATTAAATGTGATATAAACTTTATTATTAAAAAAAAAAACTTTGGTTGTGGTATTTTGTTTTTTTTCATGTGATGAGTACCAAAAATATCTACAAAACACACACTTAGGCTAGGTTACAGCTAGCTAGAGAAAACAGTTTTTAGACACGTGTTGTCTTACCTTTCTTGAAAATTTCAGACATATTTCTCACGAAATTCCTTATTTTTCTCGAGAAATTCTTTCCTAGTCGCGGGCACTTCGCGTACTGCTGCTACTCATCAAGAAAGTACTTCGAAGGAATTAGTTGATCACGAATTTAAACAGAGAATTTAAACGCTCATTGAGCATTCAGTTTTATTTCTAATAGCACAAGTTCGATAGTAACATGGAATAAGATTGTGCTCCGACTTGACGGCCACTCGACGTTAGGGGGCATAAAAGCATCCCTTTGTCAAAAGCAAAATACAGCCACACCAAGTTCACAGCAAAAAGTTCAGTCCCAGATACCGACTTCCGTGAAACCATCTTCAGTGGCAAATCCCCGAAACATCGCGTTGGTGTTAAAACGACACGCCACTTCCCCGTTTCTGGATACTGCTATCAAACCAGCTCGCCCATCATCAAGCCTCTCATTCACAACAAAATCCACTGCTTCTTGCAGGCTCAATCCCTTGTACTCCATCACCGCCGCTACATCGCGCGCTAGTGTCCCACGTATGATGGCCTCTCCTTCTCCAGTGCAAGAGACCCCACAAAGATCACAAGCGTAGGTCCCAGCACCGATCAGGGGCGAGTCACCAATACGACCTGTCATTTTGTTCATGAGCCCACCTGTTGACGTGGCTGCAGCACACCTCCCTTGGCTGTCCACCACCACACACCCCACTGTCTCTGGCGCATACAGGCTGATTGGGAGTCCGTTCATTGCCAGGAGCTTGTCATCAGGGGGCCCCACACTACAGCTCTCCAATCCAACAGCTGGGATCCTGTAATCAAACTGGTTCGGGACAAAAAGAAAAGAGTCAATTAATGGGCCCACCGCATCAAATGGAAAGCATCGCAGGGATAACAACAAACCAGGATGGAGTTGGCTTCTTTTGCTAACTTCAACATCCCCAAGTTTTCCTCCGTTACAAAATAGCCATTGTCCACCGTCTCAACACACTAAAGAAAGTCAATCATTAGTAATATAAGCAGACAAGTGATTAAAAAAAAATATTTTATAAAAAATATTTTTAGTTAAGATTAGATTAATATTTATATATATTTAATTAAAATTAAAATAAAATAAAAAATAATTTAATATACTTTGTAAATTGAGGTTATAAAATAACTAAAAATATATATATTAATATTAATATTTTTAAATTTAAATACTGTAGATTTAACTGTTTTTGTTACATCATTAAATAAATAATATTTTATATAAAATATTTTTTATTATTTCATTAAATTATATATAATTTTATTATATATAAAATTTATTTAACAAAAATTATGGTTTAGCAAGCAATAAAATTAAATAAAATCTTATCAAGAATAAAAATAAGATTATAATACAAGTAAAGTTAATCCACTTTACATTATTTTTTTAAGAAAAAAATATTATTTCCATGACAATATAATTAAATTTAATTCATTCTAAATTAATTTTTTAAAAAAAATTATTATTCATGTGAACATAAATAATGTAAGTAAATTTATAATTTATTATATTATTTAAAAAAATATTATTCATTTGAAAAAATAAATAGTATAGAATAGAAAAAATACATATCCAAAAGCTTCTTTGATTTTACTTCTATTTTATACAAAAAAATAACGAATAAATTATACTTTTAATTTTATCAAATAATTATTTAATTATAGTTTCTTTAAACACATAAACAACCATGCAAGCAAATATACCCTTAATCATTATTTCTTATTTTTTAAGAGCAAGTTGCTTATATAATATTTGGGGGGTACCTGTTGCCTGGCAAATTCCTCAGCGCCAGAAAAGGCAAGATAGGAGTGAGGAGATTTCTCCATCACAAGTCTTGCGAGAGAGATTGGGTTTTTCACTGTTGTTAAACCGGAAACGGCACCGCATCTTCTCTTTGGCCCGTCCATGATGCTGGCTTCCATTTCCACTGTTCCGTTCTCTGTTAGAGCAGATCCACGCCCAGAATTAAACAGGGGATCCGTTTCCAATTCTCTCACCTGTAACAAAAAAACAACAGGATTCTTTCAACTCTTAATCATTCACTAGCCATGCTCTTAATCTTTATTTTCACATTTGAAACCAGAAAACACCAAGATTATGTTTTTTTAATAAAAAAACTAGCATACTTAAATTATTAGTTTTAGTAGAATAGTAACATTTATTTTTTTTTGACAAAATAACATTTTTTATCATCACATTTTAAAATAGATATAATACAAATATGTCAATTTTTTAGCTTAATAAATTATAATTTTATAATTATTTTTTAAAATATATTTTTACTGCACTTGTAAACTTAAGAAACAGACTTCAATTATACTCTTTAAAAATTATTTTTTATACAATATTAATGATGTAATCAGACTTACAATAACGAGTAATTCTAAATAATTAAATGTGAATTTAACACAATCTAAATAATAATTTAACTTAAATATGTTACATAAATAGTCTAATAAATACATTTATGAATAACTAGAATATTAAATTTTAAAAATCTCACACCAAATCCCTAGTTTTAGTAGTTTTATTATTATTATTATTATACTTCATGAATTGTATCAGATTTTATAATTGTTTACTTGTTATATTTAGAATTTTTTTCTTATTTACTTATTAATAATTTTTTTTATTTATGTAAAGTTCTATGAATCTCACATAAAGATATATTTTAGTATTATTATTTAGAAAGAATAAACTTATGAATTTAAAATTTATATTTGTGTCCTTTTTGCTTAAAAAAAATCTAGTGCTTTTTGTTTGCTATTATTTTTAGCTTTAGCTTTTACTTACATCAGTATTTTTTGTTTTTAGCTCTCGCTTACATCAGTAAACCAGTATTTTTTGTTTGTTATTGCTTTTGCTTACATAAGTAAATCAGCGAGCGGGATTAATTGACAATTACAATACGATAATCAATTAATTTTAAATCTAATTGATATTGTAATTTAAAAACATAAAATTTAATTAAATATCACCAATTAGAAAAGTTTGTGATTTTGCTGAAACTTTTTGTTTTGTTTTAATTTGTAAGTTTTTTATGCTAATTTGCCCCAGAATAACTCTGTCCAGTCAAGAAACAGGACGAGGTTGGTCCGTGAAAACATGCCACAGAAGAAAAACCACAAAGACTAATGTAGAATAAAAATGGTATCAATTCGAGTGCAAAGCATAAACATTTGTTTACATCAATTCCGTGCATGTTTATATACCAAGAAAGATCTGGGATTGCTGATGTGCAGTTTTTTTTTCTTGTTCACGACAGTCGAAAACAAAAACAAAACTTGCTTGTAAGAAATTAATAATGGAGAGGAAGGGATAACGTACAACAAGTTCGACAACATCGACTGCGGGGAGATTAGAGCGAAGAGCAGAGATGCCAAGATCAAGGCAGCGAGCGAGGAGTTTTTTGGCCTCCTCCTGTCTCTCTTGTGAGAGATTTGGGTCGACACCAGCGCCTCCATGCACAGCTATAGCCCACCCTCCCATTTTTCTCGCTCTTGTTCACTCGGAGACGGGTGTTTTTTGTGTGTGTAACGAGAGCTCGTGGCCGCAGCATATATAGGCGTTTCGCGGACTCCTCGTACACCCGAAGCCATAGTATAGATTGTTCTATTCTGTCCTTTCTCACTTCCCGTGGAGAAGAGTGGGGTGCTACTTTCAAGGGCATTGGTTCAGTTTTATTTAAATTTAATTTTTTTCAACCACCAATTTACGGTATTGCCACTGTGAATTATTTTAACTTGCTCTAAATTTACTGTCAAGATTGGTTATTACCACGAGCAGACATTATAAGATAGTAACTTAAGGTTTTTTTTATTTTTTATTTTATTTTATTTTGTAATGGCTACGAGTAGAGTGGGCTTACGATATTGCCCTTTATCTATTTTCATTCGATATGGTAACAATTTTAGAAGCAAGCAAGGTTACTACACACTTCTTGGTAAAGCTAGATCCTACCACCATCGACACAGCTAGATTTTATTATCAACTAGAATCAGAATATTTTTTTTCTAGTAGGTATAATATTTATTGCACATGAATAATTCTCGTTTGGCTCTTTTTCTTCATGAATAGTCACACAACGAACAACCATTTCCTACCCCTGCATGCTCACGGTGCACTCGTTTAGCTGTTAATAAAAAATCATATTTTAGTGACTATATTACTTTACTTTTTTAATAAAAAAAATCATTGAACTTGGTAAAATGATATTTTTTTTTCTTAGGGTTTATTTATCATTATGAGATTTATGAGGGATAATTCGGTTTTACTATCTTCTAAATACATAGTTTAATGACTATATAACCCTGAAAAGAAAAGAAATTAAAAGTTAAACTGGGCACTTGATTTTTTTAAAGCTTGAGGGGCAAAAATATAAAGAATATACAAAACTTTTGTATTTATATTTTTTTTTTAATAAATAAGTTGACAAGACGATGATTTAATCTTTTAATTGGCATAATTAATATTAAAATAAAAAAAATTGTTGGTATATATGATATTCGTGCCCTTCTAGCAGTATGTAAGACATCGAGCTATATCCAAACGCTATCTTCTAGACCAATGATATGCTGAAAGTTCCTCACCGTCCCTTTTTAGTTGTTGTAAGTGCACATGATGGGGTGCTGATTGGGCTTCACTTGATTATTTTTTTTCTTTGTTTTTTTTTTAATTGTAAAAATATAAAGGTGTTATTATTTTAAATTTGATTTTTATTTTTTTATGATTTTTTTAAATTTTTTACTGTTTTTTTCTTCAATTTTGCCTCAATTATTTGATACCATCTATTTTTCATATTGATTTTTTTAAAATATTTTTTAAGTTATTTTTATATAAAATTTAGTCCATATCCTTTTAATTTTTTTTTTGAATTTTTTTGATAAAATCAAACATTAATAAAATGTTTTAACACGACAACCTCATTAACAATAACATGAAATAAAATAAAAAACCAATTCTAAACTAGAACAATATAGAAAAACGAATATGAAAAATACTGTAATAAAAAATATTAAAAGGATTAAAACTGCGAGCACAATTAGTTGTGGACTTGCCGTTGTTTTTTTATTATTTAGTTAACCAATCTGGGCTGAAGTCATCATGGGCTGGTACATCTAATAACCGGTGGCTAAGCGCACCAAAAAAGTTTCATTTAAAAAGTCCGCCGTTATTGAGGCCCATTCAAGAAGTTTGCGCGACAAGTCGGCTTAACCGCAATGCTAGTAAAGTGAGCCTATCTCGTGTTCCAGGAGTTGAGGTGGGCTATAAGATATTCAATTGGGCCCTGACCCAGTTTGCTTCCATCTTGCAAATCCAGCTGCATGCAAGATTCTTCTTTTCCAACGTGTACGGCTCTAGTTAGTAGGTAACTAGAATGTCCAGAATGTTTTTAAAATATAAAAATAAACGGGCTCGGTAACACCTAAAATGTAGCAGTGTCCCTTTCGCTAAGCCCACAAGAGGGGACAGTTGAGGCCTAAAAGTCATTTGGCACTGCCTCGACTAGCTAATGTTAGATCCAACCGCGATCGCCACACAAAAAGAAGGAGAGGCCCATCAACAACCCCACCTCAGGACCACTTGTCCCGTTAAAATTCTGCTGTCCTTCACTGGCTCTTTATGGCTTTTCCTTTGACATTTTCCATGTTATCTTTTTCGATAAAAAATGCAAGCTTTCTTTATTCTTTTCTTTTTTTTTTTAATTAGAGAAAATTCTATTCTTTGAAAAGTGTATTTTAGGGTTTAAATAAGTGAGTAAAATGCTGACTATTTTAAACTCTTATAAAAAATACATACCTTACTCCAACACAAACACAAAACTTGTTTTATAAATCTTAATTTTTTTACTATAACATCACACTCTTTTGAAACTTTGCTAGCAATGATGAGCTTAATTGCTCCATTTTAAATCCAAACTTCAAAGCTTCACCCATCGAATCAATCTGTCATGGATCTTGCATTCAATATAAGATAAACAAATAAAAAACGAGTGCTGTCAAGAATTCTGTAAGACTTTTTTAATATAAAAAATATATATTCAGGTTATATAGTTGTTAAACTTGGTATGAAATTGACCTGGTTATGGTATCATGTTCTGGATGGTATGAATTGTTTTAGATAATATGGGTTAATTCAAGTTAAATTAAAAAAATATAAATATTTAAGGTTTTAATACACTCTATAAAAAAATTTAAAACAATACATATAAATGTTAGCTATAAAAAAAATTAAAGTTTAATATAGTTATTCCACATTAAAATATTAAAAAGAAACAATTTACATAGATAAATTCATATATAGTTATCTTATATTAAAAAATTTAAAAACAATAAATATAAATGTAGGTTATAAAAAAAAATATAAAGTGAAATATAGTACAATTATCCCATATTTAAGAGTTAAGAAATAATTAATGTAAACATATACCATGTATGATTATTTCAAATCAACAAATTAAAAAACAAGCCAAGTGACAGTAATGTATATAAAAAAATCAAGTTTAGTGTAATATAGTTATCCCACATTAAAACAAAAACAATTCATATAATTAAAAAAATTAATGGAAAAAAACAAGCCAGGTAAATGTATATTATATTTATTTATTTCATACTGAAAAGGTAAGAAAATTACCAAATCATTAAACAATCCATATGATAATAACACAAATATATATATATATTGAAAAAATAAAGAAAAAAACAATAAATTTAGTGTTTTTTTTTTTTTTGCTTTTTAAAGCAAGATGGTCGTTTAATTGTTTTGAAAAAGACGAGATGGCTAAGAAGCCCCTCAACGTGAGGCTAAAAATAGTTGCCTTCTAAAGGTAATTAAGTGTTTTCAATGCGCTAAAACATGCTTTGATCTTAACATTTTTGTACTTTAATTGACCCAAATAATCCTCTTCCCCTATCTCTCTCCGTTTCAACATGTTGCAAGCACAGTTGCTCTATCTATCTTAAATTTTGCACATAGTAACAAAATTGATTCCAAAGCTTGTAGTCTTTGAAATAGATAGTATGAGATGATAGGCTTCGTGTGCCTAATCAAAATTCATATATTACAACTTAAAACTTGAAACAAAACTCACAAGTATCTCTCAATTGTCTTTTGACATTTTCTACTACCAGCTTAATCAAATTCAGCAACAGTGCTCCAAACTATAATATGACAAGTTCTGAGGATTATTTTTTATAAATGAAAGTATAATAATAATAAAAAAAAAAAGTAGAACACTTGTGTAAATATTATTTAACATAAAACACCAAAGCAATGTAACGAAAAGGTTAAAGTAAAATAGCATAAAAATAAAAGAAAATAAAGTGAGGTCGAATGAGCCTTACTCAAAGTAACTACAACCAAATCGACACAGGGTTTGGTAATGGTAAGTTACATTTTTCGAGATGAAGTTATTTTAAGAAAGAGATCTTGATAAAGAATGTTGAATTGAAAAATAGCGATAAGAGAGTGACAGCCAAGTGAAAAAAATTAAAATAAAGAGTTAGTATTTTTTTTTTAAATGATGTTATTGAGTTGTAAACAATATGAAAAAAAAAACCTCGTGCTTTTCTATGATGAAGATAATAAATGCAAGAGAATTGAGGATATTATGATCGAAACTTTGTAAAGGCTTAATAAAATGCATCAAAACACCTGATAATAGGTATATAAGAGAACCAGAATAAATCTGCAGAGACTAGGGATTTGCAGCCAAAATCGAAACCATGCCATTGTTTCTTTGATGCAGGAATAGTATAAAATCATTCTTAAATTTTCATCCCTCAATTTAAATTTTAAGTTAAGATGACTTTTTAAAACGCCACCCACATTGTATTAAAAAACAAATCAATAATAAATAAGAGAAAAAGAAACAATTATACATAAACCCTCTCCCCACCTTCTTTGTCATATGGTCGATGCATCGAATCATAGATAATGATCCTGGAGCCGTGTTATACCATAAAAGAGTGTAGTTGTCGAGGTGATTTCGGCGATATAAAAAACAAAACATCATTGAGGCTTAAAGAGAGTTACGAGCGTTATACGTGGATATGCTAACTTCTTTTTTTTATTTGATCACTCATTATATTTTTTTATATGTATATTTAATTCTTGGTTCTTTTATAACTCTTCAATTCTGGAGTTGGTCTCTGATATTTTTATAGCTTTTTATTTTGATCTCAAATTTGAGCTCAAAAACAGCCTAATCAAGAAGAGAAGAAGAAAACAAAAAAATGAATGAAACAAACAATTAAATATGGATAGTTCATTGTGTTCATGTTATCATCTTGCCTGCATATTTAATAAGTTAATTTTAATTGATCAAGATTAATTTAATATAAAATTATCTTTTTATTCCATTCCTTTAATTTTATTTTATTTTACAATTTTATTATTTAATAGTAGCGCCTTGAAATATTTTTACAGTCAAATCAAGTTTTAAATAGTGCTATTAGGCTATGTTTAAGCCCGCTTTTGAGACCCTTGCTATCCAATGCATCATGACATAAGACAACCCTAAATAAATAAAAAAGCAAAGAAACTATGATTGCAAGTTATTTTATTTTGATTTAACTATTCTTTTAGATTTTTTTAATATTGATAGATAATTAAATAAAGATACTAAATGACTTATCATACAGTGAGATCTGCATCAATAGCTTAATATTCTGGTCCAATCTTCACTTGTTATTGATGATTTTTTAAATATTTATCAACACATATGGTTATATATCAGTTTTATTTAACATGTTGATCAAACTTTCAATATGTGTTTTGGATTTTTCATTGCCAACTCAGACCTGAAGTTGCCCGTATATTTTTCCAAAGCTTGAGCTGACACGGGTACATGTCGAGACTATTACAAAGCTGATATCCAGCATTGTTGTTGCGCCTCGTTGCCTAACTAGTTGTCAAATTACTATTTGATAATACTGGTATAAAGTAAGCAATTAGCAGTGTCATGCACGACCCAAGTCCCGAAAACATGTATCTACATCTCCGAAACTGAGATTGATTAGGTAATTTCCTCTGAACTGAGGTCCCCCAAAACTCAACGGCATCGTCCTTTATTTAGCGTTTTGATATCGACCACGACTGTGACTATCGATGGAATTGAACCGCAGATGGATCTAGCTAATTGTATCTAAATAGACAACTATACAATAAAAAAGCTAGAGGATTATGCAAATGCTGTACAGGCAAATCAACAATTCAAATTAATTAAAAAGGTTGGTGCAAGAGCGTCGAATGTCAAAGAGAAACGTATAAGCAGACAAATGTCCATGTTTTTGTGAATAGCTTCGAGCTATTTAATGTTGATGCCTCCATTTATCAAACGTAATCACATGCCTGGTCAGGTGACTATTTCGATGAGATGGGATGGCAGGAATGAAAGTGTAGACGCAAGCTGCACCAAATTAGGCTGGTGTCTCTGTATAATAGAGAAAAAAGCTTGAAGATACCAATGCTCACTGGGTCAAAAGGGTGCGGCTGAAAGCATTGAGAAGTTCAAAGATGGTGTCCATAAAAGAAAGAAAAGAGGAGATTCACTGGAACCAATTATCAGCTCTCTATTTTATGATCATCAATCCATATCTTATCGTTGTCTTTTTCCTTCTTTTCCTTTTCGAGATGAAATACACCACGGTCCATTGCTTCTAACTATCAAAAGCACCAACAAAGACATCACAAACAAAATCAAAAGATTTTGTCCCCAAATTCAACATTCCCCTACTTTTCAACTTTTCCCTCTCAGTGCTTTGAGTTTTTATTGGATGTAATTGTATCTAAATCCCCTTTTAATCTTTCCTTATGGCTTCTTTATTTGGTTAATGCGACTTATTACTCTGGGTACTTTCTTTTATGCCCATCCTTTTCTTCATCCCCCAGACCCCAAGTTGGCTGCATAGTTTAAAAAGAAAATTACCTGAGTGCGTGGCCATTAATTTGAGCAATTTATTGTTGGAGATAACCTACTCCAGCTTGAAGTGTCCCCGTTTCAATGATAAATCCTCCAAAAAGATTAGAACATGCAGAGAGATAAACCTGGAAAAACATACGAGTGTAACATGCTTTATTAATCTAGGGCAAGTTTTTCCAACCATCGCCATTTACGAAAATTACACCTGTCCATGGCATGTTCGAGAAGACCGCGAATGGCTAAAATTTTGTAGACTATACAGTAGCTCCTACATTCACTGTAGATTTAAAGACTTGGATTCAATAATTTAGTGAGTTTAGTAGCTAGTTAAGCAAACCAGTAATAAATCTAGAGAGCTGTGTAAATTAGGATTGAGAATAAAGCCAAAAGTCATCATTCCCTTTAATTTAAGTGGTAGAAAGCACATGCAAGCCTTCTTGACTGAAAGGTGATGGCTTGTATTAAAATTCTTTATTCCTGGAGTTCTGATACATCTGCTTGGCATTCTTTATTCTGGGAAAAAGAAGACAGTGAAGCACATTACACTTGCCCATTCAATTGCCTCAGGATCCAAACACTGATCAAATTTCTAACATTGTACAATTCATATACATCAAATACATTTGTACTTGAAGTTTCAGCTTGTAAGAAATAATATTGATGTCCATTTACATCCTTATCAGAGGACAGTTAGTTCTACTCGTCCATTGACTTTGCCCCGTTAGATTGGATTCTTCAGGCTTCTTTATGTTCAAAAGTGGATCATTAAAAAACTCAAAGCTTTTGCGTCAGAATTCAAATTGGCATAAACACCCAGAAGTCTGTAATCTGCCCTGAACAAATTGTATTTAGGATTCGTTTGGTAAGAGTAATGAGATCTAGTTAAAGCTGTGTGTTACCTTAACTACAGTTTTAAAAGTATTTGGTTAATCAGTTGATTAAAATTTTATATATATTCCATCGAAAACTCTCTTACATCTTGATCAGAAAAAAATTATAATTTATAATTTTAAAAAAAATATATTTTTCAAATCATAATTATAAAAACTACTATAATATCAAACATACTCTTACTGTAATATTAAACATACTTTTAATTAAGGTTACTATCACAACAAAACACCTAGAAAAATAAATTTTTTTTATAAAAAAAATTAGCATATTTAGAAAAAAAATATATGAAAAAATAATATAAATTAAAATAAAATAAAAAAATTGTACAATTTATATAAGTAATGATTAGAAAACATGATATTCATAACTTATTATAATTCAGAATAATGATCACAAAAAAAAATTATGAAATGAACTGTAAATTATAAGAAAGAAAAAAAATATTAAAAAACAAATCTTAAAGATGCATTGAAATTCCTATTACAACATCATGAATACTATTAGAAAAATCTTGATGAAATAAATCTAAAAAATAAAAAAAAAAACTAATAATCACTCTAATAGTGCCACACTTACTATTTAAAAATAACGGATTGCTAAATTTTTTAACAACAAACATGACTCATTCGAGTCATCATTAATAAAATAATTTTGTTAAGTCTTTTATATATTATTGGTGTCGAATTTAGAATTTATGTGTATACAATGTTGTTTTTGTCCTTCTAGTAATAAAGTATTTTAAAAGAAAAAAAATATTGTTATTCTGAATAAATAGCAATAAACTAAATGTCATGTTTTTTTTAATTATAACGTATATAAATATATACCATGTTCTTTCATCGAATTTTTTCACCATCGTTATTTCATCAATATAAAAAAAAAATCCTGACAAGCAAGAATAAGCCCCGAAAGCGAATGTCAAGTAACTCCTGGTGATCGCTGGGTATTACTGATATGAAATTTAGCAATATATATATATTCAATATTTTTTATATATAGATTAGGAATGAAAATGAAAGCTTTTAACCTCTACACAGAAAGAACGAGTTGTTTAAGAGCAAGTATATAGGCCTCCTCCGCATAGGAGAAACTGCTTATGATAAGAAAAAGCAGAGCGGACGGTGTTGTTACAGCTGCAAGATTAGCGTCCTCTGTCTGATTTATTTAGCGGGTAACGTACCGAACACTAGTCATCGGAAAACTGAGGTCTTCCGAAGAGGTCAAACCCCAAAATATTACAAATAAATCACAAAAAATGAAATCCCTGATATTGCCAGTGGCCGACAACATGTTCCTATCTCCACATGCAACAAAATCCCTTGTAATGTATGTTTTCAATTTTCCATTCCCTCCTCCTGGGTTTGGTGCTGTTCATCTTCCCTCCATGATTCTTCTCTTTTTCATCCAACGGGTGTAGACAGTACTGAAATCAACTGTTGTTGATCTTCGTGAAGCTCAGGGAAAGCATGCAATATTTATTTCTCTATACAGACTACAAGCGAAACTAGCTTTTTAACCGTGTCTAGCCGTGGATTGAACTGTTTAAAAAAAATTCAAGTTTTTTCAACACCGTTCTAAGTGAAAATTAAAAAACTTGTAAATATATATTTAATTAAATAGATTCAGAATTACACGTATTAATAAATAAATAAATTATTATCAGTAATGATAAATAAAAAAAATAAAAAAAAATATAAATCATGATGTTTAATCTTCAACTTGTAACTTTGACATGATTGTGTTTAATAATTTTATTTTTAAAAATTAATTTTTTATTTAATCAAATAGTAATAAAAATAGATATATATATATATAATTAATTTAATAAAATAAAAAATAAAAAAAAATATATGTAAAAGTACATATATTAAAAATATCATTCAAAAATAAATATTTTTATTTTTTAAATTAATTTTATTTATATAAAACATAAAAAAATATAAATGAATTAAAACAATCTCTTAAAAAATTAAATGCATATCAAATAAGTAAAAAATAATCACCATTTAAAAAATATTAAATACACAAAATAAAAAAGAAGTACCAATTTAAATATGAACTTCAAAGTTATTTTGAAAAAAATACAAATAAAAAATATAAATAAAAAAAATAATTTAACAAAAAAAACCAAGTGCAATAATTTTTGATGACCCAAGCCAGCATGTTTGACCCGCCGAAATAAGAGCCTGCACACTTAAAACTCTTATTTTTTCAGTTTAAGATGAAGTGGACGACCCAATCTTTATAAAAAAATAAGTCAAATGACATATTATTTCATATTGACTAGTAGTTAAAAAATTAAAACAAGAGTTTTTTCAATCAAAAAATTTATTTTTCGAATTTTTTATTTAAAATATCTAAAAAAATCCAATGTAATTTGATAAATCCATTTATAATCTTAAAAAATAAAAAATAAAACATTCTAAACCCCAAACTAAAAATTATATCAAGCTCAAATATGTTTTTCTATAAAATTTTAAGATAAAAAAATCGTTTATTGTGAACTCCGGATAATTTAACACCAATATAGAATGTTTTCTTTATTTAAGCCAAAACTCTCTCTAACACTAAAATACAGAAATCCAGCAACTTTCTCAACTTATTACCACCATGTTGTTAACTTTGATCCCCCGTTTTTAATCCCGCCCTTCATCGAAAAATTTGCTAATAATTTGGTGTGTGGGCCAAATTAAAAAAGAGAAGAAAAGAAAAGAGATAAAAAAAGATATTATGAACAGTCCCTTTACAGTGCGATGGATAAGATAAATACTGCATTTTGTAGAGTGGATTACCTGCAACTTTTAGATTTACTTATAATAATTGACTAACTAATCAATAAGGTCACACTGTGAGATATTTTTTTTATAGAATATGAGGAAATTAAAGGACCTAATGAACAGGGGGGGAGAGGTCATATTACTACAAGAACTCTTCCTCGTCGTCTCTCTCTGTTTTTTTTTTTTTTTCCCCTGTTGTTAATTTCCGGATAAAATGCCAACTATCTCTGCTTCCAAATCCAAGGAATCAATTCATCTTTCACCGCTCTATGCATTGACCTGGGCTGGAAAAGCAGAGATGCAGGCAAGTTAACTTAAACATACAAAAAGCATAACAGTTATTAATGGAACAAAAGATAGTCCATTAGGGAAAAGGAGGAATCTTAAGGCACTAGCGAGGAGGGCTGAGAAAATCTGTAGTTGCATCATTTAGACTCTGCAGTGCCCTGGTCTTCTTCGACAGGGGTTCTGGTGATGAAGACACCGATGACGCCACAGACCATGAATAATTTAAGCTGTCTGAGCTAAAAGACACATCAATCACCCCGTTTGGACTGCCTGGAATTGAGCTATACTTGCGTTTGCTTGAAAACTTGAAATGGTCTCTGGGAGCCAATTCCATTACGAGCTTGCTACAATCCTCTACCTTGTCCTGTTTGACATAATCGAGATTCAGTACAAAAGTGCATATATACAATGACATTTTCTGATTCAATATGAACAGAAAAGAACGGAAGTCAATGAAATGAGAGTAAAACCTACTAACTTTTTCGATTCCAAGAATGCCCAAAAGCTGGCTTTGGTATTCTGCTGCAAGAATGGGTTCTACACCATCAATAATATATAGCATTACGGCAGTAGCCATTACTGAAGGGACATAAAGCATAGACCTAGAATCTGCATATATTCAAGAAATGTAACGTAAGTAAAAAAATTGAGAGAAATTAAATGACAGGCCATACCATGGATGAGGTAAAGGAAAGATTTTGACAACTTGCCTGGCACGACAGAGAGTGCTATGCGCTCACACCTCTTGAGAAATTCCAAACAAAGATAGTCTTTTAGGCCGAGCCTTCTAGTGATGTAGTCAAGAAATGATATCGGGGTTATTGGATTCATCTTCCATTTAAGAGTAGAAAGAACCAGAATCTCCATTCTCTGGATAGTTTTGGCCTCGAACACATATTTACTTCCCTCCACCTAAACAAGCCAAATATCACACCTTTATGAGAAAATCAAGCAAACATATTAATCACAAGCATTTATCAAATGAGGCAATAAGTTTATATAAAGCCAAATACACGTATCCACCTGAAAATCCAATAAAAGGGGCACTTGGGTCTCCTCCACTTTGGCAGCAAGTGAGAGACAAGCCACGGCTGCGAGTTGGGCCATCCAAGGCTTATCCTTCTCAAGGTGGACACTAAGTAAAAACCTATCAAGATAGTTCACGGCCAAGATTGCAGTTACAGCAGAGAAAGAGTAGTGTACATTGACCTTTAGAATCCACTCTACAGCCTCACAGCGAGCCCTGGCTAAAGATGGGTTGGTTTCTAAAATTTTGTACAGCTGATTTTGCTCCTCCTTGGCAAACAAAGAGGAAAGTTCCTCCTCTTCCCAGCATGAGTCCTGTTGTACGAAGACTGGAAAAGTGTTTCGTTTATTGCTATCAATACTATAAAAACTCTCTCCCTTTACTTCATCTTGAAAATAGTCTTCTCTAACTTCTTTCTCCCAATTCTCTTCGGAACAATAAAGACCATCATAAAGAAATGTAGGGTTTTGCTGATATTGTTGTTGCTCACTTGTTTCTGTATTGTACCTCGATGCCATCTTCTTCCAAGAAGAAGGGATATAGATCTTGATTCATTATGGAGAAGAGGAGAGAGAGATGAATTTTGCAGAGAGAGCAGAACAGCTAGCTGGAGCCATCTCTCTCTCTCTCTCCCTCTTGCGAGGTGAAGGAAGGAAAGAGCAAAAAGGGAGGGGACTAGCCAGTGATCCGAAGGTTGTGTTTTATTTGTGGGTTTCGAGCGGGTCGGTGCGTCTTCATCTTATTATCTATTGTCTATGTCCTATACTTGATCTTGATTGGATGTTCAGTTGTAAGTCGGGTTAAGTTTTTATAATATTAAAAAACAAATTTTGCACAATACTGGTGTTTTTAAAAGGGAAAAGAAATTCAAAACTGTTGGGTTAAATAAATTCAAATAATTTAATAATATAATTTAAACAGTCAATAACAGTAAATAAATCCAACTTAACAAAAAAAATTGACAATGATTAAATTAAAAATTAAAAACTTGACAATATTAAATAAAAAAATATATCTTTTCAATATTTTTAAAAGATAAAAAGTAAAAATTAAATTAGAAAGTAAAAAAATACATATAAAATTTAATTCAGTAAATCAAATATCAATATATATATATATATAAAATATGAGTCCATAAAAAACACGGTACTTAATCTACAATCTCTGCAATCTAGTAATAAAACCATGATGTATTTATAAAAAATAAATCGAATAAAACTATAAAATTTTATTTTTAAATTAATTTATTGTTAAAAGATAAAATATAAAAAAAAATCAATTTAAAAAATAACAAAGAAATACTTAAGTTAAACCATCGAGCCTACAATTCAGAACATGAGATTGGAATGACTTCATAAAAAAAATAAACATGAAGCATGAACCCCAATTAATTTAATATTAAATTATAAAATAAAAAATATAAAAAATTAAGAGTTATCTCGAGTTAATTTTCAAAACTCATAACTTGAATTACGGGACAAGAACTAATCTCATAAAAAACAAATCCAAAAAATCATAAAATCAATTTCATAATCAATTTAATGGTGATAGATAAAATTAGAAAAAAAATATCAAAAACAAAATAAGGACTAAATTTAATTTAAATTAAAATAAAATTAAATATTAAAAGAAAAAATTTAAAAAATCAATTAAAATTAATCTAAAACAAAATAAAAAATAATTAAAAAATAAAAATCAAACCTAATATAAAAATAAAATAATAAGACAAATTTTAATTCCAGGAGGCCAACATGAATCCTGACAACAGGATAGAAAAATGAAAGACGAGGAAAAAAAACATAATTCTAGAAAAAGCATGATGTAGTGCTTCCAACACCATTGTAAGGAGCTGATGTTTTGTCATGGAGGGTCGTTGCATGTGTCAACTAATTTTCCCTATCCATTTAACTCAGTTTATATCTTTGTTTTGGTTTTTAATTTGATTTCTAAACACTTAATTATTTTAAAGAAGCCAAGATTTATTTTATTTTTTAAAATCAAGTACAGAAAAATTTCTTTAATATTATAAGATTTTTGTATCTAAGCAACCAAAATAAATTATAGAGGTAAATCTCAAATAAATCTAATGCGAGGGGAACATTATTTAAAAAAAAAAAGAAGTTAAAGAAACAAAATTAATAAAGTACAAGACCCTTCTTCCACCTTATAAATCAAATAAAAGACTGAATTTTTTTCTAAATTTCAAATACTTAAAATTAATAAAAATTTATTTTATTTTGCTAAAACGTGTATTAAATTAACAACATAATATTTACTTGACACTTTGAGATTCTCATATTCTGGCAAGACAAAAAGAATTAGCAAGTCCAATCATAAATCATAGCAGCTTTAAAAGACCGAGCAAGAATAAAAAAAAAAGACTCAGAGATAGAAACCAAAAGGAAGAACATTATTCGAACGAACAGTACATCTCCTAACGCACTACAGTATTTCAGCGTAGCCTTTTAGGTTTTTCTTAATGACAGGGGCCATGCAACACAGTAACTCGATACGTGACACCTGTGCAGCGCTTTTTCCAGGCCCCACGGTTTATTGGGCCCCGCTTGCTGTTTGTGGGATCTCATTATGCCACAACTAATATAATAATATTTTTTTATATTATTATATTAAAATGATTTATTTTTTAAAAAAATTACAAAACACCATTTAAAATATAATTCTAAACCGTGTCTTCGTAGAAAAAACAAGTTAAATGTCGATTTCTTAGAAAAAAAAAACAAGTTATTTTTTTAGAAATTCCCAGGCACAAGCTCAGCCTAGTTCATATGACTTGATCCAATTTCATAGCAAATCGTGAAAAGTCTAATTTTTTTGCAGAGTTTTTTACTGACTTTGTCATTTTAAAAAAAAAACAAAATCTAAATTTTACTTGGATACTTTCCACTTTATTCCTGACTTTTCTGGAACAATCCCTGATTTAAATCCTAATCTAAATTTTAAAACAGTCTAGATTGAATGATCAAACTGCACTTGCTACGTATTTATGTCCTTGGATGTTACAATGGCGAAAACTTAATAAAAATGATTATGAAATCTATGTGCATTTGAGGACTTGTTTGCAAGATTATAAAATTTTAGGACCAAAATATACTCGAACGCTCGCCCGTGATGAACCCTGTATTGAGCGTCTACGGTGCAAATTATTGTTTAGTTAAGGACTTGTTAGTATGGTTAAAATTTTAACCTTCCAATAACTATTTTATATTTTTAACAATTAACATTTAACCTCCCATCTAGGATAATGACTTGGTTTATATGCGGATTTTAGGGAATGTCACAATTTTTTTTTTATTATTTTGATTGCATTGGTTTGAAACTTTACTAAAAAGATATCTGGTCTGAATCCATTTAAGTTGGCTTCAAGATAAAGAATATTAGTCACACCTGCAACTAGACAATATTGAGTTACAAAGCATACTTGATTAAAAAAAACTCACAAATATTATAAAATATTATGATAAATTAATAAATAATAATTATTATTGTTATTGTTATTAGCAATCATTACTATAGCATAGCACCACCACTACCACCATGGCACAATTTCACCGATATAGCTAAATGTAGCTTTTATATTTTAATTAAAAATGCATTTATTATTATTTTTTATATTAAAACAAGTTCATATAAAATGTTTTCTTAACATAACCACACATAGCAAATAAACAAAAACAGTTTTTGATTGTACAGAAACAAAAAAAACAAAGGAAATGCCTAAATTTATAAAATATATCTAAACCGTAGTATCGACAATTTAAGAGCATTAAAATAATAATAAAAAGAAAAAAAGAAGAAGAAAATCTCACTCTCAGTTCTGCTTCGCAGAGCACTGTCGGGGATAACATAACAGGCATGTCCTTGCAGTTCAAAAAACGTTGTCTTTAGGGAAGTGCACACAGGCTATATAACAACAATAAAATGCAATTCTTTATTCGATAGACTTATCCTGCATAATTCCTCGTACTTAGTGTTACAGTGGGATTAAAAACAATATAGATGTAAAAATGCTTAAGCAAAGATTTCTTATATATACAGTGTAAACTCAAATCTAATACACCCAACCTATTTTTTTTATTATATTTTTTATTTAATTTAAATTTTAAATTAAATTTTATAGAAATTACATTTTATTCAGAGACTAAAAAACACAAATAACTAATAAAAACACAGGTTAGTTTTAAAAATAAATTCAAACTGATCTCTTTTCTAAAAAAATATTAAAATTACAATCCATTAAATTAATCTAGATTAACTCCCTAGCTTGTAATTTAAATTATAAACTCTATTGAGTTTAATAAAAAATTTAAAAAATATATTTATTTTTAAATATATAATAAAACAAATGTTAATTCAATATTAAGATATTTTTATAAAATTAAAATAATTTTATAAAAAATTATGAAACTATCTAATAAAATTTTGCTTTGATCGTAGCTTCAACCAATTCTATTGTTATTTGATAAAACATAGAATTTATTATAGAAACAAAGTTATTAGGAATGGCAAATACATGATTTTTTCTGTAATATTAAATATTTTAATTTATAATCACCTCTTATTTTTTTTAAGGTTAGCTTCTAGTAAAAATTAATATTTTTTAATAGTTTTTTGACGCATTCAATCATTTAATTAAATAAAGAATCTATTAAAAGAAACAAACCTATAAATATAATAAGAAACATGGTTATATTAAGATCAAATATATTGTAAATCTCACAATTTTTCTAGTTAAATTTTTATTTATTTTTAACAATTTTTTTATATTTATTGAGATAAATAATTTTTAATTTATTTAATGAGATGAGTATAAATTCAACTTTACTTTCCAGGCAACAGCAAAATACTGGTTTCTGAAATCTAAAAGAAATGAGTATTTCCCAAGCTTCAACTAAAATATAAACTTCTTCTTGTTTTTTTTTTTTTGAATTTAAACATCATTTCGAAAAACCAATAAAATGTTTGAAGATTCAAATTTTATATATTTCCCAAAACAAGCCGCAGCACTCGAAACGTTTTTTTTTTAAATAAAAAAACATAAAGAAATTAAAGGATGAAAAATCATTAGCTTTGGTGAAATCAATTATTACTTTAAATAAATAAACGCTAGCAAGGGCGGTGGTTGCCATCAGATTTCGTGGAAGAAATGGATATATAAATATTGTTTATACTAAAAATAACGATGGCAGAAGATTCCAAGCGGGCGACCTTATTTCCCATCACAAACCTCCTTTTCACATCATCGAGCCCTTTCTAACATCATCTGCAGATATCAAAATCACACGATGGAAAAATGCAAATCAGACCAAGTCAGGAAGAAGAGTGCAGGGTAAACAAATGAGAACTCATCCACTACACGTAAACTCAACAAAAGAGGAGACCATTCCATAAAACCGAATGAAATCCATTTTCAGTTCCGTCTTTGAAAATAGACCAAAAAAAAAGAAAAAGGCCAATCAAGCACCACGAGAGAAACTGTGCTCCTCCCTCCTGAGCTGAAGCTGCAAATCTACACCGTTCAATCAATCAGTCACCGCGAATGGGCCAGACAACTTCGACGGCTTTAATCACAAGCCGTCGAGACTCAAATCTCAGCAGCCAGCGCTCAAAATCCAAATTCACTGTTCCCATCATTCCGATGCAAGTAGAAGAACAAACCGAATACGTGCTCGTGGAAGCACCTGATTACATCTCAGATCTTCCTGATGAATGCTTAGCTTGTATTTTCCAGTCACTCAGTTCCGGCGACCGGAAACGCTGCTCTTTAGTTTGTCGGAGATGGTTAAGAATCGAAGGACAGAGCCGTCACCGACTCTCTCTCAACGCCCAATCAGATCTTCTTCCTTTCGTAACATCTCTCTTCTCTCGCTTCGACGCTGTAACTAAGCTCGCTCTCAAATGTGACCGTAGATCCGTTAGCATCGGCGACGAGGCGCTAGTTGCAATATCTATTCGTTGCCGTAACCTCACGCGCCTTAAGCTCCGCGCATGTAGAGAACTCACAGACGCAGGCATGGCAGCTTTCGCTAAAAATTGTAAAGCATTGAAGAAGTTATCGTGTGGATCTTGCACTTTCGGAGCCAAAGGAATGAACGCGATCCTTGATAATTGCCCGTCGCTCGAGGACTTATCGGTAAAACGGCTTCGAGGAATTATGGATGGCGCGATGGCCGAGCCGATTGGACCGGGTTTAGCTGCGGCTTCACTTAAAACGATTTGCTTAAAGGAACTTTACAATGGACAGTGTTTTGGCCCGCTTATAATCGGGTCAAAGAATTTGAAAACTTTGAAGCTTTTTAGATGCTCTGGGGATTGGGATAAGCTTCTTGAAGTTATTGCGGATCGGGTTACTGGTATGGTTGAGATCCACTTAGAGAGGCTCCAAGTTAGCGATACTGGCCTTGTAGCCATCTCTAATTGTTTGAATTTAGAGATTTTGCATCTAGTTAAAACCCCGGAGTGTACTGATATTGGACTTGTTTCCATTGCGGAGCGATGTAGGTTACTAAGAAAGCTTCATATTGATGGTTGGAAGGCACATCGGATCGGTGATGATGGGTTAATGGCAGTTGCCAAGTATTGTCTTAATTTGCAAGAGTTGGTGCTGATCGGGGTGAATCCTACACAGATTAGTTTAGAATTGTTAGCTTCAAATTGTCAGAATCTAGAGCGGCTAGCATTGTGTGGGAGTGATACTGTTGGTGACGTGGAGATTTCTTGTATTGCAGCCAAATGTGTGGCATTGAAAAAGCTCTGTATTAAGAGTTGTCCTGTATCGGATCATGGATTGGAAGCGCTTGCAAATGGTTGCCCGAATTTGGTTAAGGTGAAGGTGAAGAAGTGTAGAGCAGTTACTTACGAGTGTGCTGATTTGTTGAGAATGAAGAGGGGATCTTTGGCGGTCAATTTGGATAGTGGGGAACCCGAGCATCAGGATGCCAGTGCTAGTGATGGTGGGGTGCAGGAAAATGTTGGTGAATTTCTTTCAGTCCCTAATCAAATGCCGCTGCCTAGCATTGCGCCGAGCACTACTGGACGATCAACTTCTTTCAAGTCAAGATTAGGGCTTTGGAGCGGGAAAAGTTTCGCGGCTTGCACATTTAGAGGATGGTCGAGTGGTAATAGCAGTGCTCGAGGATAATGAGACGGTGAACCTGAAATTTGAACTATTTGAAAAACTTTTATTGTCTTTGGTCAGTTTGGATTAGTTTGGATTGTATTACCTGATTCTGCCTTTCATGTAATTAATTTGACTTTGTGTGCCGTTTATTGCCTTTCCAATTGAACATTCTATAAAAAAAGTTATCGTTTTCTTATTTCTTGGATTGCTGCTCACTTCGCCTTTGTGTTTTTTATGCAGTGAGTTGTATAACACGCTTCTAGTTTACATTTGTGATTGTTCCTATTTATATAACTTGTATCTTTTCTGGGAAGGTGGTACGCATGAGAAGATTCTTAAGGTTCTAGTCCTGGGAGATACATCTTTGCATTATACTATTGTTTGTTGAAAATTAACTGTTTGGTTTGTTAATACGATCCAGGTTGTGCCTAGTTATACTAATTTGTTGTCTACTAGTCTCTGTTCACCTAGTTATACATTTACAATTGCTGCATAAGCTGAATCATGCAAGTACAAGTCTAATTCTTGAAGTGACAGATTTCTATCATATATATATATATATGTATGTATATATGGCAATGACTCGATGAAAAGCTGATTGCCGTGAGTTACGCCAGATTGTCTTGATGCTGGATCAATCATTATGCAGTCTATAAATCTCCAAACACTGTTTTGTCTATCATCTGATTCTCGCGTGCTTTGCTCAATGAAGTGAATCTGTAGTAAATGGTATTTTACCTTTGTTTTATGCAGTCTCTCAGGAAGTGAGCCTGTCATAAGTGGTAATTTACTTTTGTTTTATGAAACTTCTCTCTAAAACACACAGATTGACACCCGAACACTTTTTATTTGTTGGAATTTATTTCCCAGATAGTCTTTGATCCTTTAGTTTCTCGAAGGCAGTGTAGACTAATTAGTTACTTGTTAGGATTAATTACAAGTGTTACTAGTGTGGTATAACAATTGCGCACACAACCCGCACACTAGCATATGTTATAACACTAGACTAAAAATATATTTGTTGGGATTTATTACCCAAATAGGCCTTGACCCTTCAGCTTCTTGCATGCAGTGTAGTGCGAGGATCTTTATACTTAGAGCATATGGTGCAAGCAAGCTCTGTGCTGACTTAATCAATTTTGTTGGCTCAATCGGCAAAACACTACAATTGCTTGATTTGCTATGTCTCTGCCGTGACAGCTATTTCAGCACTGTAGAAGTGCTAGGCTTCTGTGGCTGTACGATGGTATTTCACTCAACCAAAAGGTACAGTGTGCTTCAGTTCTTGTGTTTCTTTCACCGAGATGTTTTGCATTTGAAACCATTTTCTTCCATGGCTTGGTGAGTAATTGTAAATGTAAGTGCCACGTAGATTAATATATTATGGTTTAGAGGTGCTGTAAATTAATCCATTAAATGAAGGAATGTGTCTTGTATTCTCAGATTGATTTGTTATTTTTGCGAGGCATAGGAGTCGAAAGACTCTCTTTCTTGTTTGTGGGGGTGATTAAAGCAATCAACAAGCGAAACAAAGCTATGCATCCGTAGACTTGCAGACATGGGTCAGTGCACACCAGCGGATGGAATATCTTTCAAGGGAACTGGTTAGTTCTTACATGGAATTCAAGGTATAGCTTCCTGTTTTTGATTGGGACTGACAGCTGACTTTATTAACTGGAAACGGTCTGCAAAGACATGCCATTCATTGTTATTATTATTTCTTTGAAAAATTTGTGTTTTCTCCCGTGCAGAAAATCAACCATATCTTCTTTGTGGCGAGACTTCCACATTAGAAGCGAAAGTGTTCTCTTTGCTAATCAGATGGTACCCAGTTTGGGAGCTGTCGGTGTTAAATGTGAATGCGCAATGTCAGTTTGAAGGCGATTACTTTATAAGGCTCGCGCGGGCACTTTAAAGAATCGAGTCTTCAGAGAGACCTTGATTCCCTCTTTGCCTCCAACTATTGATGTTTTTTACTTGATCTGGAAGAAACTTTTTTGGGGATAAAAAGAAATTTGATTTCAATGGTTAAACATTTGAGAAAGCCTGCCGCCCTTTGGAATGAACGTTGCTCCCTTCTGATGCGATTCACAATCATGGTTTTAAAAAACGAGCGCAGTACTCATAACGCAATGGAAAAGTTTGCACTCGGCGGACCTCGAGGTTGAAATGGCTATTTGTTTATTCCATGTATTTTTTGTTTGGAAATTTATTAAAATAATATATTTTTTATTTTTTAAAACTTATATAGAAGAATAATTTAAAAAGAAATAAAAACTTTTTAAAAGAACGGAAAGACACAAATACTACTATGGTGGTGTCGCGGTCGTTGCTAGCGTAACATTATATTATTCAATTAAAAAATAATTGTTGATAGGAGTGCAAGATGTTTTATATGCCACACAACTGTAATGGTTAGCTCCTGGGATATCCTGTTTGATTGAAACCACAATTTAAAACATTGTTCACTAGCCTAATTTCCCTTTTAATTTTTTTTTAATGTTCTCGTGTTGTGAAACCATAATCGAAGTGTAACTTCAATCCTTTTTTCTTTTCCTAGTGCAGGCATAAAATCCCTCCTCTTTTAATTTATGGGCAGAAGAAGTATGATGGAGGAGTGGAAAAACTATTGAATATAGATTTTTTTATGGTTGCATCTTGGCTGAGCTGGTGAAATAATGGGCTTGAACTTTTGTCTCTAGCCTTGTGTAAAGAGCTTGTACTAAAAGCAGCTCTTGCTTGCATGGCATGAGAGCGACTTGTATGACTAATGCTGGCCTGGAACTTGGACAACATATATGTTGCCTGACCTGGCTTTGTATGGTCAAGGATGAACATGGTTTTCTTACGTGGTGATTGGGTCTTTACCATTTGTTGTAAGGCTGGGAATCCATTGGAGAAGACAAAGAAGTGCTTGTCAATGTTATTTGGTGCTTTTCGTTTAAGAAAAGTCATTGGCTAGCTATAGTGAGCGTTGGTTGTGTCATGTCGTGTTCAGTGAAAATTCCTGTTATGGTTAGTGTCATTAGTGTAAAAGATGGATATTTTGCACTTAAAAAATTGGGTGCGTATATAAAAAATAATTATACATTAAAAGTTTACGTGTTAAGATTTTGAAAACTTGAAAAAAATAGATGGCAAGATTACACAACTGGATGTTGGGTGTGGTCTAGTATCAGTGTCAGGATGCCCTTCTAGCCATTTGGGCTATGGCTAATACTGCTGGCTGGAAATATATATACATATATTATCAGCAGGGTCCAATATAACTGATAAGATGGTACACATGACATTCTAGCCTCTCTTTTTTATTATTCTATTTTTATTTCTTTTCCTTTCTATTGCACAAAAAGCCTGGGTGGTTGGTAATAAACAACAACATATTCAATCCCAAATCCACCAAGAAATTCAAGCAACACATCACACCCCATCAACAACCTAATTCAACAAAGCAGTCTCTCTTCATCCTTCACCCTTTCTCACCAGCTCCACCATAAAGCCTCACATTTTCTAATCTAAATTATAACTCCAAATCAATTAGATTGCTGTTGCACATTGACTTGAACAACCCTGACAAATCAATTTTTAATTAGAGATTGATTTTTATATTTCTTACATACAGGAAAGAGATTGATTGGAGTTTATTTTCTGATTTTGAAATCTAATGGGACTATTTTGCTCCTGCTCCCCCCCAAATTCTTGGGCTTATTTTCCAAAGTAAAAGTAGGTGGCAGTAGGGGTTGAAGCACAGGATGTACGTTCTGTTGGTTATGATGATTGATTGATCTTTTGTTGCTCACAAAGGGAGGGTCATGTAGATTGGTAAAAAATGTTCTAGTCAGGAACACAGGATTTCAAAAATCAACACCAGGGCCTCCTAGCACAGGGGTCAATACTTGTCATATTTCATTGATCTATTATTGCTTAATATATTTTCACCATGCTAGTGGGAATTTCACTCTCGGTATCCAATAAAAAATAGCAAGATTGATGAAGAAAATTAGAGTACCCGGAAAATATAAATCAACACCAGTGGAAATTTTGTGCCTTCTGTGGTTTTTTGAATCTTCTTTTCTTAGTGTGAATTGGGTTTAAAGTTGTGATTGTTGTGTTTGTGATTTGTGTTCATGGATGTATCATATGATGTGAGGTGAATTGTTGTTGTGTGCACGGGAGTTTTTAATATGTTGATTGGTTTAATTTTACATGTATTATATATGAGGATAATTTGATTATTTTATCTAATTTAAAAATTAAATTTGATTTAGAATATAAAGTGTACTTTTTTAAAAGAATAACTGCAAAAAAACAAACAAACAAACGATAAGAGGTTCAATGTAATCAACCCAATAAAATAAAATACATTATAAATTAAGAACTTTTATATCTTTATTTTTTTTATTTGAGTCATGTGTTTTAGAACTTTTAAAACAAAAAATAATTTTGCTTAGCATCTTTATATATACCACATCCAATCAAATTATGTAAAATAAAAAAAATTAATAAGAAACAATCAAATTTAAAAAATCAAAATAAAAAACAAACCTGTCGAAATAATATTGTTTTGATCATAATTGACTAGGCAAAAACAATACCAAAAAAATTTGAAAGCAGCAAAATAGAATTAAAGAAATGTAGATTTTGATGAAATTTGGAGTGGATGCACACACCCACGCACTAATTAATAAAAGAATTTTTCTGTATTTTTTAATTTTAAATTATTTAATTTGTAAAAATGATTCATTTTTTCTTTTTATCTTTAAAAGATATAATTAAAGATTTATTTCGTTCATGAGCAAGTGAATCAATCTGATTTTTCTTATTTGAACGAGTCACCTTTTGCTCTTATTTTCTTTTGACTTCAATTAATACTTATTTGTTGTCTTGTCATTTTAATTTTATTTAAGTTGGTGCAAGAAAGGCATTTTCTAATTTCTAGAATTAAAAGCACTCAATTAATATTTTTTTAAAGGGAAAACATACATGGAGAAAAAAAAGAGAGAATTTACATACACCTAGATAAATAAAAATAAAAATATAGACACTGAATTTTTTTTTTCATGTTTTGGTCATGGTGTTAAACAAACCACCTGTAAAGCTAAAAAAAAAAAAAAACAGAAAAGAGTTGAATAAATTACATGCTGCCATCTGTAGCCATATGTACGGCGTCAAGAGCCTTGAACAAAGACAATTACAAATTGCCATGTGTACAATGAAAATTTTGGTGCCTGACCCAACGTATTTTGGACGGGTAAACAGATATGCCAGTTGAAAACAGATATCTCGGATCAGTGTAAAAAACTCATAGCCTTTTAATAATATTTTAAATTATTTTGATTTAATGATATAAAAATAATATTTTAAAAATAAAGATATTATTTTAATATATTTTTTAATAATTGTTTTTACAAATAATTATTACCACATTTTCGAGCACAAAAAAACATAAACGCTGTGTTACAACTCTACACGTATAATTGGCGCAACACAAGACTAACGTGACGCTAATTGCTAATATTGTCAGATCATAGCCAAACCAACATTATAAATTAAAAAAAGGGTGAAATCTGACAATAAATGAAATGAAGGCGGGTTGGATACAAATTTTAGTTATAAGCAACCCGAACCGACATTGATCTCATTTTAGAGAGGTAATATAGACTTAGATAACTCAAAGAAGATGGCTTGTTATGTATGATAAAAGCAGCAGATCGAGAGCAAGAGTTTCAGAAGAAGAAGAAGAAGAAATAGACACTGAACCCATAATCAATCAATAAATTTAGTTATTTAACATCTGGGATCTTTTTTTGTGTATAAGAAATTCTGACGACCCAGCGATTTTATTTGGAAAATGAAAGGATAAACACCACTGTCGGGATATTAATAAATCACACGAATTTCAAAGTTAATCACATACAATTGCTTGAGCTGAAGGAGAACTAATTGTTTGATCATGTATATAATTAAAACAATCACATGTTGCACTGTGTTTATTGGCCTGGGATGGGAGTGGCTTGCCTTTGTTGGGTTTGAATTCTTTTTTTTTTTATATATATATATTTGTTATTTTTATGATGTTTTATATGTTTGCTAGGTTTGTAAGGTGGTTAATGAATCATGAAATCAATCATAATATATATAAATTAGTTTAAATATTCACGTAAATAAAAAAAACAATAATATTTTTTTAAAAAGGGAAAGGGACGGTAGAAATTGCGCTTTTATTTCTTCTGCAGATTATCTGCTTAACCCAAAAAAGAAATCCAATAAAAAAAACTCAGTACGGCGGCGGCGGCGGATATATTCCTGGTGGTGGTGGTGGATAAACCCCGGATGCACCTGCCATCAAGTGAAAGAAAAAACACCACTTATTAGACTACATTAGAACCATTAATAAATATAAAGAACTTTGGAATTGAGGAAGGTGAGGACTCCGGGTCTAAGATTTTGAGAATTACAAACCTGACAAGTACATGAATCATCTGAGCAACGTTTTCTTTCCCTATATATAACCAGCAAGGAAGCGTTAATTTACCTGTAGGATAGTACGCTGAGGGCTGTGGAGCAGGTGGATATGCTTGGGGAGGGTAGGCTGCAGGAAAATTCACTTGCGGAGGGTAGCCAGCTGGAGTAGGAATGTGAGGCGGCGGCGGATAGCTCGCAGGGTTTGGAGAGTACCCCGTGTACGGAGAAGGGGAGGAGTAGGTAGTTGTAGCAGGATAAAGAGCAGCGGGTGCTGGTGGCATGGAAGGGTATGGCAGAACCTGGTTCAGTGGTGGCAATGCATATTTTGATCCTAAATCTGATGGTGTCACTTTCCCTTTATGTTGCTGTGGTGCTCCAACAAAAGAAACCATTTTTTTATTAATTTGTTGGCAAACCAGTTCTCTATCATGCATCTGAATATATTGATCTATTAATTTGCAATAGAAGCAAAGTAATTTTTGGGATTGAAAATACATTGGGATTTGAGTAGTGTAACATAAGCCGTACTTCCCCTGAATGCCTGCATTGGAGAGAATGTATCAGAAATTGAAGAATAATACTAACAAGAGTCAATTAACGACAGAAGGTTATGTGAGCTCATGTTAAACCTGCCAGTTTTGCTCTGTATGGGCCAGGAAGCATCATCAAAACCTTGGGAAAGGGCTTTATGGAGCTGGATTCTACATCAAGCAGGTTCCAGGAATACATCGAAGTGATCAGTAAGATCCTAAACATTTCAATTTCTTTTTCCTGACTGCTTCTTGAGGGCTAACAGCAAATTACCTTCCGGTGCCAATATGCTCATCAGCAGAGAGGGTGTGGCTGTTCCAAACCACAACGCTCAATTCCCGGAGGCCTTCAACAAGTGTGAAAATGAACTTTTCTTGAAAAACGGGGTTCCTGCCTCCATCTGATTCAGTGAAATCAAAATTTACGAGTAATGCAATAATTAACTTACGTCGGAAAACAAGAAAGAGCAAACATGAAGGAAGATTCATGAGATTAAAAACTAAGTGGTTTCGCATGTATTATTCATACATGAATGCAAAATTCAGGAGATATAGGCACCTGTGCACGTTTTGGTTCGGTACTTGGTGTTGCCATACTCAACACTAACATATGGGTCTTGTCTTGATATCCATTCCTTGTCTTCCAAATTGTAACAAGCAACGACTGCAAAGAAAGGCATTACGAACAGAGAGATAATTACGATTATCAGTTTCAAAATGATCGATTGATACTTAACGAGTCTGAGCTACGTAGGTAATCATACCAGTGACCTCAAGAGGAAAGCCTTGGATTCCACAGAACGCCATGGCTACTTAGACGGGAATGAGGCTGGTTATTTAGCGATATTGAATCAATACAGAATTAGCAGCTGTTTATAGCTGTAGGAATAGAGGTTGGTGATATGGGAAGAGTTGACGTAGACTTTTTAGCCGATGCTTTCACTACTCAATCACAACAAGGGATCATCATTGGTTGCGATAAATTCCCCTTCTGTAAACAATCATTATTGTGAAAGTCTTCGTAGAATTTTTCAAATTTTAGTCTGATTTGTTTTTTTAACAAGCAATCGGTGGATTTAACCACAGTAACATGGAAGAAATGGTGGTGCTGTTTCTTTATTTCGATAGTTGACAATGATAAGCTCAATAAAATCTGATTTTAAAAATGTTTTTTGTTTGAAAATAATATATATTTTTTATTTTTTTAAATTTATTATTGATATATAACATAAAAAACTAAAAAAAATAAATTTAAAACCAAAAAAATAAATTTTAATTAAAAAATAAATTAAAACTCACTTCCTGACAACCCTCCACTCCCCGTAGAGGCAATGGCTCCGTAGCCCCAGCTCTCTTTAGCAACTTCCCTTCTTGTCTTTTAATCAATCCTTTGACTTTTGGAAAATAGTTTGGTGATGCAATTGGCCTTTTTATACATTTTGACTTTTGTAAATCAGTCTGGTATTTGCAATTTGCCAGTTTCCACGTTTTCTGATTGAGAATCTGTCAGCTCTAATTGGCCGCAATTTGCCAATAAAAAAAAAATATATACAGCTACATGTTATACTCCTGCTTTCCTTAAGTCCGGGTCAAGAAGCCCAATATTAAACAGTGACGCGTGAACTTTAAGGCCAGGCTATTAATTCAGAAGGTTAAAACAGATTTTTGGAAAGACGGGCCTTGTAGTCTTTCTATATGTTTAGATTTATATCGGGCCACAATTCATCCATACATGGGCTTTCCTCGTGCCCCTCACGAAAAATACTCTCGATGTTAATCGGGTACCATAGGCTTTGAGCAAAAAAAAATATTATTGGCTGACTTCGGATTTAAAGATGGTGACATTAAATTTGTTACAAATTATTTTTTAAAATATATTTTTATTTTTTAAAAATTATTCTTGATATCGACACATAAAAAAAATTTAAAAATATAAAAAAATAAATTTAATTTTTTTAAAAACACAATTTCAAACATGTTTTCAAGCAAAAAATAAATAAAAAAATAAAGGAAGAAGTACCTTGAAACTCAATTGAACAAGAGAACCAAATTGTATCTTTTTTGATTTTATTATCTTTTTGGGTAGTAGTACTCATCAAGCATATGTAATGATATATAAAAATCAAAATGAAGGTGAAAATGATAAAAAAAAAATTATTTACAGGTTAAAAAAAATACAAAACAAACATAATTTAAAAAATTATTTTTCACTACTCTTGATTGGCTCTTACTCAAGTTTTTCTTCGCCTTAAAAAGTTTAAAGAAAAGTTATTCTTAAGGGTTAAGGGTTGATGATGTGACCAATATTAATCATTTAACAACAAATTCATTATCGATTGAGAACTTATAGCTTGGAGTAAAATCATATAATAGACAACTTTATGCAAGCGGATAAGTTCAAGATCAAACAATAAAACATATTTTAATTGATGGTAGATTGATATTTAATATCATACACATTCATATGATTGAAGAATATTAGCTCTCTTGATGAAATATCCAAAAGTAAGATAATTATCCAAGGTTTTAACAAAAAATAACAGCATATTATTGGAAAGATTCATATTAAAACTAAGATGGAGAGATCGACACTTTGTCATATTATTGAGGCAAAAACTTACTATAGCTTACTCTTAAAAAGAACTTGGTTACATGAAAAATGATGTGGTTCCATTAATGTTTTTTATATAGTTGCGATAATAAAGTCAAGTGTATTATGCCTGCAAAAACAAAAAAATCAAAGAATCATATTATACAAATGTCAGGTTCAACTTCTAAAAAGATAAAAAATTAAAGCTAAAAGATATACCTAATCAAAATTTAAAAGATAAGATACAAGTAAAGAAGTATGACATAGATAATATTTTTATAGGTAAAAGACCATTTAAAGAAGCAGGAAAGATTATATAGAAAGGAAGGTCGGTCTAATAATCAAAATTTAGAATCGGATATTGACCATATGAACATCTAAAAATTAAGGTGTAAAATACTATAACAAATCCTATTACGATCCATGTCTTCAAATACAACGAAGATGATGCGTAAGAATCATGTGTTTCATATCAAAACAATAAATAAAATTCATGCATTTTAATGTTCAAAAGATTGGACGAGGATTCACGTGTTTCAGCATTTGAAAGACCAGGAGATCAAATATTTGCTTCCACCTAATTACAAAGTTTGAGATTAAAAACTTATGTTTTCTTTATATTAGGCTTTAAAGTGATGAAAGGAAAAGTAGAGTCATAAAAAAAGAGTATAGCATGAAAGTCAAGTAAATCCTGATCAAGGAAACAAAAAACTTTCAAAAGGCAAAAAGACTCTAACAAAGGTGAAGACTTGATCTCTAAAATTAAAAATTATATTTGCAAACCATATCACCATTGATAAAACATCAAATTACAACTTACAAACTCAAATTTAGATGGGTTATCTATTAAGGATAAACCACCTCTAACTCTAGAAACTTTTGAAGAATAGGAAAAATAATAAATTATACAAAATTATTGACAAAGATGATATATGAATTGGACTTATCAATAAAAAGTTTATGAAACAATTCTATTATAGAAAAACTATCAAGCTCTTATCACATGATCCCAAACTAGACATTAAAAAAAATATATTCTTTGTTTGCAAGAGTATAAATTATGAATAAAATAAAAAAAAAACATCCACTTTAAATGATGTCATGACTTGATCTTTTATTTATAAAGGTGGTAGTTTAGGATTCGTTCTAAATTCAGTCATGGAAAAAAAAAGTCAAATCAAGAACAAATCATGTTCTATTTTACCACTCTTGGCTCGTACAAGTATAAACTATATATATAATTTTTGTTTTGTTTTATGTTCTTGGTATTAAAATACTTTTCAGTCCAATTTGAGGTACATAAATAAATAAATAAAATAAATCTTTTAAAAAATATAAAAAAGAGAAAATATAATATTTTCTTGAACCAAATGCTCATTTCTGAATATAAAATGAATAAAAAAATGAAACAACAATAAATGAAAATAAATGAAAGGTAACAACACAATCTTTGTCCACTTTATAATTGTCATTCTAAGCAAAGTTTGCTCTAAATAGTGTCTAATTTGGTTTACTTCTTGCAACACCCCAAACTTTGGATTCTACTAACTTTAAAAGTTTTTCTTTTTTAGATTTAATTTTATAATTTGTTTTTTGTTACTAATCATAAATCAAGTCAATCGAGCATGACAACATTGTTTTTTTTGTTGTTGCAATCTTGAAATGTACTCATTTATTTGATTGATGGCCTTATGCAATTTTATAAAAAATAATCTTTATAAGTAATGATTTTCTTATTTTTTTTGCATCACTTATACTTTGGATAATCTCTTGATGGTTAACAAATAAGAATTCACATTCTTTAAAAACATCTTCATCCATTAAAAGTGCATGATTAACATGAAAGTATCGTGTTTAAATTTATAAATATATGAAAGATGTATGAGAAAAAAATTTAAAAGTTTTATTTTAATTTATAGTAGCATGATCAAATTTACTTTATTTATATTAAAAGTCTACCATAATATATGAACATCAAATTATTTTAATAGTAAAATAGAAGATAACACATCTTTAACGTGAAATCTCTTTCCTTATTCATGTATTTTTTGTTTATAAAAACATATATCTTTTATTCATAGCATTATTTTTTTGAATAAAAACTTTTCATGATTTGAAAGCAATTTTAAATAAAAAACATGTTTTAATAATTTTGATATGATTACATGTGAAAATAAAATAAAAAATAAATTTGAGAGGATTGAACATTCATGACAAATAAAAAAAAATACATGTTAGGTTTATATATAAATTATTCATAAAGCAATTGTCAATATTACTATAAAAAGTCTATTATCTTATTTAAAAATTACAAAACCATTGTGTCATTTTATATTCTTTAAAATATAATAATAATTATATTATTTTAGGATGCAAAAAAATAAAATGATTAAATAAAAAGAATATATAAAAAAACAATAAAATCTAACCACCCTAGACTTTAAAGGATGATCCATGTATAGCTCGGCTTACAAGGCCAAGCCTCCATACTTGTTTTATTTTTAAAAAAATACCAAGTCAAATTTTTTTGGCTTTTAAAATTAGAACTTCAATTGTTTTCATCAAAAATACTTTATAAATACTCTCATAATCTTATTTTCAATTCTAAAACACATTCTAATCAGTTTGAAAATTCAAAATCAAATCCAACCAAAATATATTTTCTAAATTCTATTTTTTCTAGTATTATTTAATGCCAAAACCGCTTATATTGAACTCTCTTTTTTAATAATACAAACAATATTATTTTTTTATGCTGCGTGTGGCAAATAGAAAATTTTCTCTCATTTTTTTCTCAACATTCTCTCCTTTTATCCTTCTTAATATCTCTTTTTTATTTTTTAGGATAAATTTGAAGTTTCGATTGAACGGTCATTTCATTTTTTTTTAAAATATTTTTATTTTAATTTAATTTTTTTAGTGCTTTTAGATTGATTTTATTTGTTGATATCAAAAATAATTTTTTTATATATATTTTAGAGTAAAAAGTATTTTGAAACATAATTTTGACCACACTTTCAAGTAAGTATTTAACTTTTTAGGGACTGAAATATAAGAAAATAAAGTGTGATGACAAAAATATAAATTTTAAGTCTACAAGGATTATAGTGTAAAAAAGCGCACCTCGTGAATAACGTTTTGTTGCGTCAGCAGAATGATGCGTAATAAAACACTATTCTGTTTTATTTAATTTAATCTTAATTGTAATTTATGTGGGCCCTAAGAGGGATGTCCAGTTGAAGATCAGATGCTCAAAAAATGTTGGAGGATGTTGATCAACGGTGGAAGAATAAGTACTGTTAGGTTAATCATATCTTATTGGTGAGCGGACCGGAGGAGTATTATACTTCAAAAGCGCCAAAGAAAAGAAAGAAAAAGAAAGGAATCCCATGTGACTTGAAGGTTGAGGTTTTGACGCAGCTTCTTGTGTTCTGTTAAAGAGGAACCTTCTTGGTCCCACCTAACTATTCACTGTTACATACTTACGACTTTTGTATTAAAAGCTGTTAAAGGTCAACTCTACCTTACTGTCACCAACACAAAAACCCCCTACTTTCTCTCTCCCTCCCCGATTTTACTGCGTCATCAATCCAACGGCTCATAAAAAACAAAACATTTTGACCTTATCTCTCTATCTTTCATCATTTTCTCCAACCAGTTTCAATCCCGTTACCGGGACCCACGTTTCAAGAGGCAGTCAATATCCTGAAAAAACCTTCCACGTGGTGGAAACCCATTAGGTTGTGAGTTTGACGGCAAGGTAAGCAGAAGGGACCCTGATGCCGAGAGTTTTGACCTGAAAGTAATAAAAGAAAATCTCTTTCCTTTTATTTTATCATCTTCCCTCACGTCTCTCTCTTGCTTTTTCTTTCCTTCTTTAATGTTCATCTCTTGTTTCTAATTCAAACTTCCGTTGAACTGAATCCATTCTATTTGTGTATCTATATCTATAATGGAGTGATAATAATATCTCTTTATCCCTCTCCCCTTTTTTATATATCGGTCAATCAATCTATAGAGAAAAGGAGAGATACAGTCTCGGATGCTGTGAAAGACATGGCTGTGGAGCTTATGATGGGGTATTCTGGTGATTGTTTTGCTACAAAAATGCAAGAGAATGCCGTGAGGGAAGCGGCAGCTTCTGGGATACAAAGCGTCGAGGAAGTCATAAAATTGCTCAAACAAAATCAACTTGAACAGCAACACTACCAAGAGTTATCTGCTGCCTCTTCAAGTTCCAATCTTGGCACGGATAATATCATGAATGTTACTGATATGGCGGTGAACAACTTCAAGAAGGTCATCTCTTTACTGGGTCGCACCACAAGAACTGGCCACGCTCGATTTAGGAGAGCTCCTGATACCCCCCCCACTCAACAACAAATACAAGAAGAACCAGAATCGCAACAAGAAAAACGGCAAGTTCAAGAGCATGGACCATCTGTTCGAGCTATTAATTCGCAGCCAACAGAGCAAGCCTCTGCTTTTAGAGTATATCAACCGACCCCAATTCATCGTCTCCCTCCTTTACCTCACAATCAGCAGCAAAAGAGCCCTCTTCTGGTGACAAAAAAAGGGTTGTCAGATCGGAATGAAATTCCTACTAGAATCAATTTCTCTAATTCGCCATCAATTTCTTCCGCCACTTCTTTCATGTCTTCTCTTACAGGGAAAACTGATAGCTTCCAGCGTTCTATGTCTTCTGGGTTTCATTTTACCCAACCTTTTGCTGGGAAACCCCCGTTGTCCTCCTCTTCTCTTAAGAGAAAGTGCAACTCCATGGATGATGCTGTTCTCAAGTGTGGCTCTTCTTCTGGTCGCTGCCATTGCTCCAAGAAAAGGTCTGTCCTTTTCTCTAAACTCTTAACATAAATTCTCATCCGGTAAATTTGTGTGAGATTGTTTGAAATGGTGTTGATTTCATTTTCCTAACCGTGTTTTCATTAATTCAGCAGAAAGTCAAGGGCTAAAAGAGTGGTCAGAGTTCCTGCAATTAGCAATAAGATGGCTGATATTCCACCTGATGATTATTCCTGGAGAAAGTATGGTCAAAAGCCCATCAAAGGCTCTCCTCATCCAAGGTATCGTTTTTGCTCTCTTGGTTTCCCTTGATTTTCCTCGATTTTTAACACATGTCGAGTATTGCTGGTCCTTAAATGTTGTTTTTAGATATATCTGGGCTAGACCAAAAACTCATTCTTAATTGCCGTTGTTTCAATTTGTCAGGGGATATTACAAGTGCAGCAGCGTGAGAGGATGTCCAGCACGCAAACATGTGGAGAGAGCTCTAGATGACTCCATGATGCTTATTGTGACCTATGAAGGGGAACACAATCACTCTCTTCCATTCGATGATGCACCTGCTGCTCTCGTCCTAGAATCATCTTAAGTCAACTAATCAATCGGCTGAGAAAGGCTCTTCCCCAGTTCATCATCCACACCCGTGCAAGACAGCGGGGCTCAGATTGTCAAACGGACAAGGCTAGTAGAGGTATATTAGGCTATTAGCTGCCAAAGCAGAAAAGAAATGCATAGGATTCCTTTGTTTCTTGCATCTGGTTGAATTAGAGATGAAAAGGGTGGGAAGAGTGGATTTGGTGGGAGTTGAATCATGCTAGTAGTGGGTTATTGAAAATTTTCTTTTGAATTTTTTTAGGGTATCATACTGGTTTCTAGATATATATATTTTTTAATTTTTATATACGTGGTTCCGTGATGGATCTTGCAAGGCTTCCCACCATATATTGTTCCAATCTCGAATCATGTTATGTGCATTTTTTTTATGGGTGAAAACGAGGGCTAGTCGATGCGAAAAGAAGGGGTCCTTATCATAAGAGAAGGATCGCATCGAAGGGATTTACGCAATCTTAAATAAGAAAAACTAAATTAAAGGTTTGTGTTTATGGGTTTTACGTAACTCTTTAATTATTGAGTGCCATTTCAAACATTCGAAGGCTCGCATTGATCTCATCATTGCAATTCATTAAAAAAAATTCAAGGTTTGTGCGGAGAGGACTAGCGAAGTTTTTAAGGGTTGCACGCGATCCTTTGGGTTTTTTTTTTTTTCAATTTTATTTTAACAAATTGTGTCAGTAAGAGCAGCGTAATCAATTTAATTTTTATAATTCATACGACCAAATGTGTCTTCAATTTTTATTATGTTTGTAAACTAAGTTCTTAGGTTTATTTGAGAGTATTGAGGTTGTTTTTTAAAGAAATGTATTAAAATAAAATTTTTAAATTATTTTGTGTAATCAATTTTTTTTTTTGAATTGTTTTGAAATGTTGATTTTAAAAATAAAAATATAATTTTAATATAAAAATATTATAAAAAATAACTATAATTACAAATCAGAAGGAATCAGAAGGACGCACGTAAAATAATGCAAAGTCAAAGTGGCCAGTTGGGTTTATGATAACTGTTCTCCACCATCTTTATTTTTTCATCGTCTTTGAAAACCACTAACACAACGTCTTTATTCACTAGTTCCCACATTTAATCACACAAAATTGTGTTTGTTTTGGAGATAACTTTCTATTTGATTTTTTGAACTCGTTTGTGTGAAATGTTGATAAGTTGAGCCTCTCTTTCTAACTTATATTCGTAAATTGATGATGTGTTCCTTGAAGTGGAAAGGTGATATTGAAAGTTTGGGGTATGATACTATCAACACTAAAGCAAATAATTATGAAAATAATATTTAAATAAAGTTTAATTGTTTAATCTATCATTTCAATGTTTTTTTCAATCAAAATAATTAGAATTAGTCACATGACTTGCACATGATTTTGTTATTTAAATATCCTTGTTATAATATAGGATTAATGATTCAACATGTTCTTATATGAAGATATATTTTTTCAATTTATTTTTATATCTTGGATTCAATTAACTTTATCTTTGAATATTAAGTTTCAAATCTATTATTTGGACAAATTTTCAGACCAACACATCAGAATTACTCACGTGGTCATAAGTTTACGCTTAAATACAAGGTAAGTTTCTAAGAACTTTGCTTCTTGTGTATAAATCACAAACTAATTCCAATGGATTGGCCCAAAAACCTTGCCATAAGAATATATTAAAGACAACATCTGCTCAAGAATAAAATCTGCTAAATTAGAAATATAAAGAAAAATTGCAAAAAAATAAATAAATCTTGTATATAATGATATATTAACGCAATATTAACCTTGGAAAAGTCATTTTTTTTTAAAACAATATCACATGACTATTTCTAGTCACTTTGTCTCACAAAACTCATTGGAATGCTAGATTAAACAGTTGGGATTTCTGCAAGGATAAAATTGACTCCATAAAAAAATATAAGAAGAAATAGAAGAACCACTGCATTAGTGTATGAATTGTATCGTTCTTTGATCGGGGTGTTAGGTAAAATATTGAATAACCGTGCATATTCGAAATCAACAAGAACAAAGCCACTACATTGGACCTCATTCCTTAAAATAACATAGGAGTGGATAGGTGGTTAGCGTTATGTACCACTCGAGCTAAAAAAATTTCAACAAAAAGAAAATTTTTCATTATATATAAATATTTTTTTAAAAATAAAAATAAAAATAAAATTAAAATTAAAACTCTAGCTATAAATTTATCTTGGGTTTAATAAACTTAACTGATTTAATAACATGAATAAAAAAATATAATGACTATAAATAAATTGAAAACTTTTTTTTAAAATAATCCAATAAAAAATAAATGTTTGTTAGTACCATAAAAATATACTCTTTGGACATTTTTAAAAGGTCTTTATAATTTTATTTGATAATAAAAAAAAGAGAATGTGATAACCTCTATAAAAAGAAAAATAAAAAAAAATCAAAGCTTAATTTCTAGAAAATTAAAAGTTAAAGATGAAATTGAATAAAAAATAAATTTAAAAGATAAAAAACACGACCCAAGCTCATCTGAGTTATCATGCCAAATCTATGACTTAGTCGTAATATCAGGTAATCTCATCAAAATAAAATTGAATATAACTATAAAACTTAATCATCAAACAACTCAATGTTAAAAGTAAAAAATAAAATAAAATTAAAAAAATAATAATAAAAAGCTCTGATCAGCTCAAGTTAACTTGCTATGTCCACGACGTAAGATAAAAGATTGAGATAATCTCATAAAAAATTTAAAAAAACACAAAGACCATTTGATAACCAATCAAATACTAAAGGATAAAAAAAATCAATTAAAAAACCTAAAAAAAAGCCAAAGCTAACATTGGTTAATCTTTAAAAGCCGTGACTATGGTTATAGGTCCAAAATTAACCCCATAGAAGAAAAAATCTAAACAATTATAAAGCAAAATTCTTAATTAACCAAATGCTAGTTAAGGGATAAAATTCAAAAAAAAAGAATCTACAATAAAATAAATAGAAATCAAAAGAATAAGAATCAAATTTAATATAAAAATAAATTGAAACTAAATGTTGAGAGATAAAATTTAAAATAAAATTCAATTAAGAAAAAGGATTAAAATAAAACCAAATGAAAATTAAAAGAATGATGGCTAAATTTAATATAAAAAATTAAATAAAAAAAATGATGATGAATGAAATTAAAGGAAAAAAATCAATAAAAAAAGGATAAAAAACAAAACAAATAACAATAAAAAAAGATTTAATTTGATACAAAAAACAAATGATAAAACATCTTAAAATTTTAACAAGTTAATGTGAAACTGAGGAGAAGAGAGAGAGAGAAGAGGGAGAAGAAAAAAATCTATGAGAGCCTAACCATTATATGCGCTGCCATATACATACACTTGACAACTATAAAGATCATGTTGGGACACTTTTAACATTATTATATAAGGTGGTGTTCGGCTGTTACATGAAGCCTTAAGCATCACCTAAAAACGACAAAAGGTTCCTACAATTGGCGCATGCATTTCAAGTGCTAGTATATTTATTCTGTTCATTGACCCCAATCTTCATATTTGTTTAAATTTTAATTTTGGTTCCAAAACACTTAGTTATTTTAAATTAGCAAAATCTTAGTTTATTTTGCAAAACCAAGCATCAAAAAATACCCTTGATATGGCAAGACCCTTGATCTTATCAAAAAATACCCTTGATCTTATCAAATTGATTTTCATCAAAAAAATCAAGGTAAATACAATAAACTACCAAGTTAAATTTCAAATAAAATCAATTTGATAAGATCAAATTAGAAGAAAAAAAAGTTGAGAGATGAAAATAACTTACCTTAATCTTGCAAATCATTCCTGATATTAGCAAACAAAAGGGACTTTGTATTTGTTCTAGTTACAAATTGATCCATGATGCCTGAATTTTTATAATTCTATAAAATTAATTCTTAATCAAGAATCAACCGAGCATCAAAATATTCCCCCCAGTACTGCAAACCCAACCCCCCATGTGTAAACATAAAAACAAATTACTATGACCAATCCCATATAAAAAACAATGTTAAAATATCATATTAAAAGAAAAATAAATTGAGGGAGTAAAATGAAAAAAAAAATTAGGACAAAAAAGAGAGAGAGAGAACACCATGCAAATCAAATAATCTTTTAGGATATAATTTATTATGCAAACATATTCTCTGGAAAAATTCATAGCTTTGTACTGTTCTTGATTTATTTCTTCTTTCACGTAGATAATAATGAACAACATAAGGATTTTGACAAGCAACTAGTAACATATTATAGGATATCTAAGCTAAGGTAAGATAGTGTCAATCGTTTTAAATATTCTGATTTTGACAGGCAACTAGGATCATATTCTAAACATAAAATATCTAAGTTGAGGGAAGATAGTGTTAAAAACATTCTGGTCTTTTGGATGGACCATTAATGTTGCAGAAGGGGAAGTAATATACGAATTATGCAGATTCTAGGTTCCCTAAATTGACTAAAGATTTTTGTTATTGCTAAAAAAAAATGGAAGTTTGGAATATACAATCAATAAACAAAAATGTTGAGGCTTTTATGATAAAGAAGAACATCGAAGGATGCAACGAAGCCCATGACAATAACAAGACTCATTGAAGTCGTTTGTTACCACAGGTCTAGAAGTGAATGTTGTCCTTTCCAAGAGGAACCTTTTTTTTGGTGAGAAAGCTAATGCAGCCCAGGATTCTAAAGAAGAACTTAAGCCAATTAATGTGAAGTCAGAGGATGAAAAAACATCAAGGTGTGGTGATGTTGACTTAGTCTGTTATTGACTTTATTTTTTCATAGATGTTGTTTTCTCTGCCTAACATCTCATTTTCTCATTGATACTTTCTTCATTTTCTCAGTAGTGCGATATCCCTATGTCTTATTAATCATTAGGTTTTTCAGATTGGTGGCTTCTAGGATACAGGCAAGAAGTGTATCCCCTTCTAACGAGCATAGAGATTGAAACAAATGTCCAGCAATAATTTGTGATTTTCTTACCAAGGTAGGCTCCTTCACTTAGCCAGCAAGAGTAGATCATGCTGACCAATAGCCAAGTGTACATGAGGTTGCTCCTCGAGAAGGCCAGTTTGATGAAGGTATTTAACATTCTTGTGGTTGCTAAAGAAGTTGAGCTTTAAAAATTAGATTTCAATCTTTAGTTCAGTTGTGAGTTCCTATTTATTTTTACATTTTAAAAGTATTTTTTTTAAATTAAAATATTTTAATTTTTTTTAAGAAGTTGAGCTTTAATTTTTTTTTTTTAAAAATTACTGTTAGAAAACACACTAGCAGTATCAACACATTTTTTTGGTTTTACTTGCAGCAGAGCCAAGCATCTTTACTTGAACTTTTGCAAAGAACGTGGCACCAATCCCAGCATTTGCACATGTTTTATGTATCAAGTAAAACACTTACGATGCTGGTCTTTTACATCGCAAGTGTTTTACTTGAAATTTGCTTATGCTCTTAGAATATGCATCAGAGACTCGTGTCTTACTTTATTCTTCGAAATACATCAGCTTAAGCTGCTATTTTTAACGATCTATGTTAAATGATTGCTCTCGCATAACTTTATTTGGGTGTCAAAAGATAGCCCGCGGACAACCTATCTAAGTAATATTACTGTACCAAAAAACTAATGAATTAATAGAGCGGAGAAATAGATGATATAGCATATGCAATATGTCCTCCGTTTTTTTCTGTAGCCTTTTCAATTTACAGTTCCTGTGTTGCTGCATGCGGATTCAATTCGTACTACTAGTATGCTCCTTGGGGAGCCTTGTGCTGAAAATACTTTGTAAAACCACCTATTCTTTTTCCTTCTTTCGGATCAATGATTAGACTAGCTAAATTCACGGTAGCATCTGCCATGCTGTACAGTGCATCCAAGTTAATGATTTTTGCATCCATGTTATGTTTTAAGTTGCTCCCCATGAATAATGATACGCGTGAATGGATGGCTTGCAATTTCGTGATTCAATGAAAACCTGCAAGGTAGCATAAGACGATGTATGTCCACATTCTTTTGGGCTAATTTAGTTTATCTTTTTATCATCCTCAAAAGACAGTATCGTGTGTGTCATGAAAGACAGGATCATGTTAGGTAAAACCAGCTACGATGCCTTTTTTGGACAGAATATAAAACTTGTAAAACCATTCGATTAAAGCTTTTCATGCCTCACGTTTGCGAAAGTGCCTTTGATCCACTTCCAAGTTCCAACACCACCTGCTTGGTGTAAGAAAATGGACACCACTTACAACATTGATTGGCAGTAATGGCCTCGGCTACAATGCTCGCTCGAAACTCTCAATATTACATGCAAGTGTCATCAGGGAAAGAAAAAAGTGCAAAAAGAAGAGAAGCCTAGCAAAATAGAGCCCAGCACAAATGATTAGAGCCCAATCTAATTGTTTAAGCCCAAGCTCAATCCGAGCAGAGCAAATCCACGAAAAGGGGAGAGAGAGAGAGAGAGAGGAGGGTGGATAGAATTTGGTGGAATCGTCCAGCGATGATTAATCAAACACCAAAAATAAAATGCCCGTTATGATATTTTCTGCTTTTTGATTTTGCAAGAAAGAAGACAAATAGCATACCAGAGTGGGATAGAAGATTGGCACACAGAAAAAAAAGAAGCAAAAATCTGGAGAAAAGTGGTGAAATGGTTTATGCCATGGAGCATCATACTGCAGACAGAGAGATGTCTGACGTTACGGCGGCGCAGCAGCATCAAGTCCCAAATGACAACAACGTTCGAGAGATGCTCACATTGGCTCGCCAACTCATCAATCAAGGCAACCCTTCTCAAGCTCTCCAAGCGGTAATGAATTAATTAAATTAAATAAATATTCTCAATTTGCCATTTCAATTGTCTGGATCATCTTCCCCTCTCTCTCCCGCTCTCTTTTTTTGTAATGAAGTCATTACCAGATTTTGCGTTCTTTTTATATTGATTTTTTTTTTGTTGACAAAATTATTATCATTCAGATGTTTAGAAGATTAACCAATCTTATAGGTTTTAGAAATTTGATTAATCAGTTTTTATGCTTGCTTGTCTGTGGAGGGGTCATTCAATTCGCCATCGCTTACACTTTTCCGTATTATGATCTTTCTACTATTATCAAGAGATTAATTCATTTATTAGGAGGAGTGCATGCCTATTCTAATGTGTCTTTCTTCCAAATGATACCGCTGAGGGAGTTGAAGGGATCTGTTAGCCTGCAATGTGATTAAGGTCTATCTGGGAAGTTGTGAGTTGATAAGTGGGGAGAAAAGGTGGGCTTTAGTGAGAAAAAAAAAATGCCCATTTCTAATCGCGGGCAAGGGTGAGTCACAATTATTAGGATGGTAGTTTTCGCTCTTTAGGGTTTAAGTTTGATTTTTTTTCCTTTTAAGGGTGTCCAGCATGCAGATTTCTTTGGCGTTGGAGAATCAAAGTACAAAATCCATGTAATTTACTTGCAGGAGTCTTTGAAACGATGAGGGGCGTGACAAGGAAGTGAGAATAACTTCAAAACTACTCAACTATGTTTTTGGTTACGTCGCAAGCTCGGTCATATTTACAAGTTTTGTCATCTGTTTGTTGGAAGCTCGAGCTGCTGCTTCCTTTTTTTTCTTTTTTTTTTCAATTTGGATAACTTGCAAGTGAATCTATTAATGAAGGACATATAGAGTTATTCCGAGGGTATCGCATTTAATTCCCAAACATAGGTATCTCAAACATTCATGTTAGACTTGGTTGTTCATCATTATCTATTGCGATACATTAGCCATAAATTTAGGTTCCTGTGTGCATGCACAGACACATCCGCACACAAACAGTGGTCTCACACACCACAGTTCAAACATGAAAAAGGTTGAAAAGTTCTCATTGAAACTATATCCCTTTTCCGTTTAAATGAGATGCTTATTTTAGAACTTGTGCTTACTGGATGCTTGGGGCAGGTGGTCATGGCAATGAGAACCAAAGGTGGGGATCAAGCTGTATTTCAATCCTTGCACCGTGCTCGGGAGCTGTATTTGAACAGTTTGCAAGAGAGCACTAATGTTGATCATCTGGCCTCTTTGTTTGCTGAATGTGCAATTGCTGAGGCCCAGCCTTTACAAGATGAACAAACATCACTTAATGGAGGTGATCAATCACCTTCAGCTGTACCCGAAGTTCATGTAAACTCCATACTTGCAGAAACTGGCAGGACGCAAATTGTGTTGGATGCATTCTCAGATGGGAGCAGTTTCATCTGCCTTCACTGTGGTGGTCTCGTAAGTAATTATCGCAAAGACGAGCACTATGCATTCTGGTGTGGTTGACCCTGAAGCTCATGAATGTGGAACGAGTTTTTGCTCCTTGATGCAGTGCTGCTTGACATGCTTGATTAACTAACCACTTTCCTGTATTGTGATGCAGTGCTCCCCGACATGCATGATTAGCACACTGCTTTCCTTATTTACTGCAGTGAACTGCATGGTTGCTTTACTCGACGAGATTTCTTCTTGTATGCCTGATGTTATCATTACCAACCAAAACATCAAATGCTTGACTTGAGATACAGAGGTCCGGTTTTGGTTTAGACTGAAAGAAATGTAACATTGTAAAACTTCTTGCAGAAGGCTTTTACTATTTAGTGGTTAAACCATCAAAGAAATGACGACGAATATGTGGATCAATAGAGTGTATCTCATTTTTTGAGGGAGTCATGGCTTCTGGTGGCGTTCTTATTGTCTCTGTACCCTTGGGGGTTTGTGCTCGGATCCCCAGTGAGCCTCCTGAAACCGGCGGGCACAGGGGAATAAAAATTCCACGCCAGCACTCAAGTCCCTCCGTCCTTCATTACAAATTACAAATAATAAAACTAAAACTATAAATAAAACCAAAACTTATTAGTGTTTTACCGTAGATTGTATACGGAGCGGTGTGATCCATGATAAAATGCTCGTGTGTGTGTCGATCGATCGAGAGAGAGAGAGAGAGCTGTATTTTCATATATTTATTGTATAATATAATTATTCTTATGTTCATGAAAAAGAAAACAGCAGAACTAATGTGGGATGTTTTTAGATTTTTTATTTTTTTGTACAGTGTAATTACTGCACGGCTTTCAGGTTAATTTTTTTACCCAAGATCAAGGGGCATTTTAGATTTGCTAATTTTAGTTTTCTTGAAATTATCTCATGAAGTCAAAAATATTTTAGTTTTTCTATAATTCAAATAAAAATAAAAATGGCTGGTGCCTGAGAGGTGGCACATGCAATGCCTCTTTCTGGGTGGTCATTGGTAACTTTTTGAAACAGCATTATAAGCATTGTGTCACCCTTTACACAATACGTGTTGGCCTCCATGGCATGAAGGAGTTTCAAAAGTAATGTTTACTCTCCTCTCCATCTCAAATTATATATTGAACTTGCAAGATGATCTTCAATAATTTAGTTGTATTGAATTCAATTTATTTGTTTTTTAATTTTACTCGTTGACATTTGATTTTTTATATTTTTTTTTATCAAGTTTGATTCTTATTTTTTAATCTTTATTTATTTATTTATTTTAATTTTCATGATTGTAATTTTTTTTATTTGGAGTTCTTTTTTTGATTATTATTTTCTTGTTACTTTCATCTTTTATTGTTTAATTTTGTTGAACTTTCATATCATATTTGGTTCTTATTTTTAATTATATTTTTAAAATCCAGCTCGAGAATTTATCCTTATTATGTCTCAAATTATGGGTTGTGTTGAATAGCTAGGATTATTAGGATCAATTAGATTTTTTATCGTGCATGAAATAAAAATAATATTATTTTAATCTAAAAATAATAGAAAAAAATCAACAGGCATTGACATGATTTTCCACTAACTAATAACTTGATTTTTTTATTTAGCTAAAAAAATAAAAATGATAGTATTTTGATAAAAGAAATAATGGAGAAAAAGTTTAATTATGACCCTCTTTTTTTTATTGGTCTTTCTTTGTTTAAATTTTTTTTTCAATGTCATCCCTCTCCATTTGATTTTGTTTGGTTTTTATATTAAATATGGTACTTATTCTCTTGATTATTACCTTCTTCTTTTTTTATCATTTTATTGGATTTTTTTCTTTCAATTTTCCCCCTCACCTTTTCTTTTATTTTGTTCCAGATTTAATTCTTATTTTTTATTTGCTCTTATTTTTATTAATTTTTTTTGTCTTTCAATTTTATTTTTCAATATTTTATTTCATTTATTTTTTATCCATTTTTTTCTTAATTTTTTTTGTCTTTCAATTTTATCTTTCAATATTTTATTTCATTTATTTTTTATCCATTTTTTTCTTAATTTTTTTTGTCTTTCTTTTTTTTTTCAATATTGTTTTTCATTTATTTTTTATCCATTTTTTGTTCTTATTCTTTTAATTGCTTTTTTTTTTATCTTTTATCTTTTTTTTATTTTATTTTTGATGAAGTCCCTCGCTATTTTTTTCATTAGCTTTTATATCAAATTTAGTTTTTATTGTTTTAATTACTATTTATTTTCTCTTTAATGTTTTTATAGTTAAGAATTTTATTTAAGATTGTATTTTGGTCTTTTATATGATCATTTTAGTTTCATGATTAGAATTGTTGATTTCAAAAATTAGTTCAATTTAATTTTATTTTTATATTTTATTTTATTATTTGATATTAAACTATTTGGACTTGGATTTTTTATTTTTTTTCCTTTCTTTTTTTTTAAACTATCTTGAATAGCAAATTTATCAAGTTAACCTGTATTCATTCAAGTTATTATTCTTTGAGTATTTTTGTTATATTAGAAAAAAATTGACTTACCCCACAGCGTAATATTGGTTAAAAAAATCTAGTAATGTACCTTAGTCTAAGCAAACAGTGTTTAAAAGACTAAAGTTCTATATCCAAGCAACCACGTTATTGCTGCTGATGGTTCATTGCCGATTGAACCGGCAATGCTAACTATATGTTTGAGCTTGTTGGTTAGTGACCATATCGTTCAAGTGGGAAATGGAGCAAACTTGAAGAAAACAGGCCAGGCATTGAAGATGAGGAGAGCAAGGTCGGATCGATAAAAAGTTGGCATCAGCCAAACCATTTAATTTGTAGGAAACTAGATATTTCAATTGCGTTTATTGTGGGTTAGATAATTATTTTTCAGCAAAAAAATAAATATATAGGCTTTTTTAATGTGTTGTTTAACCAAAAAATCATAATTATAAATTAAAAAATTTATCCATGTATTTAATTAATATAAATTGAGAATTATTTGCTCTAATAAATGCAAAAAAAAGAAGAAGAGGTGTTAATATGTTTATTTGACTTGTTTCTCTATTAGTCAAATAATTGTTTTTCTTTGCATAAAAAAATAAATATCTAGGTGTTCATAATGTGTTTTTTTAACATTGAAAAAATATAATTATTAATTAAAAAAATCAATACTTACATATAGTAAAATAAAATGAGAATCATATACATTAATAAATATAAAAAAAACTTGTTAACATAATATTGAATGTAGAATAAAGTTAATTTTTAACATAGTAAAAATCATATGATATTTAATCCTAGCCTTTTCCTTTAATGCATACCTTCTTTTTGTTTTTGCTTTTATCTTAAACATCATTTTTTATTATCAAGAACAAATCATTTTTGTTTATACGAACACATATCCTAACTAGATTTTGCTATTCAATAAATTCGGTGCAAAATGCATGATAAAGGTTATGCATTAAATTACTTCTAATTACTTTTTATTTATCAAATTATTTTTCATTCATTTATGACTAACCAAGTATGTAGCTATCTTGGTACATAGTGATTTTTTTATACACAAAACAATAAAATTAATATCTTTTAAAAAAGAGAGAGAGAGAAAGAGGGGGAGCTCATGGTACTAGAATAAAAAACTTGCCTAAGTTTTTGAAGTTTGATAAAGAAGAGAACATTTTTTATGCCCAAAAAAAGAGACTTTAAAATATCAAAACAAGGATGAAATAATTATTTTTTTTAAGTTTAAGAGTTGAAATTATAATAGCTATAAAACATAAATTGATCCACCAAGATGACTCATAACTTAATCAACCCAAGACTTAGGCTAGGTAAGGTTTAAACAAAAATAAAAGGAGTAATTTACCTAATATAATCTCCTTAAAAACCCAGTTTGATTCTTGACCCTATCAAAATTTGAACTGAAACTTGTTGAATTTTAAAAACAATATCATTTTAATTTTTTATATAAAAAATAAATTATTTTTTGTGTTCAACCTACCCAGCATGTTCTTGAGTCATTGTCATAGATTGGATTTAATAACTATAAAGAATACCTAAAAAAAACAACAAACAGGTTGCGCATATGGGCTAACCAACACTCCGAATCTATACAAATATCTTACCTCACATGCCAAACCTATGTAAAGAGGTATTGCTTGCAAACTAGGCTTATATTTTTTTTTAAATAATAGAGGGTGGATAACACATCATTCATTTTTATTTTTTTTAAAGAAAAATACAGCTAAGATGATATATTATTTATTTAAACGGATGATGTGTCATCTATATAAGTAGACAACTAGTTGTATGAACTTGAAAACAACTTATTTTCAGGCTCAAAAGCTGGCAACTGAATGGTCTTAAAAAATCAAAACAGTTGGTTTTTAACAAAAAAAATTTTAACAAAAATTTTTTTAACTTTTTTTTTACTTTAAAACACCTAAAAAACCATTCAAAAACCTAAATAAATTCTTTTATGTCTTTAAACAAAAAACAATAGTTAAAAAATTAAAAATCAACTCAAAACCTAAAAATTCTCGGATGCTAGATCTATTTTCTCATGCAATTTTAAAATTAAATAATGAATCTTCTCATTAGATGAAATTTGTTAGTCCAATATTAATATTTTTCATAGCTAGAATTGGTGCAAACAATGATAAAATTAAATAATAGTTAAGTTAAAATCTTCTCATTAGATGAAATTTGTTAATCCAATATTAACATTTTTCATAGTTAGAATTGGTGCAAACAATGACGAGGTAAAAAATAACAAAAACAATTAGATTAAAATTGAATCTTCAATATTTAGAATGACCTAAATTGTATTATTTGTAAAGATTAAGGAATAAAGTTTTTTTTTTCCACGCAACACGGCACATATTATGAGTATTTTTTTTACTTGAGTTTTTTATCTTTTAGTTTTACCTTAGCCTAAAAAAATATAAGTGATTGATCTTTAATTACAATCAAATCATTCAGTAAGTGATTGATTGATCTTTAATTAGAATAAAATTATTTAAAATAAAAGTTTGATGACAAAAGTGAAAAAAAAAAATACATGATGAATACGTGTGTGTGAACAATGCATTCGTGTCTTTCCCTACAGTAAAATAGTCATGCCTTTCAATGTTTTGATGACGAACAAAGATGGAATGATATTTTTAGAAACCCCCCGAGGCCGGAATTCTAAACGGGGTAATTTTACATATGCCAACTCTTTCAGCCCTGACCAAAGAGGTTACCAAGCCAAGAAACCATGCATTGCACTGAACATAGAGCTCCCAAACACACCAAACTAAAGCTATATAACATGTGAAACTTTATAGATAGTTAAATGCGGTTAAAATTGCTTTTCACAATACTTTTTATTTAAAAATATTTAGAAATGTACAATTTTTTTTAAAAAATTATTTTTTACATTTACATAATAAGAAAAAACATTAATTTTAAGTAAAAAATTCAACATTTACTCTAACTCTATGCAAACATAGCCCAAACAGGTATTTAATTTAGCTTGTTCAAGGATGGCAGGACGTATCATACAGGGTTGATTTCTAGATTCGTAAACGAATGAGAAGGGTGTGCGTAACCATGCAAAGGGAAGTGAAACAAAAAATGAGAAGGAAAGAAATGAAAATCAATGACGGTCTAAATGAACAGTGAGTGATAATTAAGAGTAAGTGCGTGCAGTATGATCCCTCCTCTTTGGACAAAACCACTCTCATTCTTTTAGATACAATCACTGCCTAAAATTAAAAGTACAAGAAATTCACTGAACAATTTTTTCTGTCGGGTGACTGAAAACGCTACAGCCTTCAATCCTTTCAACAGAATTTTGAGATTATACAAAATAAACATTGGAACACATTTAGCTAGAACTTGCAGTTACTAAAATAAATCAAAGAGACCTTTATTATACATTTCTGTGACTTCTGGAGAGAGATTTCTTCCCTTGAAAGAGTTGTTATTGACAGGATATCAAAACATTACTGACACCTGGAGCAAGATGTTCTTTTACCCGTCATCTTGCAACTCACCCCACCATCACAGGTGTCAGCACTTGTAGTAAATATTTTGGTCACCAATCGGCCGCATCAATACTGCTTTACAAGATGCTCCGAATGGCGTGACCACAGGAAAAAAGGAAAAAAATAAAATTCCAAGATTGCCTTTCAAAATCAACTGATCCACCACATTGCTATAAGCATATCTCTTCAACAGCCACTTCCAACATGCTGCATGCAGTGAAAGGGCATATTCAGTATCCACAAAACTTGGCCTTGCAACCCTAAAGCTATCCTGTCATATTCTCAGGAATTAAATTGACCAACAAGGCAAATATTGTAATTTCAATCAGCTGTTGTTTTCCAATAAGAAATTTCCATTAATCTAACTACTACAGGTGGAAGGATGTTTTGAGCAAGAATACTTTGCCAAACGAAGTGTTGAAAAAGCCCATTTAGAAGCATTCCAACTCTCATTTTATGATGCAAATTGCAATAATAGATTCAAGTAGTAGATAAAATGGATTGTTAAAAGGTGTCGTGGCACAAAAGAATTACCTCCATGCATCTATAGGTTCTTTCTGTGCTGTGTGTTGGGACCAGGCTTATAGGTAAAAGATGAGTAACAGATGAGTAACAGGAAGGAAGAATCTGGTGACAACTGAACATCATACTTTACATGGCAGAACCTGCAGGCGAGGCTTTGCCCTCATAACTGTTTCATCACTATGCCTGATCAGTTCTGACAGTCTCCATGGTTTCTGCCACTTCCATTTGAATTGTAAAAGCCACTGGTGATGACTTCTCTTCCACCTCCATAACTTCCCACCTTGTCCTACAACTGCTAATTTTCTCATTGATAATTGCCCAAGTGGAACCATCTACACGAACAATAAAACCCATTTTCTTAGTCAAGCAACAACACCAATCCATGCCTATATGGAGGGAGGAGGAGAAGAAGCAGACTAACCTTTCTAGTCTGATCAATGAATGCTGCTGTCTCTCTGACTGAACCATTAGCAATTCCTGGCGTATATTTTAGTTGTTTCTGTGCTGGGACAGAAACTGGAGACAGTGGACCACTCATGTCATCCTTCAAGTGTTTCAGTGAATTTTGGGAGTTCCTCTGTTCTTGTCCAGCCTGTAGAATTGAAGGCAGTCATAGTCTAAACTAAGAATGATAATAATATGTAACATGCACTTTTTTCAGTTCAAGGCTAAAGAAACCATGGCACGTTCACAAGTCATAATAGCTTCATAGATATATAGAAGAATACCCAATCACAACAGCCCAAACTTCTACTCTTGTATTGGGAATCCCTCTCCTTGAATTCATATTTACTATTCTTTGAACAAATTTTTGTTCAAAACAAAATTAGAGATAGTTTTAAGAATTTTTTAGCTAAAGTATGAAGGGGCCAGCTTATAAAAAGTGCTTAGAAGATTCATGTTCTTGCAATCTTCATCATTCTAATCTTAAATCAAACAAAGGTAGATTTCAAAGCTCCAAACTTTTCATACAAAGTCGATAAAATTAACAACCTCTAATATTATTGGACCATCATAAGATGTCAAACATATGAGCCAGACCACTTCAATTTAACTTCAATTCTGTCTTGCCTTGAATCATGGATCTAACATGTTCAGTTGTATCTTCAGGAATTCTAAAAACTGTTATTTGATGCATGAGAAGAATAATTTTACAAAGTGACATAATCTTACAGAGGCTGCAGTAGCCAAAGCAACTGCAAGTGCATGCTCTCTCAATTTTAGCTCCTTCTCAGATTCTTTTCTTTGTGCTTCACTTTGTTGCAATAGACCTACAAGTTCTTTCAATTGTTCTTTCATTTCTTTTATTTCCATTTCCTTCTCCCATAGTTGACACCTGTTGAGAACACGCAACTAGGTAAGCATAAATTTTACCAATCATTACAATTAAAGACCATTTAAACTGCCTCCAAATGATGGGAATTTAGATGAAGCATGTTTTGCGTTGAAGGTAGACAAGTTGAATGTTTGCACGCTGTGCATCCTATATGCTTGGCAATAAAATATAATAGACAGAAACTTGCTAGTTTTAACACTATTTCCTTTTTTTCTCTTATGGTGAAATAAATTCCTTTATTGCCGCCCATGCTCTAACTTTAAACATCCATGGTTCAAAGCAAGCACCTTGCATCTCCCAGAGAATTAAACATATACTGGAGCAAATTCTTTGCATCTCCCATTGAACGAAGCTGATTCCAACGTCCGCGGTTAGTAAATGCACGCTCTCGCTCTTCTGCTTCTGAAAGTTGTGAAGCCATTGCTACTAGTGAATTAGATGTTATGCTTAACATGTTTTCAAGCGATGATATTCTGGCCATTCTTGCATTTGGTGACATCGAAGATGCCCTGAAAAGCAGGAAAGATATGTTAAGATATTATGATGTTGATTTGAAGTATTGCTATTTTACTTCCTTGATGCTGCCTAATTTATCAATCACTGGCAACGGGAAAAGCAGAGGTAAAAGCTTATTAAATTACATAGCTTATACCTAGCAAATCCATTCTTTCCTCGTGGAGGACTTAATCCTTTTGAAACAAACTCGTCTACTTGCTTCAACACCGCCAACTCTTCTGCAAGTGCAGCTCGCCTGTAGATTGCAGTATAATCAAAACAAAACTACAATAGTATGTTATAAAACAGATGGAGTTACCAAATATAGAATTAAGTTCATACACTTGGCTTTGCTTCTCATATTCAAAGCGAACTTCATGCACGTTTACCATGACCTCTAGCTCATGATCAAGCCAACGTTGCAAGGATTTTTCATTGCTCTGGATATGCAAACTTAAATTGAATGAAAATGGATCATAAGAACAATTATACAAACATAACTTGCAAACAGGAAATCAAGACAATCACCTGACCATTTGCTCCATTTCCATTGGAGATAGCTGCATGATGGTAATACCATTAGTAATGTGATGTACAAAAAGAAACAAACACTACATAAATACCCCATGTTTTCAATAATAAAATAGATCTACCAGCTGAAGAATTAACCATTGGCTGCATATGCCATGGTCGTAAAAGAAAATGTTCATTTTGAATACCTTATATTGTAGAAGCTATTGTTTGCCAAAAACAATGGGGTTCAAGGTCACAAGCCTCGAGGACAATGTATTTGAAATTAACAAGCATACCTGAGTTGTCTCGTGCAGAAGATTTTCGAGCTTCAAGCAGCTCTTTTAACCTTCTGGTGGCCATTGCAGCCTCTTCTGTCTTTCTTTGAAGAACCTGAAGTAAGGAAGATTGTTATGCTACAAATTATTTATATTACACCTAATTTAGAGACAGTTACAAGAAACCAATGATTGTGCATGCAGTTGCTTTCACTTATACTAAAAGCAACAACAAGCAGTGCTAGTGACAACCAAAAGAGCTGAACATTTATCCAAGCAGTGATGCCTTCGGAAAGGCAGAAAATATACCAAATACGAGTGATATAATCCAGAGTCAAGAATTCAACATACAGAACAATATGATCCATTACAAAAAGCATAGCCAACAGATGGGGATGGGAAGTAGGAAATTTATAGAACTAAAGTTTGTCTCCATATAATACATTAAGCTCTTTGAAGCTCACAGTGAATTAAATAATAATGTTGCTTGAGCTCACCATTTTCTGGCGCTGGTTTATAGCTTGTAGCTTATGCCTTTCATACTCATTTCTTCTACCTTCCTTCCGTAACTACACAAGCAAACTCATTATCATAAGAGGGGGATAAGGAGATGAACAGTATTATCAATTAATAAAACAGCAAACATTAAATGAGTTTGCATCTATTAAAGCATATTTATGATAGTCAAACAACGTTTATCTTGGCATCATAGTTTCATAAGAATCTTCAATCTCATATATGAGAAGATTTTATGAATTGCAATGAAATCCAATTCTTACCAAATTTATTTCCTTTTTGCATCACATCCCAGAAGCAGGCATAACTCAATAGAAAGCACAGAAGAATAGGTGGAATAGAGATTTTCAGATACTTCAGCAGAACAAAAAGGGAAATACCTGCAGCAGTTCCTTTTCTCGAGAGGCCTTCCACTGTCGAAATTGCTCTGCCTCTTGTTTGATCCTATGTTGCAACTGAACCTGTATTCTCAAAAGAGAAGGAAATAAAAGACATGTTTGCAAAGTAAAGTAGAAATAGACTGTAAAAAACTAAAAATATGTGTGATCTTGCAAGATAATTCACCTTTTGTGCCTTTATAGATTGAATTTCATCTTGTAACCGCTTCGCTGCTTCATCACTTTTTTGTTTTTGCTTTAAAAGCTGAACTTGGTTCTCTTGTTTCTTCTTAAGATCCAGAATCTGGCAGCATTGATGGTAAAGATTGTTTAACTTTTAACAAACATTGTTATGAGTCTCTTTCCTCAGAAAGAAAATTAAATGGAATTTTTAATATAACATTATCACCTGTGCCTCGAGAGTTTTTAATTTCTGGGCATGGATATCTTGCAATTTTTGCCCATCCGAACCAGCAGAAAGATTTTCAATTTCAGCCAGCAGACGGTCCCTCTCTTGCTGAAGTCAAAACAAAAAATGGGAAATTATGGACAAATCACTCTCTTACTCTTAAAGAATAAGCTATAGAAATTTGTTGAGTTATATTCAACCTGCACGGCTCTTTTTTCATCCTCTAATTCCATGATTTTCTTGCCAAAGTGTTGCTTGAGAGCTGCAGTGTCAACCCCTCCAAAACGTTTCATCTCTGACTGCTCAGATTAAAGAAAAACATCATAGAAGATCAAGTTACTTATATTATTCAAGGATTTCAGTTAGCAGATGCATTATAAGCAAAATATGAAGCACATTACTTAAAAGATACGCTTATGAATAACAATGTCTCTATCTCTGAATGAAGTGCTTTAATGGAAAGAAATGGGCAAAAAGAGAAACAGATCATTGAACAGTTACATTTATGAATAACGATGACTATATTTCTAAATGGATTATTTTAAAAGAAACAAAAACTGCCTATTTGAATATGTATTTGAGAAACCATAATTTATAAATTAGAAAATGTACAAATACAATTTTCCAGCTTCAGAGACTTCTGGTGCTACTTGATACAGTCAAAATCACCTTATACGATTCCTCTCAGTTTTTTTTTTTAAAAAAAAAATTGAGTAAACTTAACAAATGCTTAAAATTTGTTTGTAATCATGTCCCGTAAAAATATGCAGAAAAATTCATCCAGCAGTATGATTGTAGAATATTGTGTGGGAAATGCATGATCCAGAAATTATATGCATTACCACTATTATACACATAAAAGACCCACCTCTTTCTCCTCCAGACGTCTGTTCAGTTCATGCAATTCTTTGTCCATTGTATTCTGCAAAAGTGTGTGCTCCCACTCTTTCGCTACTTCTTCATCAATATCCCTGGAGTCACCTGCTTAAAGTTGGAGTTATTAATACCGTTAACACTGCTACAACTGGAACAAACCTTCTGTTTATTTACCAAAATAAGAGAAGGGAGGTGGAAAAAAAAGGCAGATAAAAGTCTGAAATAATTGCCACAACTGGAAAAAATAAAGGAAATCCAAGATAGCAACTGATGATCTAGTGGAGCTCACCAGAAATCGTTTCACCCATTTGATAATCTGGAGACTCTATACTATGCAAGCTTCTTTTGAGCCCATCAGTTTTCACAGAACAGATACTGCCATCCTGAAAGATGAAGCTCTATATTCATGCCATGTATTTATGAAAGGGGAGAAAAATCATTCCATTCCAAAAAGGAGTATCTGTCACGTACTTGAGCGTCTGTTTCACGCTGCTCCACAGCATTGCATCTGCTGCGGTAATCATGAAGTTCGCGACAAAGGTCCTCATTGGCAGCTTCAAGCCAAGCAATCCTTTCCTTAAGAACCTACATGAATGGTTATGAGGAAACTTACACAAAACTCTTGCAGAGAGATTGTGTACAAAGAAAGGACCAACCAATGCTCTCCTTAAGCACATAAACAATACATAAGTTTATTCTTGTGATTGACAGAACATCTCAGGTATAAGTTTGCATAATCTAATACCTGAACTTCATCAGAAGAGCATCCTCCTCGGGAAAAAAGTTCCGCCTGCAAATACTCAAGTTGTTGGCGCATCTTTAGCATCTCACTGGACATTGGGTCTCTGTTAACCTATCAACACACAAGACAAAAAAGTTTCATTCATGATGCTTCATGAAAGCATTCAATCTTTATCTACACGTGGAAAAGAAATAGGAAAGAGTTATTCTGAAAAGCTTACAACAGGCTTGTTTTGGATGTTGCGGGCACGATTTGCATACTTTAAGGTGTTGAGGGTTTCCTCAGCATTGGTATCAGCTGGACTAATGCAGGCTGTAAAAGGCAAACACTTAGATCTTTGGGAAACATTAAAAAAACAACACAATGGATAACAAGTAACAAGGATTTGAAGGGAAATAGAACAGAGGAATTAGATTTTGGGTGGATACCTATCATAACAGTTCTGCTGTTACCACCAAGGGAGTCCTGTCAAAAAATACAACTCCAAGTTACATAAATATAGGAAGCATCGGAGTAAAATGAAAAACTCGAAGGCATGAAGACCATTCTTAACCATCTCATACACCATAAAGGTGTGCTCATCTTCCTAATGGCTTATAGTTAGTACCAGTCCATATGTCTGACCGATTTTGAATTGACTAAATTACAGGAAAAAGGCTAGTGTATTGTGTCTTAGAGTCAGAGATGAAAAACAAGCTTGATGGTGTGCAACGTTCAACAAATCCAGGTGCACATTTAGAATGTCTTTTTCAATTAGTTAATTATTTATCATTCAATGCAGTCAATCAAATGCTATATGCATCGATTCAGTGGCTGGCAGGACAATTAACCATATGAAAGAATTGGCTTGACTATTTTCACAAAGGAATCCTTGTTAAAAGCTCCCATTCTTCACTCTCAAGTGTGTAATACCTGCAGAAGCCGAGTCAATTTACTGTCCCGATAGGGAACATGAACACCTTCTTTTCGCCTTTTATCATCACCAAGTGCACTGATAACATTACCAAGTGCAAGAAGGCCCTTGTTGATATGAACTCCTGTGTAAAAAAAATAAAGCTATTATATACCTTACAACAAAATTCACATACATTAAGTCACAAGCAATTCCACCAACCTTCCTTAAAACGCATGCCATCTGAACCAGTCCTCTTTGCACGCTCAGATCCAGCAAGATCCACTAAATGCAACTTTGCACATAGATACTCTTCATTCATACTGTCATTTGGATTGCTATCACCAGGGAAAACTGGATTGACCTTACGCATTTGCTCTAGGGTGATGGTGAAGATGGCATGTGAACGACTAGATAAACAATAAAAAAAAATCATGAGTCACTAAAGCTAGCGGTATCTACTTCAGCTTCAAAAGTAAGAATTTATTTGCAAAGTCTTCAAACCAGGTGATAAAACAGAATTAAAAACTGGAAAGTTTATAATCTCATGCATATGATATTCAACAACAATACTGAACTCTATTATGCATGTCTATCTGAAGAGATCATCATCACGAGTCTTTCCATAAGTTGTAGTTAGCTAAGGCACGAGCATGTAATGTATTATAGAAAGCAAATGGTATTTTGATGAAGGAAAATCAATACCTAGAGATACTGATAGTAAGATCAGTAATATACCTCGATTGATTGTTCATATTTGTGCTTCCTGTTGCCCTGCTCAAAGATCCTTGTTCTAGGCAAGTGGCCATTTCTTTAAATGTACTAACACTCACTTCTGTAGATCCTGCCAGTGTTATAACACCATTTGATGTTTCACGAATTTGTATTGGTGGTTTTCCTGGGAGATTTACTTTCCCTCCGTGCCCATTAGCAGTATCTGATTTGTTCAAAGTGGTGGGATCCAGCAAATCTCGCACTTCTTCTTTCAGAATCTTTCACATCAAAATCTCACAATTAGATACCCACCACACAATTCCAACATTTGTTAAAAAGCATACATATACTAGACACTAGTGATAGATATTTTCAAAACTACTGCAGGAGTATACATATAACTCACACAGCACTTCCAATCAAAAGTTACTGGATTTAGATAAACAGTGTGGCATTAATATCTCATTATCTTCAGTTAAATCACTAACAGATGAGGGAGCAGTCTAATCATTCAACACAATGTTTAGAACTAGACCAGGCTTCTACAAATATATGCATGCAGTTTTTTTAATGGACATTCTATCAACATAAACTGCAAAAGCAAATTATTAGATGATGTGGATTCAGCAACTTATCTTTCTACAAGCCAGAAATATGATATGGAATTGACTTTAGAATTGAACATGATATTTCAAGTGAAATGCTATAGCTTAAAGATAGCCGGTGAGTAAGTGAGAGAGAGAGTTAACAGAGAGCTAATCGATGACAAACCCGTAGAGTTAAGAGTGGCAGATGGAGAAAAGAAATGCTTCAACAAACCTCGATGAAAGAAACATGCAATTGGAATTCAATTTGATGCTTTAAAGTTTCAATCTTGCTGAATAGAACATTCATGACTTGAGGAATTATTCCCATTTGGCAACCATCTTTGAAGCCTGTGCCCATTGTATATGTCTTCCCAGATCCCGTCTACAACAGATTGAAAAGTAAATACAAGAAAAGAAACCAACATTTCCACGAAAAAATTTGTTCCACTTGAGCAGATTTTCCATGGAAAATAAAGCTTTACCTGACCATAAGCAAGAACAGTCGCATTATATCCTTGGAATAAACCATCAACTAATGGGGCAATACATTCTTCAAACATAGCAGACGAAGGAGTGCCACTACTCCCATAAACATGATCAAAAGTAAATGCATGTGTGCCTATTTGTACCTGAGATATCCTCACAATCAAAATACAACGTCAGAAAAAAAAAATCAGATATCAAGATATTTAGTATTTTGTCGTGTCCAGAAAGCAGAGCTTAAAGAAACTTTAAAAGTTCTGTAACTATATCACGCAAATGCATCTGCAATGTCATATGAAGATAAGGAGTGAAAGGAAAATGGCAGCTACATTATCCATTAAATAGCAGATGATAAACAACACAAAAAATGAATGCAATTCTGATGTCTTTATATTTCATCATTATTGAACGTAACAAAAATGTCAACTTGAACTACAAATAGAAAATGCAACTTTGAACATGAGCTTGAGACAAGTTTGCAAGGCAGGAATAACACTGGTTGACAGATTTTGACCAGTCCTTGAGGAAATCCAATTTAGATTTCCAAACTGAAAAGAAAAGGAACGGTAACTTTTAATGATCCCTTGATGATAGAGAAGCTTTGTCCAGGTCTTACGCTAGAATTACATGATAACACTATAAATTGATTTGAAAAAAAAGACACACCTTATTCAGATTGAGAAATAACCAACAAGAATAAGAAAAAAGATTGAATTAACGAAGCAAGCAGGCCACCTTATCACTATCATCACCATTGTATAAAAACCAAAGAAAAACAAAGCTAAACAGAAATTCCTTAGCAGTTAATATCTTTCGCAATAAACTTAAGCTCGCAACTTTCAGTCAGTTTAAAGGGTATTTATGAGTGAGGTAGGGATTGCTTTTCAAAGTTATTTCGGAAAATCATCAAAATAATATATTTTTTTTATTTTAAAAAATTCATTTTGAAATCGCCACATCAAAAACACTAAAAAAAATTAATTTGAAGAGAAAAAAAATCAAATTTTGACGAAATGCATGCTGAAACTCACTCCCAAACGGTGCCAATCCGATTTGTTAAACGTCCTAAGTAGTTACTGTCTTTCACCATAAACTCAACTTCACAACTGTCAGTCTGTTTGGTCAATCCGATTTTACATACAATTCCTTTGCAATTAATGTCTATCACAATCTCAACCTCAGAGATGTCAGCCCTTTTAGTCAATCTGATTTCGTATAAAACTCCATTCTTTATATGTATGTATACCTGATTCTACAAGAATATCCCAAAAAGGCAAACACAAAACAGGGCTCAAGCCATTCCAAAATTGGAATGTTAACGGGACATTTTGTACCAGAATTTAAGATAATCATAAAAGATTTTACTCAATCGAACACAATTTCCCAATCATGAAAATGTCAGAAAATGACTTACTTCAGATCCCAACTCAGATTATGATAGCTAAGAGTAGCTTAGCACACTGTTCCAAGTCGAACATGCAATACTTCCAGATTTCCAAATTTTAGAAGAAGAAAAGTAGTAAAGCATAACAATAATCCAAAACAGTAAACTTCTTCCATTGCCAATAAACATCCACTAAGATCCAGATCTCGAAACTCTAAGAATGTTTGAAGAAAAAGGCACCCTCCCCATTAGACTCACCAAAACTAGCCTTGATTGCCACTTCTTTTTTACTTTTTAGTTTTTGTTACTCACTCACCCTTCCGCACATTGTGTAATAGTGGAATTGTACGAACCTGAGGCTTTCCAGAGACAACAGTGACGCAATCTTTACAGCCTTGAGCTCGCTCATCGGCGATGAGCGGTCTTATATGAAGAGCAACTTTAACACAGCAATTCTCTCCTCCGTTAGAAGCAGGAGAAGATGAAGGAGAAGGAGAGGAAGAAGGAGAAGAAGGAGCTTCCATTGAGCAATTAGAAAGAAACAAAAAGAAGAAAAGGAAGTCACAGATTTTATTCTTTTTAGCTAGAGGAGAAATTTTACAAAGGTTAGCATGTATGTGAAAAGATCAAAGAAAAACAGTTCTCATTGTCTGAGAAATTGGAGAATTTTATGACAAGAAAGTGATATAACAACTACAACAGTAAATAGTTGTAGGCGGTTGATAGCAAGAATAAGCTGCTGGAGTTGAGAGTACTGTGTACAATGGGTAGCTTAGTTTGGCTTGGTTACAAAGAGAGTGAGAGGGAAGGGGTAGTTGGGGAATTAGCAGCAACACGGTGGCAGATTAGAAGCGGTGGGATGGCAGCTGGTCCTTCGCTAGCGCCGCATTACTAAACGCGCCGAAATAGTTTATTTAATGTCATAATACAAATGTTTTTAAAAATAAAATAAAAAACCATTATTAATACATTAAAATTATTACAAAACATTAAAAAATATTAATTTAATATTTTTGAAAATAAAATATAATTTTAAAACGCATGTGAAAACAAAACTACTCAGCTCCCAAACTCCAACCACTACCATTTCCTTAGCCTTCACAAACTCCCACACCCCCAGCAGCCCCCGCGGTTGGTTTGGTAAATATGTCATGACGCTGTGTCCTATTTTGCCCTCTAAAGCCAGCTTCTCCCCCTCACAAACCTTCTTTCCTGTCCTCTCCGTTTCTCCTTTCGCTATTACCGCTTTACCCCTCTTGGATTCCCTCTCCATTTTTGTTTCTCAGGCGAATTCGCAAAACCAATTCTTAAAAAGGAAAAAAAAATTCAGAACCAGTTTTCACTGACAAATTTTACGAGCAGTTTTGGAACGCACGTGAACAGAATTTCTTAAATATTTAATTTTTTTTCTTATTTTTATCAAATTTTAAAAATAATTTTTAATATTTTTAGAAAAATTAAAAACAATTGCATACGTTGAATATATACACCTGGATCGAAGTTTTACCAGAATAAAAAAAAAAAGGAGTATTTATTTTCTTTATGAGGCCATGTCAGCAAGTGTATGTTGGTGACAAGAAAAACAGCGCGTATAACGATGTTTGTGATTCATGATTGTCCCCGAAAATATGGTAGAAAAAAGAGAGAACACAGCACACAACCCACGTGATGTCGAATCATATTACCGCTGTGGAGAGACGTTTTTAACACGAGGTCCTGGACGATGTGTTCGGCATACGGAGCAAGGCACCATTTTGTGCTTCTTTTTCACTCTGTTAATTTTCTAAAGGATCAATTTGGGTTCATCTTGCTAGTTCGCGATGGACATTGATGAGTTATAATTAGCCAACTACTCCTAAAGTCTTACTTTATGGTATAATTTGTTGTTTGTGGGTGTACGGTAATGGTGGTGTGGCAGAGGTAGGGAAGTTCATTGCTTTTTGTTATTCCGGTTAGAATTGTATTTGGGTATGTTTTAAAAATGCATTTATCTTATAAAATTAATTATTTTTAATGCTTTTAAAATATTTTGATATATTAATGTAAATTATTAAAAAAATCTATTTTTTTCAAGCAAACAAATACACAGAATAACTAGTTATCAACTATGCTTTTTAGATTTAATTTTAGAGATTTTTTAGCGCTAATTTTTAAGCTATCATTTTATTATATTTTGAAAATAAATTTGATTCAAATTATTTTAATATATTAATACCAAGAATAAAAATAAAATTATTAATTTTCTCCCCATACAGGGAGTGGACCCTACTCCTTTCACACTGTGGTCAGCATTTATTACTGGTCAAATGTTTCGAGAGATGTTATGAACTTATGGCGTTGATTAATTTTGGAATTTTGCAAATTTACATGATCATCCATCCTTCTTACGTGGGCACTCTCTAGACTAGCTCCGCTTTTCCATGTCAAATCAACACCCCCAGCAATTACATGGTCTCACAGTCTCCTCCATTCCGCTTACCTACGCCTTTATTGACTAAAGTATTTTATTGTTTTTTTTAGGATTTATTTTTTACTCTTTTCATTTTTTGTTTTTCGTCGGTGATCATCTCCAGAAGAAAGACGGTGAATTAATTGGGAGATTGATGGGTTCTTCTCACCATATCATAGAGCGTGCGCTTAACCCTTCCATGCGGGTCAAGCCTGAACCATCACATTTTATTTTCCTTTCTCGTGCAGTAACTAGCAAAAACTAACAGCACCAATTCTTCGAAAGAAAAGAAACAAAAACATCAAGATCTTGACAGATATTTCTCATCTAAAAGGGGAATGAGGACGTAAAAATAATTAAATGAGACCTTTTTCTTCTTCTTTTGTTGGCTTTGATGCATTTCTATGCATGTGTGGTAGACTGCAAGTTAAGAAAACTCGTTTGTAGACGTCAATTTCTCTCTGCAGTACTTGTCTTGGCTGCTTTACTCACAAGGAAGAAACACGGTGAAACCGAGACGAAGAGAAGCTGATGCAAAGATCCTAACCCTAAGTTTCCCTTTCCCAACCTAACTCTCCTTTCATTGGATTTTTCCCCATCTGACCGTTGGCTATGCGGACCAGACAACAACTGCATAGTAAAAGGACCCACTTGACTGGATTAAGTTTGTCGTGGCAATTCAGTTGGTGTTTAGCAATACTAAGTTACCTTTAATCTCCCACGACTAAGCCAATCTGGCCGACCTGAAAAGAGTTTGAACCATAAAGCAATGAATGATGACTCTTTGACTACAACGTAGATGGAAACGGCTCCTTATTCTGTTGTTTTCTGTATTCTGTATGAATTACTAATTGTTGGGTCCCTGGCTAGACATGTCTGGAGCCAATGTAGTGGCGCATGATCCGTATTGAGAGTACTGAACGGCAATCTCTCTTTCTCTTTCTTTTTTAATGCTAATTTTTTACAATATTAAAATTAATAATTAGATAAATTATTTTGAGATTTATAATACTTGAATTAATAATTTTTAATAAATAAATTTAAAATTTAATCGGTTAAGCTACCAGCCTCTCGAGATTTTAATGGGCAATCTTTGAACCTGATATGTGGTACGGTCTTGCCAGCAATTTCATCGCAATAGAAATCTTCACTCACTACGCACAACATAGAGACAACAAAATCTTGTTCCCCAACCTGAAGGTAGCTAGGATATCTCATATGTTGACCAGCGATGGCCTGCCGGGACCGAAATCTTACTCTTGTTTTTTTCCTCCCCTCTATATGGCAAGGTATAGGCAGAAGAATGTCATGATAAATTAAATCGTGGCAAGGTCCCTCCTGTATATACTCGTAGATTTAGTTAATCTTTTATCCTGACAAATCACGCCAGCCAACATGCTTCTATAACGCAATTTTCCTTCCCTTCTCTTGTCCACGAACCTGTGTATATAATAATTAAAGTGGAATCAACTTTCGGCCATAAAAACACCTTCTTTAAATTAGAGTGTTAACCCAACACATAATTCTCATCAGACCATGAGGGAATTAAGCCGAATGATTTGATTGAGTTGGGGTCGTATGCTATCCAATTTTGCAGCAGCTTTTCCCCTTGGATTTCAGAGAGGAATAACTACTTGTGCAGCAAGCTGTGATCTCTTTATTCCCACCCCTCCATCCCCTGCCTCTCTCTTTTTCCTTCTTCTGCATTCTACCCCATGTGTTCTGCATTCTACCCCATGTGGAACTTCGCCTCATCACATGCTCTCAGCTCCTTTCATCTCATCACAGCATTATATTCCTGGTTCTTCCTTTTTATCCAAGCTCCACCATCTTTCTGTCAGACTCGGTACCAACTCCCCTTCATTTAATACAATTATTAAGCTCATTATTAAAATCAATTTGGACCATCTTACAATCCAATCCCGCAGTTCGGTTAATCAGTGCACGTTATTTTAAGTAGTCACTCAACATGATATTCTTTATAAGGCTTCAAGCATAGGATAGAGATGGCATAATTACCACTGCGGCCCTCTTCTTGTCAACTCTAGATGGAATATGCAATCAAATTATCAAATATGTATGGGTTGCTTGCTTATATCAATTCTGTCTTCCATCGTGTATAATCTTGGTAGAGGCTCTGCTATACTCATATAGCTGTTGACAATCTTTATCCATGGGCTCAAAAGCTAATAGACTTTGAATTGTAGAGACACATCATGTGCAAAATTGCTATTGTTCATCATGCGCTTCGGGGTCATTGCTTCTAGAGTTGGACTATAAGTGGTGATATACAAGTGTTGTCGATCTCCTGTTTTCTAGTGGGGTTGGCTCCTCTCAATTTATATCCAGTCACCAACCCCATCAAATCAGACGTGTCCATGATTGTAACGTGGAGAGTCCCACAAATGGGAAGTGTCCCAGCTCTCAGGTACCGTTTCTTTCTTTTCTCGTGTTTTCAATGGCAATCACAAAATTATTTCCCATGTATAAAGAAAATTAAAGGTCATTTTGTTTTTCTCAATACAGAGTTCTTTCATCGAATGATGAATGTTTGCTTGGAGGGTTTTTTAAAAGATATACCATCGACATCCTCGCTGATATTGACACACACCCACTCACTAGATACGGACCCACGCTCCGCTGCGGGGTGTTTTCAAACCTCTATAATGGATTTTATCTTAATCAAGTACGAGTGAGCATGAAAGAACGATAGGAAAATCTTGGGGGTGCAAATTGTTGTTAGGCAAGTTATGTAGCTACCATTAATAAATAAATTTAGGCAAAAAGCAAGCAGAAAATTAGCATAAGAGGACCATTACGCCAAAGCAAATGCACAGGGCTTTAATCCTTTATGAAGGAAGCAAGATGAACCAAAGCAGCAACAGTGGCTATTAATTAATAAATATTTTTTACAGAAGGCAAAGAGTGCAGTGAAAAAGGTGAAAAACAAAGGGAGCCAAGGCTGGGATTGCTGCGTGGAAGACTTTTTTGAGAAGGAAGGAGTTGCCCCGAAGAAGAAGGTCAAAGAAGCAAAAAAAAAAAAAAAAAAAAAAANAAAAAAAAAAAAAAAAAAAAACAGACAGGCCTCAACAAAGATGATCGGACCTCAATAGCTCACTGTAAAAGGTCCTTAACGTTCCTGCACCCAAAAAAACAAAAGCTACAGCAATTAATACTGCCAAGCAAGCAAGAGGTGCTGAAGAAAAAAGCAACTTCAATGCATAATTTGCAACAGCAAAGCAATAGGATAGAGACACAGAGCATAGCAAGGGGAAACAACAGCAAACGTGAGGGCTACGAATTATAGGCAGAAGCAGGTGGAAGAATTTTCTCTAATGGGAGGAGGCACGAAGTGGAAAAATAGTGAAAACCGAGCACTGCCTGAGCTCAGAAGCAAAAGGAAAACGAAGTCATGAGCGTGCTAAAAAGGAACAGAAGATCCAATCCAAAAATAAGTGTGTTAATTGTCACATCAATCGATGGCAAAACCGAAAGGGCACCTGGGATTAGCACCCACCACCACTGGCAAAATGGTTCCTGGATGCAGTTGATGAGGACAACATGAGCGAACAGAAAAAGTTATAAAAAACATGGGTTGCACATCAATATTGTAGGTGAAATAAAAATGCTAGCAAGCATGCACACTATAAGAAGGCAGTGGTGGGTTTGCCCCAGCAAAAGTCAGAGGAGATGGAAAGTTTAGGTGGGTTTGAGTATCAACGATGCTGAGGCTTCAGGTAGAAGCAAGGAAGAAGCTAAAACAGGAAGAGCCACAGTGCTACCAATTCGCAAGCAAGCAAAAGTAGTTGAAATCAACATTGTTTTATCAAAAAAGGAAAGCAAATGAGATGACTAATTCCAGGAACATCACAAAACAATTGTACAAAGCAAGTATTGATGAATGTATCATAGCTTTGGTGTGCAAAAGGACTGTCTGCGGGTGAGATGCATGACTACTTGTAGCAGACCCACACGCGAGGAAACCAGCACAACAACAACAAAAAAAAGGAGTAAGCTTCTAAGACATTACCAAATAAACGCAAGACAGAACGAAGCAAACCAAAGGGAAAAGGCATGAAGAAACTTAATTGAATGCTTGAAACAGTAGGAAAAAATGAACAAAAGAAGTGCCAAGGGGGGAACACAATTCAAGTCAGAACGAAGCAACTAACAGACTGAAGAAAAAAAGAAAAATCAAGCAAACCAGACATGATGCAGGGAAGGAAAAATAAATATCTGCATAGGAGGGGTCACCTTGTACAGGTTGGACCAACCTAGACATCAAAGCAAAAAATATCCAAACACAATAAAATCCAGGACTACAGCCAGTAAATTAGAATGCTTGTTTGCGTGTAAATGCAAACGACACAAAAAACTAAGCGATAAAAACTGAGAATCTTACAGTGTAAGAGCTTAGAGTTATCAGAAGGTTTTTGCTTTAGCCGGCGGCTCTTATTTCTTTTTGCTCTCTTGAACATGAGACTAAATAAGACAGAATAAAGGACTGACTATAGCTTTTCCAGCCATGTCTCATAAGGCTGGGGACATTATGCAGAAGCAATGTGAGAGAATGAGGGAAAATGAGAGGGCCAGTGTCGACCATCTGCTTCCCTCCCTTTTTTTCCCTTCTCCTAGCACCCCTTTTGAGACTCATAGCCTTTTAATCTAATTACACAGCCGCTTTAATTCATCTAATTGACCACACATGCCCAGTTAAGCTGCCAATTTTCTTTTGATCCATGCCTTCTTTAATCCTCATCACTCACCAGTTTTGGCCAAGAATGCAACGCAAAAAAAGAACCAAGCAAAACTCGAACAAAAAAACTGGACACATAAGCTAGATTAACAGCCTTGACTAACTAAATCCCTGGTATAACAAAAGACAAAAAAGAAAAATTGAAACAAGGCTCAAATCTGGAGAAACCTTCGCCGGAGAGGGGGGGGTGGAGGCAATCAAAGAATAAAAAGATTTGTTCATATTGCTGCACCCAAAACGATGGAAAGGCTTCTGAAAGAGAAGCAAAGCCAAACCAAATAGTATCAAAGTAAACCAAACCAGCCAGCGCTTGAAATTGCAAGGCAGAGGGACAGGGGAAAAAAAACTATATTAAAAAAGAGTGTAAAGGCTGGTGTATTACACAAGACAAAAGCCAAATGCATCAAGGAGGATATCTTGAGCATAACAGTAATCAAATCGACTGTAGGGAAAGGGGAGCGGGGGAAGGGATGCAAACACACAATATCAATGCAAGGAAAACTACCAAAAAAGGCAGAAACCAAATGAGAAAACCTTGCAGCACTCAAGGTGAGCGAAAATGGTACAAATCATTGATAGAGTAGTGAGAAAGCCACCAGAAATTCAGACCATAAGCATGCACAGAGATGACAAAAAGAAAAATAAATATAGATTCCAAGCCAAATTCAATGCAAAGAAAAGGATGACACAAAAAAGAACAGACCAACACGAAACAAATGGTAAGGTCTTAAAAAGCACCCTGAAACGAAGGTATGAAAGGCTGTTAAAAAACCAAAAAATAAGATTTGGGAAGCCAAGGAAACACAGAGATGACATGGCGACGTTCCTAAAACGCCTTGAAAAAGAGAAACCTGCCGAGTAAGGCACAATCAGTTGTTAAAGCTCTTCTGAAAAGAGTGAGACCACCAGCAAGACAACCTTGCTCCTAACCGAGAAGGCCTTATGGAAGAGAAAGAAAGACACAATAAAGATATACATAAAAAGGCGACCAGAAAGATCAACCAAGAATTTACCTTGAGGGAAAATATCAAAGTGCATGACAACAATATACAAATAAGAAGCCAAACAAAAATGATTGACAAAGAGAAAATGTAGGGTGGAAAAGCAAAGTAATTTGCAAGAAGAAAAGCAAAAGTAACAGGGAAAGCTGCGCAGGCAGAAAAGGAAGCCATTTAACAAAGGAGGAAAGAAAATACACATCGCATCCTTAAATCGAAGCAACAAAACAACGCAGGGAACGATATACACCCAAAACAATTTAGTGCAATGGCAGAAAACAAAAAAAAAATCCATATTGGAAAATAAACAAAGCAAGGTAACATAGTAGATGCAAGTGAAAGAAAGTGAAGTTACATAAGATAAAGAATTCGCAAACCTAATGGGTCACCAAGGGCACCGACGCAGAGGCAAAGTAATCCTGTTAAGCAACACGCTGCTAAAAAAAGGTCACCAGCTGAACCATCTGAGACAACTAAAAACTCAGAAATAAAAAAAGTATAGAGCCAAAAGCACATTAAAAGTGAGAAGAAACAAAAACAAAGGATAAAGATAAAAATAATGTGGAAAAATTGCAGGAAAAAAAAAACCGATTGAAGAGAGACAGCAACCGGAAAAATATATTTCCTAAAAAGCAAGAAGCTGCAGAAACAAATCAGTAATGAAATGATGAACTTGGAGCAACTGAGTATAAAAAAAAAATCCAAAAACATTAATTTAAAAACACACCCAGTGCGAAAAAAGCACAAAAGATGGAGATAAAACAAACTGTTGAAACAACAAAAACCTACCAGGGAACTGCAATTGGGAAAGAAATTGACAGTGGAAGAGTTGAGAGTAATGGTTGGGAAGGCCTCTCTCAAAACACCAACCCTATCTCACACCAACTTCGAAGCAAAATGAGAGGGGTGCCTATAAATCATGTACAAATTGAATTTAAAAAAGTCGTGCAGCCTAGCTGCATAGGAAAATACTGAAGAATAAGACTAAAATGACAAACACAAATTGTGCTAAAGATTGAGCAAGGGAAAAAAAACGCAACTAGTTTCATGAGAATCGGAAATGAACAGTTCCTAGAGAGACCAACCAACTTGAAACACCAACCAAACTTCATGAGAGAGAAAAACATGTCATGTCCAAGCCAACAACCGCAGCTCTCCCAGGTCATGATCGATGATATAAACCGAAACAAAGTGGAAGAGTGCATTAATGCACAATGATGATAATGACAACAACTTGCATGTCAATTCCAAACCCATGTATGATCACAACAACAACACAGCAACAACCTAGCAAATCACAAAGCAAGCCGATGTATGAAAGAACCAAACACCCAGCAAATTTCACACGCCTTTAAAATAGTACAGAGCTAGACAACCCCCAAGAAAGAAGAAAGATCTACCAATCAACAACAGCTGATCATCCAGGACCCGTCGATGCATAAAAAATGAAATTCCCAGCCACACGCACCACTATTGAAATACACGAGTTTACTCTCTGTGTATAAGTAATATCACGACGAATTAGTTTATTATAATGATAGAATAAGAAACAAACTTCCTTGTTACCTGAGAAAGGTCAAGCTGTGTTCATCTCTGATTATTCTTGACTTTGGTGTTGAATGCTGTAGATGCAAACAATTCTGCACAGGTTCCTGCTAGTCTGTGTGTTGTAACTCACCAAATCAAGGATTAGATTAGCATAGCATCGCTCCGAAGGATTCGAAATCCATCCGTCTTTGATTATTCCGGCATGGGAGTTTTCGGCATCAGTCCAAGCCCGGTAAGGTCTCTCTCGTGGAATGTATAAGACGGATGGTAGGCCTGTTGAGATTTGGAAATAGGAAGGCCCAGTGACATAAGCTAAGCTTAATTGTATGTGGGCTTAGTTTGGTTGGACGTATTTATAACATAGAGGCCACAGCCATTAGAGTCCTAATATTAATAAAAATGAAGGTGGAGTCCGTCCGGCCTCCAACTCAGCTACCAAAAGTCAACCAAAGAAACAAATCCCCTTTCATTTTCTTTGCAAGCTATAAATGAACTGTCGGTCGGTCCTATAAAAACCAGGTCGCGTTGAAAGCACTCTAAATTACGTATTGCCATTTATCGAACAGTTAGTCAGTCTCTGCACAGAGATAGAGATCGATCATGTCAGGAGGAGGCATAGCTCGTGGTCGTCTTGCTGAAGAGAGAAAGGCGTGGCGTAAGAACCACCCTCACGTATGTTCTTTTTCTTCCATCTTTGCCCCTCTAACATCTATCCAGTCTTCGATTGGGTCTTATATTGTGTTTCTTTTTCCTTTTGGTTTAGGGTTTTGTGGCTAAGCCTGATAATGCTCCAGATGGTTCTCTAGATTTGATGATGTGGAAGTGCATTATACCTGGCAAACCTGGGGTTCGTAATTTTGTTTCCCTCTCTTTCTCTTGTTTTTTTTTTGTTTAAAAAATTCTATCTTTTTTTTTGTATCAAATTGGCGTGAATTTTAATGGAATTCACCATTTCTTTTCGATTCATGACACCAGAGTTTTAATTTTGATTTGTTTGTATAGTAATTAGACTTGTTTATCGCAAGAGTAGTTGAGATTGTTCGAATCACTTAGGATTTATGATTATGTAATTGTGGACAGATAAATAATAAAAGGTTTTAATTCAACGGAGGTAGCTGGTAGGTGGGGGGCTTATTTGTTAGGAAATTGGTATAATAGGGTGAGGTTTTGTCAACCTCTTTTTTTTGGTTGCTGCGCCAAAAACTACATTCCATAGGATTTCTCTTGGGTTTAAATGAAGTTCTTTCATGTTCTGGTTTGATATGAGCATCTGATATTCGATTTTTGTTATGTTTTTAGTTTACGAGGAATGGGTTTCTTCATATAGTAGTTGCAAAGCCTTGATGGTCCCTTTTGTTTTCCTTCTCATTCCCTTTTTAGGGCCCCAGGTGGCTGAACTTACAGCTTATAAATGGCATTCATGTCACTGTCCCTTTTGGACGTGGACAGTTCTGTGCAGCTCAAGGCTGCTGAACCCTTTACATTTTTAAGTTTGAAAAATGAATATTAATTACATCACTCAATGCCCCACTTTAGAATTTATTTTCAAGATTATCAGAGACATTGTATAAGATTGGAAAATATGGGAGGACTTAAGAAGTGGGAGATGCTTTGAGGTCATAGCTCTTGTATTGTGCAGATCAATTGGCTTTTTTATTCTTTATGAGAGGGCCTGAGTCATGATTTCTATCTTGACCTTGTTAAGTTGTGTTTGGGGTTGGTTTGATTTATCTGGAGATTGATATGTTCATTGCTGACCTCATTAAATAATCATTCCACCCCCTTCTACAAAGAAAGCAAGAGCTGTTTCTAGTTTCTAGGTGTTCTGGAAATGCACTTCCATAAAAGTCAGCATGGCGTGGTTGCTGAAAGATCTCATCTGAATGATAATGTCCTTAATTTGCAGACCGATTGGGAGGGTGGCTACTTCCCCCTCACTCTTCATTTCAGTGAGGACTACCCAAGCAAACCTCCAAAGTGCAAGTTCCCCCAAGGTTTCTTCCACCCTAATGTCTACCCTTCAGGAACTGTGTGCTTATCTATCCTCAATGAGGACTATGTAAGTAGTTGGCTCACTCTTTCATATGTGACATATTATGTAGCACAGAGTTTCTAAACACTGCAATCTTTTTCTAGGGCTGGAGACCAGCCATTACTGTGAAGCAAATATTAATTGGCATTCAGGATTTGCTTGATCAACCAAATCCTTCTGATCCTGCACAAACTGATGGCTATCAGCTTTTTGTCCAGGTTTTTGATCTCTATACCTCTATTATCAGCTTTGATATGATTCATTCCATATTGAATTTCTGTATTAAGCAACAGGGCTCTGACTTTGCAGGACCCTGCTGAGTACAGGAGAAGGGTGCGCCAACAAGCCAAGCTATACCCACCTACGCTCTGATGCAATAGTTGCTTCACCATGCCTGCAACTTATTAGTTAGATCCCATCATGTATGTCCAAGCCTGATTTAAGTAGCAGAGTGATTTAGCGTGGGTGCTAGTTAATTGTGAATTATAGCTACACTTCCCATTTCTGTATTAAAGGATGTTTTTTAGTCATGCTTTGCGACAATGTTCCTCCCTGCATTGCAAGTTAGCAACAAGACAACTGTTGAGTATCAAACCTATCGTGATTGCCCATTAAGATTGTTATTTATGCCTCCAGCAAAACAGCACGAAATGTGGAAAAGGGTTGCAAGGGAAACGTGGCTGATGCTGCTGGAATTGGTTAAAGCAAGTGTAAGCTATGCTATGTTTTTATATATATGAGAGCGTGTTTGATATTGAATTATATACTTCCAAGCATGCAATATCATTAAATAAAATTTGATTTACATGTTAGAGTTGGTTCATGCGAAACCAGGGAAGGAAATTGACTTGATAGTGCTTGTGGGAGGTGGTTTGTGTCTTGTAGGATGGCTAAGGGAGAAGAATGCCGAAGCTGCCGGGTTCTAACCAGAAGCGGCATTGGTTAGATTAAGATGGTCTCTAATCTTTTATGCATATCATGTCATAAATTCACAATTGCTAGAAGCTTTCACGTTGATTTATTAAGTTTAACTAAACCAGGGGACTGTTTAATTCTACCGTGCATGTTTCGACATTAAGGTGTGGTCCAATATTCATATGATATTCTGCAATTTATTTTGTATTGGACATTAAAGCTTGTCCAATATTCCTTTGGTTTCTACAACTGTATTATGCAATCAGAATCATTTTACTTTTTCATTGCAGAGAGTCGACCAAACAATGACTTGGAAGTCATTGTACCGGTTATACCCTTGTTTCTTCGCTGCAGGGGCTGAGTGGTTCACCTTGATTCCCTGCGCCCTGTTGCGTATTTGTACGTTCTGATGTCCTCAATCAGGGCTTTCAAGTCATTGCAAGAAGATCCGCCTTCTTCAATTGTAATCTTCGCGAATGCTGCTAATCTGCTTGCTTGTTTTCTCATCTCCATTGCCTCATCTGTGTCGCCCATAACAGTTCTCACTGCCTTCTCTATTTTGTGTCTGTTTATCAATGGTGATTCCTCATTTGCCCACACTTTCCAAGTCTCATTGCCAACTGGCACTCCTAATTTAAGCACCTGAGTTATGAGCTTCTCATTGTAAAACTGCTCTGCAAAAATTGGCCATGTAACCATGGGCAGACCGGCACAAATGCCTTCAAGAATAGAGTTCCAGCCGCAGTGAGTTAAAAACCCTCCAATTGCTGGGTGCTCCAGTATGAGAAGCTGTGGGGCCCATCCCTTTATGATCAATCCTTTGCCACTTTTCTTCAACTTATCTTCATACTCTTCTGGCAGCCACCAGTCCTGCTGCCGATCAAGGTTGTTATCTTCGTTGTCAGATTTCAGGATTTTTCCTACAGCCCAAATGAAAGAATGCCTCGACTCTTCAAGTGCCCTAGCAATTTCTGATATTTGAGTCTTGCTAAATCTGGTCAGGCTTCCGAAACAAATGTAGAGAACGGACTTTGGTTTCTTGGATTCCAGCCAATCTAGGCAGCTATGTTTCCGTATTGAAGTCTTGCCACCTCTTTCTAATCTATCATTGGTATTTCTATTGAACAGAGATAAAGGACCCAAGTGCCACGCCTTGATTCCAGTGACTTTTCTGAAATGATCAGCATAGGCTGGTTCTAACTCATAAAAGCTATTCATCAACACTCCAAAGCTTTTCCTCTCAGCCTCCTTCAGTTTATCAAACAAAGCAGAGAAAACTTCGTTTTCGCCTTTGACAATATCCGGTAGTTGTGATCTTGTAATGGTTACTTTGTCTGGCAAGCCTGGAATGACAAATTGTTCCGTCTCAGATGCGACATTGTTGTGAGGTCGATGACAATCAATGCTGTTTGCAACACAAAGATTGAAGAATCCACTGCCATTAAAGGCAAGCCTCGGTATGCCAAGTTCAATGGCAACATCAACAGTCCATGGGAAGAGATAATCAGAGGCAATGCAGTCAGGGCGGTGCTTCTGCAAGATCATTTTAATATGTGGTTGCAGCAATTCTATGCCGTGAAACAGCTTCAAAGTCATCTCAGGGGTCGCTGTGGAGGATAAATTTTCGCAGCCTTCAGGTAAACCAGCTTCTATGCTAGGGAAACGGAGAGTAGCCAACGAAATCTGTCGACCGGATTTGATATCTCGATCAATTGCATTCTTAAACTGAGCGGCATTCGTGGTGGTGGTGATTATGGTGACCTTTAATCCATTTCCGGCTAATAGCCTAGCCATGTCCACCATTGGCATCATGTGGCCTGGTGCCAGGTAGGGAATGAACATTACATGAATTTGTTTTTCTTCTGAATCCATGATCGATTGCAAATTGAGAGACCTTGCCAACGGAGAGGTAAAGGGAAGTGAAGGATTTGAGTAGTTGAGAGAATTGCTGAATTCAAAAGATTGTGAGTTTGTCACTGGCTTCGGCTTGTTTGTAGGATGAGCGAGAAATTCACGGAAGGTCCGATTCTGACGTTCCTGATATTTTGACAATTTTTTGAAAAATCTTTTGACATTCCGTATGGCCAGCAGGGAAGTCCTCGGCCTAAACTATATTTCATACTTTGTAACTTACATTTCGGTCCTCAAAATTATAATTACATTACAATTACAAGAAAAACTAAAGAGAATATTACATTTAACATCTTAAACTTTTACCCAAATTGTGATTGCCTGATATAGTTTAAAAAAGTACACTTTATATCCTCGGCTAATAAAAAATTTTAAATCTGACAAATTAATTATAACTACCCCATGCATGTTAAGTGACTTCAGATTTTCCTTCCATATTCATCTTAACCTTGGAAACCATTGATTGTGGTTTTTTTCAACTCTTAACAATGCTGAATTTTTTATATCTTTTATTTATGTCAATTTATTTTAATTATTTAATAAAAACTTTATCACGTGCGTTGTCAATATCGAAACGCTTCTACATGAACCTCTCTTTCAACAACATCTATTTCCAATGTTATACTCTTTACATTTACCAGCGTGAATGACATCAAAAGTCCTCTACATGAACCTCTTTTTCAACAACATTTGTCTTCAATGTCATACTCCTTACCTTTGTAAGTATAAATAACACCTGCACTTCAATCTTATCTCAAATTACTAGTCTCAATCCCCTAAAAAAATCTTGTAAATTATTGAACCTATATTTTCTGAAGGTGATTATATTTTGTTACCTTTTGAAACTCAATATTATACCCATATATAAATCTATTTCCTTATAAACAATATTGATATTACTAAAATAAATATTTTTCATAACCATTAGGAATGAATCTATCATGTAACACATGTCTTGTATATTTTCATAATGTATTAGGCTTTCTTCATTTATTAATCATGTATCCATTTGAAACTTTCACCATAAAAAAGGCATAAAAGAGCTCATCATTTCATCATGTCCTCTTCGATGACACTTGCATATTCTCTAACCCTATTACATTTAGCAATTCAATTAAGAAAGTATTATATCCAAATACCTACTGAAGATAAAGACTTTTTATCTTATATGAAACTTATTCGTTTGTTGTCTTTCAAGTTATAATGGTATGTTATTATATGTCAAAGATTTGCAATCCTTCTCGAGTTTGTTTTAACCAAAACTCTTTGTATGGACAAATAATTGTTTAGGTGGAACTTGAAGAATAGGTTTAAAGTTAGGCTTGTCTTAAAATAAGTCTTCATGCATGTCTCTTTCATTTTTTTGTCTATCCTTTCTACTAGCCAAGTTATATGTTCCAAGCTATTTGATATTTTTGTCATTATTTGCTCTAAATAATGTAGCTTTAATGATTGAGCTTTTATTAGGGGATTGAGACTAGTAATTTGATATAAGAATATTAATATGCAATGTAATGAATCAAATCTATCTCTTAATAATATTCTTATTCAAAACTAATAATGAATTTATCGCAACTAGTAATGTAGTTCATAAATTTATCAACACGTACATATCCATTAAAATTCAGGATATAAAGTTTTAAACAGAATTCATTCATCTCATAAAAATATTTTTTAGGTCTAATCATGTCGTAATCAATAAATTTATATAGCCATTGCTAATCTTGTACTTTATATTTCAATGAAAAAATTAAATATAAGGAAAGTGATATTAATTTAATTGTTCATATGCCCTGTATAAAATATCTTTGTAATCATCCTTTACTCTGTTATTCTTTTTTCCTCTGTTATTCCTCCTCCTGCTCTTCTGTTGGCTTTTAAGCCAGACATACAGCCGATACAACGTAGATTGTATATCATTCATTTTTTATGGGATGGTATGAGGAAAGCAGACCTGATGTGTGTGTGTATATATAGGCCTCCGTCTATCTTGTGTAGATTAAGAAACATAAACAGAACGAGAAGAGCACCACACAAAACCATGCAATCAACCTATCTTGTTCTCTAATTTTCTTCCTTCTGCCACTTGTAGCATTTCTTACAGGCTATGCTTGCTTTTTTCTTTTTACATTACATACTCAAGTTTAAATTTAAAGAATGTATACAGTGGAGTAGCCCTTTTCCATCATCTAATAATAACCAATAAATTAGAGTAGTTGAAACTCCAACCTTCTTCATTCAAAGAAGCTACTAAATACGCATCGCTGGAATAATATTTTCTTGTGTATTTTTTTAACGTAATCTACCTCAAATTCTAATTAAAAAAAATACGTACGAAACAAAAAGAAAATGTTGGGTTAGAAGTGCAACGACAGGCGTGCAAATTAAATGCAATTTCAAACTTGCAAGTAATTGCCGTTTCTTGGAAAGCTAGGCATCTTATATTTGAGAAATCCCAGAAAGAACGAAGGTGAGAAAAGGACAAGGACAAAGGAGCATCTCATCTCTGCGCCTTTTATCCATCCTTTCTTGACTTTTTGAAGCATAAGCGCATGCTAGTTTTATTTCCTGAAGCTCACAATTCAGAATCAGCATTTGTTTCCCATCTTCCAATTATATTTGCTTAATTTAGTGGTTTTAGACGGAGTTTTTTTTTCAGTTTTTTTTAAATATTTTTTATTTTTAAAAAAATAATAATAAAGAGGTCAATTGTAGCACCAAACACCTTCTTATAGACAAAAAAAAATTGATAAAATGTATAAGAAGACGGTCACGGACACATTAATGAATACTAGATGCTTAACCTGCATTTCACCACGGGTTAAATATTTTTTTCAATAAAGAAATTGTATGCCTAGCTTTTTCGACATGTTTTTATAATTAAAAAAATTTTAAGTGAAAATAAAAAAAATTATGCATATATATAATTAAATAAATCGAATACTATGTATGTTAATAAATGAGAAAAAACAATAAATGATAACAAAAAAATAAAAAAATATTAAGAGATAGGTATAAATTAAGATATTTAATTTCACAATATTAAATATTAGGTATAAATTGCTACATTTGTTTATTAAAAGAATTTGTTTTGTTTAATCAAATGATAATATAAATAGATACATATTAATTGATTAAATAAAATAAAAGAAAAAAAATACCATGCAAGAAGAGAGAAAAGGGATATTAATCTAAAAAAATAGAAAAAAATATAAAATATATAAATTAAAAAAAAATCAGGCATTGATAGGCTTAACTTAGCCCATTTCTTCATGGCATGTATACATGTTTGCCTTGGCAAGCTTGAGCAATTGTGCTGTTATTTCTTTCTTGGCTACATTGTCGCTCGTCCCAAATGTTTTTGAAACCAAGTTAGATCATGTGTCATCTGACGTAGCCAAATTCAAGTTATTGTGGTGCTGAAAAATCAAGTTTTAAATTTTTTTACTTGAAAACTTGTTTCCAACCCAAAACATCTAGATAACACTAAAAATCATGATAAATTTATCAATGACTTTAAAAAATAAATAAAAAAACACTCCAAATACATAATCAAATCAAAACAAAAAATCAAACCAAGCTCATATCTATTTTTTCAAGGGCTTTCAATGTGGAAAACAAATCTAATCTAAACTTATCTTATTAAATAGAACCATTTGACTCAAATATCGATTATTTTGATAGATTAAATCGGTATTAATAAAATGTTTCTTTCTTTATACTGGAATCCAGTGGCCTTTCTCTTTTCTCTCTCTAACTGAAAACTAAAAAATAATAAAAATAAAATTTTATAATAAAATTGAACTTAAAAATATTAATACACTGAAGTTACATAATTTGTATTATTTTTTAAGTTTAGAGATCAAAGTATATTTGTTACTAAAACTCTTAGCATGCTACTCATTTTTTGTGCCTTTTCATTTCAGTTCCTCTTCTTTCACCCCCACACTTTTCTAAGAAATCACAATGAATTGGCCTTTAATTAAAACTAAATAGCTAAAAAATAAAATTTAAGAATAAAAATGAATTTTTGACGCTTAGTACAGCAAAGTGCCATTCACAATGATTGGCGCGTGAACAGTACCTGCCTCCCTCTACAAGGGAAAAAAAAAAACCAAGCATTTTAAGTGATGATATAAAAGGTATTCGCTGTACAAATTCAGAGATGTACATTTGACAATAGTTAAAAAAAAAATACTCCTAAAAGTACCTGATCCTATCTATGCATTTCATAGTGTAGGTTTTTTTTTTTTTTTACTCTGATTTTAACTACCTAGCAAGGAGCAATGCTTGGGAATTTTTTTTCTTCAAAAGGTATCGACTGAAACCATCGAGAAATCCAACCATATACAGCAAATACATGTCACTCTCACACGGAACAGAGGAAACCAGCGGTAAAAAATGGTTAGTGATGCTCTTGCATTGCTGCTATATCCTGGTGCTTGGAGATCTTCCAGTACCATTATCCAAGACAATTTCAAATAAATCAGCCTCAGACTCATCATCGAAGTCAACTCCTTGATTATTAGCTTCATTGACGTGACTGCCCTTGGTGGTGGTACTTCTATTGAGCCACTGAGAGTCAATTCTTCCCATTGAGAAGAGCTCTTTACTATCCTCATAGCCCAGAGAAGGGGATTTCGCAAGAGGGCCAATGAAGCAAGGATTTGGTGTTCTTTGAGCATTTGCTTGTGCATAACTAAAGGCACTTTGTCCAAAATTGACAAGAACCAATATGTCATTGTTTGCTGCAATTGCTGGGTAAAGGGGTGTCCCGAATTCTTCTGACTTGCAATAAACTACATGTAGCAGCTCTCCATCTACTGTGAAAAACACTTGTTTTTGCCTAGGATCAAATCCACAGCCAATTACTTTATCTGTTCTTGCCCATTCTGCTTTCTCGGATTCAAACACAAGTTCCATGCCTGAAAGAGAGGACACCATGTGAATTACTATTACTTTGAACAGATAAATTCTGGTACCAAAAACAATTGCATTTAACTGCTATAAATTCAGGCTTTAAATAATATAACTCTTTTTTATTGAACCCACACAAATTATTTGGTCAGCAGCTTCACACCTACTACATATACAGTGAAGAATGGCCTGAAAAAGGGTATAAGCTTAAAGAAACAACTACTTATCAATTCACCACTCAAGGTTTATGTCATATAGTGGACGTTGTCTCATTAACCTTTCCCTGGTTTTAGTGATATTTTAGGTGGAAGATTTATTAATTAGCAAGTTGTCAACTTTTCTCAGTTCTAGGCTTCTAGCTAATGCGTTTCCACATTTCACAAAATCACGATTAGCCTTTTGAATTTATTAAATCTGGACCCTAATTGAAAAACTTGATTCTTAACTTGAAAAAATAAAATATTTTCCTAAGGGATAATTTTATTTTATTTTTTTGAAAAAAAGAAAGGAGAATTAATTTACCATCAAGATAGAGAGAACCGTTAGAGTTAAATCCAATTGATCCTGGATAGCTTCCAGGAAGTTTTAAAGGAAGAGAGCCTCCGATAGTGAGCCCAACAGATAGCAATACTTCTGAACTTTGACAATCATCTTTACCAGCAAGCTTCAGTTCTTCAATTTTGCTGATTCTGTGGCTGCTATTTACATGTACTAAAGATTCCGAATTCGCTTTTCCATTAGATTTTTCTTGGATGAGTTTGGCCCTCTCACCTTCCTTACTCTTGCCAACAGATTCTTGATCATTGCTATGACAATACAAAACCGTGATCTCAAAATAGGCCTCTTGAGGAAAAGATGAGCTCCCTAATGGAGGCCCTGGTAAAGGCAAAGTAGTTCTAATTACCGAAGCAGCAGACAGAGAAGGATAGCTTACATTAACCTTCTCTAACCCAGAATTCAGCCTTATCTTTTGCATGAAATCAGCTGATCCTTGACAAATTTCCCAGCTTATCTCTGTGTCTGTTTCTCTTCCATAATCACCAGCCGCACATAAGCCTAACAGGGATAATCGCGTGGAAGGAGATGACATGTAGCTTGTAAAACCAAATCTAGACCATCCATTTTCGACTGCCTCGGTAATAAGCACCGGATGATCAGCCCAATTGAACAAAGGTCTTGTAAGAACCCCGCGACGAAAAACATAATAATTTCCTCTTCTTTTGGTTTCGAATTGATCAGGTTGATGATGTAGACTCCCTTGGTGAAGCTTTGCAATCCCATCCTGCAAGCTTGCACTTCTATTGATTCTTAACGTATCAACAATACCTCTACGGTCTTTGAAACAATAACATCGCCAGACTACCAACGCAAAAAGCATTGAAGCAACTACAGCAGCACCCCCGGGCAACAAAACATTCATCAACACGAGCATTTCTTCCTTTTCCTTCTGATTTACTTTTTTTTTTTAGTTTAATTGTAGGTTCTTGAATAATCTTAATTATAGAGAAGAAGAAGACTGTTGGAAAGGAAAATTCGTTTTAGAGGCGTGGACTTGTGACTGGTTCGAGAGAGGCAAGAGGGTGGTGAAAGCAATTAACAGTGCCAAAACTGTGAATTAAAAAGTTGAGATTTTCAGAGAGACGTTTTTATTTTTATTTTTTCTCTTTATGGTCCAATTTATAATTAACTAAAATAAACCGACAGTCTTTCTTCATTAAAAAAAGCGCATGTTGTTTCATTTTAGTTTTCAGCAACAAAAGAAAGAGATTAATAAGTGATTGTTAAGGAGATTAAAGTGATACATTTTTTAAAAAAATTATTAAAGCATGTATTCAGGTAATTTATATATACTTGGATTAATTTTATGAATTCAAACTTAAGATTCCAAGAAGAGTAATTTTTTTATTTCAAGCTTTTATTATTAAATCACCTACTAAATAATTAATATATTTTTATTTTTATTTTTTATATTAGTATTTTAAAATGATTTAAAAATATAAAAAATAATTTTAAATTAAAAAGAAAAAAGAAAAACACGGTTGTAAGTGATGGTTGCTTGGAAGCACTTCTATAAAGCCAAATGTCCAAGGTCAAAATAACAATTCTATTTTCTTGTATGGTATGCGTGTGGACTTTCTAGGAGGGAAAAATGCGGCATTTGCGATCCTATTAGGATGGAGACTGTCAAAAAGTTAAAAAAAAGGAGAGCAAAACATAAACAGAGAACAAGGATTCCTAGTAGTTATTTGTCGACTGACAGTTAATCGCAATTCCCATGTTTGTTAACTTGCTACTGTTGGCTTCATCATTCCATCTACTTTACAGATCAGCTGATCCATTCAAAATTAATTTGTTGCTAGTTGAATAACTTTTTTAAAATATAAAAAATTAAATAATATAAATAATTTTTTAATTGATTTATTCTATTTGATTTAATGGGTCAATTTTAAATCTCGCATTGTTTATCTAACTCAAGTTTTAAATTAAATTATATAGAAATTAACTCTAATTTAATTAATTAATTAATTTCATAATTTCAAATGTAATTTTAATAATTGATAAAAATATAGCTTAACTTTTCATAAAATTTTTAAAAGATAATTTTTTTAATAAAAATTATTGAGATAATAACATAAATTGATCTAAGTCCCCCTAGCGAAGACCGTGAATTCCATTGAGTTTAATAAAAAAAATTATAAGATATTAGTATGATAAAAATATATTGTAACAAAAATGAACACCAACTTAAAAATAAAAAATTATTTGAGACAGTGATAATCTTATAAAAATAAATAAATAAATCATGTAGTTTATTTATCAACCAATTCAATAACAAAAAATAAAATTCAAAAAAGCTAATAAACAAATAAAACATCAACCTAACACTATAGTTATCAAACTCGATTTGGAAATTAACTCGATAAACCCTGATCAACTTCGAAAAACTAAAAGAAAAGGGGGTTTTAAATTTTCACATTAAAAATTTTAAAAATAATTCATATGAATGTAAGTTATATATGTTATAAATAATAAACTTTAAAAGATTATTTCAAAATAAATTTTATCTTCCATTGAAAAAATATAATTTTTTTTTGTGAACATAAAATATATATATTAATATGCTTTCAATCTCATATTAAAAAATTAAAAGTTTTTTTAATGTTTATATAATGAATTTTAATAAAAATTAATAATTGATAAATATAAAATAATAGGCTCGTACATATAAGATTAGATCGAGCTAGCTAGTGAAAAACCATTGGTTCTTCTCTATGCATGTGAGGCAATACTTATGCTTAATGTACGTTACCTTTTATCTTCTTGATAATTTATTCCATTTCACTTGCATAAAGATATACCCCTAACTATTAATTTATCCTTTTTACTGTCAATTGATTTATTCAAACTATTTTTTAAAAAATGTAACCTTATTCGTAAAAGTGAGTATAGTTATCCTTTATAAATTAAACATTAAAAAAAGTCATCGTCGTCTAATTAAAATATAAATTAAAATTTTATTTTTAAAAAATAAATCAAATAATATACTATTATTATTATTATAGGAGTTGGTATATTAACTTCTTTAAAAACAAAACATTAAAAAAATCATTACAGTTTAATTAAAATATAAACTCAAAAATTATTTTTAACAAATAACATATCAAATAACGCATATAATTAAAAAAATTAAAAAGAAAAAAGAAAAAGAAAAACAAAGTGAGGCCAAGCCAATGTTGGCCTATGCCTAAAGGGCTTGCGTGCTAGCTGCGATGTTAGGCCTTGTTGAGCAGGCTTGTATTATTTTGTTGTTAGATAATGGGGGCAGACGACATACATTGGACAATACATTGTTGGCATACCTAGATTTTGGCTACCAAAGTGGCTGGAAAATCAGGGTGGCTAATTGTTTTTCTTCTAAAAACTTATTTTCAATCCAAAATATCTAAAAAATATATTAATAACCTTTTTAAGTCAATCCTCAACCTTCAAAGGCGCAAAAAAACAATCAAAAACCTAAATTAACTCTTAAATCAATTTCTTCTTAATCTTAGTTTTGGTTTTTTAGGTAATTTCAAGGTTAAGAAAAAAAACACTCAAACACTTTTGGTCTTTTATTTTTCAATTCAACCCTCACAAAAAAATAAAAAAACATTCATTTAGGTTTTAATTTGAGCTCGATTGTGCTAAAACAAAGTTTAAAAATCAAATTATAAATTTTTAAAATTTGCACTATTATAATTTATATTAAAAGGTGAGAGAATGGGCAATAATTCATGTACAATAAAAACTCCATGCCTTTTAGCTTTATATATAATATCATGGTAAAAAAATACAAAAAATAAGTTTATTTAGTCCTCGTTTGATATTGCCTTCCAAATCAAAGTTAGACAAACAAATTAAAAATAATTTGTTTGAAAATAATTTTTTTATATTTTTCTATTATTTTAATATATTTCTAAAACTATACTTTAAAAAATAATTATTACCGTAATATCAAAACCTCTCTCTTTCATTTCAGACGATTTGGAATAATATTCTGTTTTTTTCTCTACGCTACACTGTTCATGTCGGGGGGGATTTCACGCATATAGAAAATTTGTCTCACTTGACATGAGCATAGATTCTAGGCTTCAAAGGCTACCAATGCCATAGCTAGAATGAGGGGACGCCACTGAATATGTTCGCCAGACTGACTAGCACCGTGGGAAAAAACGGAGGTGGGGAATTCAATTTGTATAAATGCTTATTTCCAGAAGACCTTTATAACTTCCATTTTAAAAACTTAAAGATTTAATATTTATTTGTTTTTATATTTAAAAAAATAAAATTTTTTAATTTTTTAAAATTATTTTTTTAACATTTCAGATCATTTCAATACACTTATATAAAAAATTTAAATTAAAAATATATTATTTTAATACATTTTTAAATAAACATATTTTAAAAAACAATTACAACAATGATTCTAAATTCATTTTCAAACACTAATTCTGATGTGGTTCCAAAAATAACCAATACTTTATCTTATTTTATTTGCAGATAATAATAATAATAACAACAACAACAATAAAAGATATAAGTGAGTTGTGTATATGGACTATTGCTCATTCTCTTATATTTTAATATGGATTTACTATTTATTTATTTTTTTAATTTAATACTAGAGCTTGTACTCATACTTTAAAAATTATATATATTTTGTCTTTTAATATTGTAAAATATATTTTTATTATTTTTTAGTCTCTAGTTTTTAAAAGAAAAGGAAAGAGAGGTTTCTAAATTTCAACAATAAAAAAAAATGTTATTGATATTGACTATGATCATTGAAAGGGGAAGTCATTGTATTAAATAGTTTTATTTGATGATGAAAATTTATATTAAATGTTTTTTTATATTGAAAATATATATAAAAAACATGTCTAAGCTCACAAATATTTTTGGTTTTATGTTTTGGCATGGTTTTTTAAGGTCAGAGATAGTTCTGTCAAGGTTTCTAAGATGTTTTGAGTTGAAAGATGAGTCTTGAAGTAAAAAAAACCTTCAATATTGATTTATAATATATCATTTATCTTAGCAGGATCATGTTTTCTATTTTTTTTTAAAAAAAATTAGAGTTGAGAACATATTGTAATAAAAAAAGGATCAACACCCACAAGCCCAAAACAAATATGCCAAATAGGTGGGCATAGCTTCCAACCCCAACAAAGCCGGGTATTTTTCTTTATTTTTCTAATTTTTTTAGATTAATTTTTCTACATGTATGTATTATTAATTTTTTAAATTAACACTCACTCTCTTTTTTATTCTTTTTACATAGTCTCTTTTAGAAAATAATTATCTATGAACTTTATTTTTAAAAATAAAAATATTTATTTTTAGGTAATATTTATAATGTGTGTAGTTTTGAATAATACTTTTTTATTCAATTAATTTAATATATTTTATTTTTACTATTATTTAATTGAATAAAAAAATATTTTAATAAAAAAATTTAACAAACAAAACTGAGTAAATGTTCCGTTTTGTAAAATTAAATATCTTAATTTACACTTGTTTTTTTATGATTTTTTTTTATTTATCAACACATATAATTTTTTATTTATTTAATTATAGAAATGCCTAAACTTTTTTATTTTTATTTATAATTTTTTTAACTAATGTGTGTGTATTTTGCAAGAAGAAAATTGACTAGTCTAGTTCTGATCATGTTTAACGTTCACGCAATGTAAATAGGGTCAAAAAGCCAGATTCACTCCAGCTTCATTTCAAATTGACATTTGGACTCGGACTAACAAGCTGGAGCATAGAAAATTGTTGAATCAGTTTTTATTTCTCTTTGAAGATGAATTTTGGTTCTCAGGAACGAAATACACAGACAAATAAATAAATTAAATACAAGATATTTATGTATTTCACAGATTTAAATCTAAAAATATTTTATTTAATAGAGCATATTAAAAAATAATATATATTTTTTTAAATCACAAACAATTTATGATTTTCAACTTATATGTTTCTTAAACATAAACAATGTCATTCTAATACGCGTTTAACCATGTCAGAATCTCCAGTAAATTAGTCAGAGTTTTACTCATTAAAACATGTCTAATTTTAAAGATTATCTCGGAGAAAAGTGAGCTATGGCGATGGCAAAGGCTTTTTGTAAAGGAAAGGGGGGAAACGTAAAAGATGAGCCAATAAAAGGATAGAGTCACCAGCGTGTTAATCGACCGCAAATAAAAACTTTGCTTTTCTTCTTTCTTTGTTATTTCTTAACAGAAGGATCGACATTCACCAGGCAAAACCATCAAAGTAAGAGCTATTGATCTCATCTTGTCACACTTGTTGCAGACAAGGATTAATAGGACAAATCATTGGTGGGTTGAAGAGCTGTCTGGGAGTATAATCTTGAACTAACAAACAAGACCGATATGTCATCAAACGTTGTAATTGCATCGGTTTAACTAAGTGCTCTAACACACAGAAATCCAGAAATCTATGGTAGAAGATCAGCATATTTGGTAAGGGAATCTAAATTTCCAGATACTTAATACATTCTTCATCAATCACTGTAATACCCGAAACCCACTCTGTGATAAATGGTTAATGTATTTTTTTTAGATTAACGTGGTTGTTCGGGCCAGCTTTCGCACACCACAACTAATCTCACGGGCCCTGAAGTTAATAATCATGTAAGCCTCCAGTGGCCATCATATGAGCAACTAAGGACTCGAACTTGAGACCACAGAGGAAGCAAACCCCTTGATCCCAAGTCCTTGCCACTTGACCACCAACTAGATGGTTAAATGATTAATGTATTTGATTCTGCAAGAAAGGGTGGGGAATCTTTGTGCCACTGTATATACATTATCAAAATATTGACCAGCCCTTTTTTGCATATTTTGCTTTTGAGCTTATAATTAATAGATTAATTAATGCGGTATCTATTTATTTATATACAAGTTATTGATGGAACGACTTGCATGTATATGTATATTATTATAGTTATTTATCTTTTAACTAAATTTTTTTTTCCAGTTTCGAAATTGTTCTGAATTCGAACAGCGCTTTACAGAAACAGCATTAGTTTCTTGAAAGCATAAGAATAACATTTTGCTAAAGCCCACAAACAAAATGAAAGCCCAGTTGGGCATTCTTGATTATCAATAGCCCATTTAAAATTTTTATGTTAACAGTTAATTTACTGAGGTAGTGTTTATAACTCATGGTCTTTTTAAAAAATTAATTTTGTATTAAAAATTAATACTATTTATATTTTAAATAGTTTTAATATAATAATATTAAAAATAATTTTTTAAAAATAAAAATATTATTTTAATATAAAAAATATTTTAAAAAATAATCACAACAACCACCTCTAATTTCACATAATAAATATATCAAAGTACGGTTCTATTTGTCTACCCCAAATTCCAAATGGCTGAGTCTTCTCGTTGCTACTTGTGCCTCCGAGATCTCTCTTGTTTTCCTCCATCATTTTTTTTTTTTTTATCTTTTCTTTTTCTATTTGGATTGTCTGCTGGTTCATTTTAAAATTTTGCATAAAATACAATATTTCTCACCTGTGATTTTTTAAAATATGAATATTTTATTGGCTATGCTATTTTCCAAAACCTTCTATTTTCTCAGAATTTTCCAACTCCCATGTGAAAAAGGAGAATCACCCGCCAAAATATGAGAAAATCTATAGCACTTGACTTCACTTGACTTGAATTGACTAGTGTGAGCGAGAGGGATCTCCACTTCACAAATTAGCCGACTCCTCTTTGCAAAAACGTGGACACCACCACAACTTCCCAACTAACCTCAAACAACAGCAACAACAAACACGCTCTCACTTCAAAACAGTTAGAGATTTTGGAGAGAAAAGGATTGGTAAGTCCTTCAGAACCATATATTTGTGGTGTTTTTTGGCGCAGATGTACGACTGATTTGGATTTTAAGAAGCGTTTTAAGCAATTACACTAGAGGGAAAGACAGAAGAAGTTGAATAGAATGACGTCGTTGGAAGGTGAAAAATGGCAGCGATTTAAGGAGAGGTTAGGAAGTTGTTAACTAAAGTTGGGTACGGATTTGCAGCAGCGTTGAGGAGAGCTGGGTTTTATGTGAAGACAGCAAGGAGAGGTTTGAAAGTTGTTAACTCCAAAAGTTTGGTACGGATTAGCGGCAGAGCTGGGGTTTATGTGAAGGCAGCGGAGGGTAAGCCACAAGCTGCAGATTGGGCATTGAAGAGACAAATAGAGCATTCAATGAGTATGAGGGTGGAGTGGTTGGTTCTGGTTTCGGCTGATTCCGATTTTTTGGAAATTTTAAGAAAGGCTATGGAGGCGAATTTGTAGACTGTTGTAGTCGGGGATAGGGATAAAGCATTGGGGAGACATTAGGATTTGTGGGTTCCGTTGATTGAGTTTGAGAATGGAGATGTGACTGAGAAGGATTTGGTGCCGAAAGGTAGGGCTAAGAGTGAGGATTTGGAAACGGATGATGGGTTGTTTTCGGTTACGGATGTGAAGGAGGATGGAGATTATGATGGGGGGGGGGGTGTGGTGTGTGATTTGAAGGGTGTTTCTTGAAGAACTTGTAATGGAGAGGCCTGGGTTTATTGGCGTGAGGATTTCAGCGTTTCGGAAGGGGAAGAGGAAGGTGAGCAGGATTATCTGTTATATGGTAGCGAATACGAGGAAATCGAGTTAGAAGACGCAGGTTTTTTTATAGTCATTGAATGTTGTGTTTTGAAGGGCATTTCATTGTTTATTAAACTTCGAATAGATATACCATATGAGGGCAAGGCTACAGTTCAATTAATAAATGTGAAGCTCAGTTCATTATCTCAATGTGAAGGTTGACGCGGCTGCATCCAATTTACAAACTGGTACATGACTGCCCTCAAATTCTCTCTCTCTCTCTCTCTCTCTCTCTCTCTCTGTACACACACACACAGAAATCTTTCTTGTTCTGTATCCGTAAGCTTCACTGGTCTTATGCCATTACTTTTGACAGAGTTGCTGAAAGTGTTTGGGAAGATATCGTTCCTGCTCTGAACCTTCAAATCCCTCGAGTAATTAGCAAAACAAGGTTCAAAGGCCTTTTACTTTTAAAAGCAACTGTTTTCTTGTTTCTCTAAAGCCGCGGTGCTATGACTTATAGAAAGACCAGACAGAGCCTGAACATGTGCCCTGGATTAAATTAATTTTCTTTTCTACTTTGTGTGCTAGCAGCAACATGACGTATGCCAATATGATCCCGACGAGTTCTGTCATGAAGATTCGGTGGACTTTGAAAATGTGTGGATTGCTTCAGGAGGGCATATTGATTAAGCAGAATTGCAGAAGTTCAGAGCACTTGATCAGAAGATGTCCTTTTCGATCCTGTTGGATTAGGACTAGAAGATTTTTTTCTCTGAAATGGAGGTCAGGTTCAATGTTTCAATGAATTGGAGAGCTGAAGCTGTCCAATGCAAATATCAGCAAGACGTATCATGGTAACTTATTTTTCTTTTATGTTATTTATTTCAGCCATATCAGTGATTCAGTACCAAGTAACTCATCATATTTTAACATGGAAAATGAAGTGGCAAGGCACAATCATCCAAGGGGGCCCTGGACTTTGTTCCTGTGGCGAAGGATTAAGAAAAGAGGTGAGAACCTCAAGCTTTCTGGTTGGAGACCTGGTTCAATGGATTGATCTGATTCATTGGACTAGTCACGAACAACAACCAAGTAGCAATTTTTCCTTTTCCTTTTCTTTTCATTGCAGCTGCTTTCTTGTGATCAAATCTGTGGTAGGAATTGGATTGCGATGGGTTTATGCAGCCCGCATTTCAAGAAGTGATTAATGATTGACCATCTGACTGGAAAGGTTCACATTCAACATAAGCATCCGCAAACAACAAACTAACATGAACCTTGTGTATAAAACATGGTACTGAATCCAGGCCCTTTTTCGTTGTTCTTCTGTCATAACATGATTCAGGGAATGCTTTGAACTGTGATAGGAGCAGTGGTAACAATTATTTTTTTGTTTAAAAGTATATTGAATTAATATTTTATTTTAAAATTTATTATATCAACATGTAAAAACAATTTAAAAACACAAACAAAAATTTATTAAAAAAAAAAACTTAAAATTTTTAAAAAACTCGATCCAAACTTTTCCCAAACCAATACTCAGAGTGCTATGTTATTTCAAGATTTTTAAGCATTCTGAACAGAATTCTATGAGAGTATTTTTTTCAAATATAAGTGTGAAAATTGAAGAGGAAAGAAGAAAAAAAAGGGGTCCATAATCCAATGTTTTTTTTTTTATTTAGTTTATAATTCTTTTATATCTCTTAGTATGATTCCAAAATTTCATCCTACTCGAACCTAATAAAAGCTTAACTAGAAAGACATGGAAGGAAAAGGAGTTTTGAACAAGGTTTGGATTGTGTCTGGGACTATTAGATCAAACAAAATACACCTAGACAGTTCTAATATATTTTAATTTGAAATCTAGACCATCAAATGGACCATGATATATGGCAACACTAAATAAATAAATAAATATGTTAATGAGTTATTTTGTTTTAATTCAATTTGTATTTTTAATTTATAAAAAAACATATTAACAAGTAATAAAATAAATATATTAAATAGCATGGCACATTGTGAGATTATGTTTCTTTATATATATATATTAGAGTTCTATCCTGTCATTATTTGGGGTTGACAATTTTTTTAGCATATTTTGATGCGCATTGTAATTAATTAATTTTATTAAACACACTAATCAAATTTTTTGTGCTCATTTCATAGTCTTTATTGCCAGCTCAGGATTTAAGGTGGCCAATATTTTTATTTTACGCTTGAATTGATTTTTTTATTAATATAAATATTTAGATCAGCTTATATATATATCTTAATTAATTATATAGTGCCTAAAATTAATATTCATATAAATTTTTAATTTTTAATGATCTTAAAATTTATAAAATTTAAATTCATAATTTTTTTTAAAAATAAATTTAAAATCTAATTAATTTAGTTACATCTACCTACGACTACAAGTAATTACTTAAATTGACTTTTTTTTTTTGATTTACTTAAATTGACTTTTGATCCAACGCGTTGTGTGGTTAGATATGAATTGCCGCATCCTTACGCATTTTTGTACCAGACAATCTATCCCTTATATTCACTGAATCAATCCCAGATTAGGATTTCTCGAACCCAAATTTTGTTTCATTTCATTTGACTTTTGATTATTTTCAACCATTTGGCTGCTCCTATTCAGTGCCTTTGCCTTTCCCTTTGATTTTTTTTTATTATTATTTGGCTAACTCATATTGAAATACCATCACGTGATTTAGTAATTGTCATATATCATATGCTAACAAGGGACATTAACACACTAGTTTTATATTTTCTCAACTGATGATTGTTATTATAATACATTAATAATTATAAATCAAACTTTAACTTTAAAGCAAAGTTATGAACTTGGATTGATTCTTACAAGGTTTGTAAAATAATATTATGATAATAATTATATATATTAAAAAAATAAAATAAAAAAAAGATTTTTTTACCCCGTTGAAATCAGGTGAAAATATCATCTCCATGTTTTAAGAACGGTAGGGGGCGGTCAAACTTTCATATTGTTATGTTATGCCTCGAAATTAGTTTATCACACATATTTTTTTTTATTTCTTTTATAGAAGCATTAATGTAGCTTTACTACTCCTTATTAATGCTTTGAAGTTAAATACATCATCGTTATATCAAAGTGGAATCTCCGAACCATTACACGTATGACAACTCACCAAAATCATACTTTGTGCACTAAAATACATGAAACAATAGGAGACTGACATTAATTAGATGAAAAAGAGAGTCGACAGAAAAAGGTGATTTAACAACTTTAGGCCAAGATGGGCTCTTAATTCTCCAATGGCAGCAATTTTCCAGCGCCACGAATTCATTGCTGTTGCGTAAGCGGCAAGTCACTCCCATGCCCCGTCCGTCCGTCCATCTACCACCGTCTACTGTTTTATAATTGACTTAACGCAATAAAATAATTTTTAATTTTTTTTATTTATATAAATATCCGGACCAAATTAAATATACCTCGAGTAATTTTATAAATTTTAAAATTAATAATTATATAAAACACGGATAAATCTAAATTTTAAAATTTTAATTCTTGTGATTTTAAGTGGAAATATTGTATAATTAGTAGTTTTTATAACAATAGCATTAAATTTAAATATGCTTACAAATTATGAGGATTATTTAACATTTTTTTCTATGCATAAACTAAACAATCGAGATTTCTGGATTCGGTGAGCAATCGTACTGCATAACTTTGTTGGTATTGCAATAGTAGTAATTTTATGATTTAGCGGTTGTAACTCTAATTTCATGAGGAAATATAAAATGAAAAAAAGAAGAGAGAAAATTGAGATTTGGTGTTTTTAAAATGAAAATGTTTTCATTAAGGTTCCTATGATGTTTTTATAAGTATTTATAAATTAAATAAATAAGTTGAAATTTAAATTTTTAAAATTCATCTCAATTTTCCGGTCACAATTTAAATTAATAGACAAATCCTTAGAGAGAGAAAAAAAGGACCCAGGGGAGCAGATCTAAAAAGCTAGGTCCAAATCCCAGGCCTTTTTGTTAATTTCTTTTTAACATTTTTTTCTTTTTAAAATTTTATACTAAAATCCTCTTTAAAACAATTTATTAAAATAAATCTTCAAGGATTATTCAACTATGCCATTTTTTTAAAAATGATTTCTCAATTTATTTATAAATAATTATCCATTAACCTAATATGCATTATCCACTTCTTATTGTATTTTTTTTTTGTTTAGGTGCGGAAAATGATTTTTTTTTTAATTGAAACTTGCTCTCACCCTAATACGTTTTTACTTAAAAAATAATACTCCTCATAAAAAAACATATTTTTTTGTCAAAACATAAAAATTATGAACAAATAAATTAAGTTTTTAATTAAAAATATTTTTTGTCTTTTTAATTCAAATAATTATATTTTTTGTGCATATAATTTTTCTTATTGGTTTTACTTTTTATTCAATAAGACAAGATGCTAATAAAAAATATATTTTATTATCAAAATAAAAATATTAAAAAATGACAAAAAATGATGTTATTCAATAGCTTTCTTATAAATATTTATTTTTATTATCATATAGTTAAATAAAAAATTGAATAATACTTACTTAATAATATTGTTTAGTTGTTTTTATAAAAAAATATTTGTAATTGAAAATGAAATAATTTAATATATTTTTAAATGTTTATAAAGGGTTTTAATATGAATATATCAAATTATTGAAAAATACCTAAAAACATATATTTTAATACTTTTATAGTACAAAGATACTTTGAATAGATATTCCTGTAACAACATTATCAAATTAATACGGTTTGATAATGTAACTAAGCCATTATATATTTTGAAATGCATTCCTATTGTGCTTCATAATTTTTTTATGAAGACACTTGATATTTTCTTTATCTGATTAAATATCTAAAATGGTATTAATAAATATAATAAGTCAGGTGCACAACCTTTATTGATAAATACAAAAAAGCTATATAAAGATATCTAAGCCTATCTATAATTATTTTAAAATTTTAGATATTTTACTTTATTAAAAAAAGCAAATATATATTAAATTATATCCTCCAAGCCTAACTGCAAAAATAAATTAACTCGAAAACTCAAGAATATATATATA